>OY755236.1:77871209-78293709 GCA_963576725.1 Azorinus chamasolen | reverse complement strand
AGGCACATGTCAACGCTGGTTTTCCTAGTAACGATAAGGCACTGTCACATGTAAACGCTGTTTTTCCTAGTAGCGATAAGGCACATGTAAACGCTGTTTTTCCTAGTAGCGATAAGGCACTGTCACATGTAAACGCTGTTTTTCCTAGTAGCGATAAGGCACATGTAAACGCTGTTTTTCCTAGTAACGATAAGGCACGGTCACATGTAAACGCTGTTTTTCCTAGTAGCGATAAGGCACATGTAAACGCTGGTTTTCCCAGTAACTATTAGGCACATGCCAGCGCTTGATTTCCTAGTTGCGATAAGGCACATGCTAAGGCTGGTCTTCCTAGTAACTAAATGCACATGTCAACGCTGTTTTCCTAGTAACTATAAGGCACAGGCCAACGCTGGTTTTGGTCTTCATTGTTTGTTGCACCATATCTAACCCGATCATGTACATTTCAATGCTGGTTTTGTGATTTCCGATGAGGTATATTTAACTGCTAGATTTGGCTGCACTATTTGTATGTAATGTCCGATAAGGCACGTTTAAATGTTAAATGTTGGAGTTTGGTCTTCAGTGTTTACATGAAACTAGAACCAACAATATAGCATTGCTTGTATACTATGGGTCTTCACTTTTGGCATAATGTTAGAACTGACATTTTATGGCTGGTCTGGTCTTCAGTTCACTGTTTACATTATGTCAGAACATGTAGGCATATGTCTTCACTGCCAGCAGAATGACCAGAAAAAAAGTAGGTACACTTGATGAAGCGATATTTAGGGCAGGTGGCTGCTTAAAGCAAAGTGAAAGTAAAACAGAACGCTCCTATAGGAGCGTTCTGTTTTACTTTCACCTTTCTTTCAGCAGCCGCCTGCCTTTAACACAAAATATTTGATGTAATTTAGTGGCCATCATAGAGAGGTTTTACTGTAATATCAAAAATATATTAAATACATCTATCTCTGCAACTACTTATGAACAGAATTTTGCTGCACCTGAAAATAAAACTACAGAAATTGTAAATATAGTCTCCAGATACTAGACCCAAGAGATATAATGAGAAGGACTATGGATAGACAAGACGTTGAGAGTCAGACTATATAGGCTATGCGACAGACAGTCAGGTGGCTGACTTAAACGGCAAACATTCAGGTCCAGAGCGGCGATTAAAACGAATACAAAATTGTACCCAGAATGCGGTCACTGCGGACAAATTTTGAGCTCCGGTGTTCTTAGAAATATACAGTTCAAATGCCGAAATTCTATCTGTTCTTTTTGCCCAAAGGAACAAATTAGACTGTCTTCCTGAAAAAGTTCGATACATTAAAATGATTGGAATGCTTCCATAAATTGCACCCCGATGTTGCGATATAATCAAACACACGGAAAGCCCCCGCATATTTCGCGCATACGAATTTATTGTTAATAAAAAAGAAATGTATTCATTTATATATCATATATACAGCCATTTAGATTTTATGATTGAAGACTTTCTTGGCAACAACACTGTTTATTAACCCTTTACCTGTTCCATATTCATGTAAGAAATAATGGCATCGTGCATATTTATTAGCATTTGTTTTATAGTGTAAACATTTTACTTTGACACACATGATGTATCAGTATTAAATAAAAAGCTAACCGAGCAGACCCTGAACAGGAGCCGTCTGATCTGGGTCTACCCTGTATGCAAAGACGTGCAAGTGAGTTTGTTTGAAGGAAAGGGTTACCTTTATCTTGTTGTACAAATGGATGCCTGCGCAAATATTGATCAAGATCCACATTTTCCTTTCGTTCAAGTTTGTGAGAAACTACTGACTGAGTGTCCAACAGCCTAGATACCGATGAGACGTAGAGTTACTCGGCTCTGTATCTGGATCCAAACTATTTGTAAATACGAGTCAGTGGGTACTTAGCCATAGAGGAGTTAAGCTAGTAACAGCATGCGGTGATTAGTGGAAACTGCTTAAGTAGTAAATTCAGTGGAGACTTTTTTCATTCATTTATTTGCCCCCGCCATATAGGTAAATACTGTAGAAAAAATCGGATTAAATCGACTGCTTAGGGAAAACAGTAGCCCGCTCTAAACCAGACTATATTTAGATGTTCTTTGTCAGGTGGCTCCTTTGGGAGATTTCCGAACGACTTTCACTCTGCATGATTTTGCTGCCACCTGTTATAAGGACTGTCCATGATACTAATTTGAGATTTCACTTTAGAGAGGTTTTACTGTATTCATGGGGATTTCCTTCTCATTCCTTTGTCAGATTGAGGAGACCTTTAGAGCCTTTACAAAGAGAGTAGACCCAGATCATAGGGGTTATGTTAGCTTATAGAATTACATAGATTTGAGTCTATAGATTCTGCCACGGTGAAAAACAAAAACAAAATATTTTTAAAAAATCCTGTGATCACACTCCATTATAAAACATCAAAGACTTATTATATATCTGTGTATAGGTCTTTGAAAAAATCTTCTGGTAAATAGTCATGGCGTCATTTTCTGGTTCAGTAAATCCTCTCTATAACGGCCACTACTTTACATTAAATATTTTGTGTTAAAGGCAGGTGACTGCTTAAAGCAAGGTGAAAGTAAAACAGAACGCTCCTATAGGAACGTTCTGTTTTATTTTCACCTTGCTCTAAGCAGCCAACTGCCCTAAATACCAATTAATTAACACAAATTAGTGGCCGTTATAGAGAGGTTTTATTGTACATGGATATTCATCAGGTAAATATTAAGATATTATTGTTGGAAAGTAAAGATGCGTCGTGTTTTCGGGTTTTTTCCTTTGCAAATAGTGTAGACCTATACCAGTTTATTGATCAATGTATGTTCTTCTAGTAAATCAAAACCGTCAATGCTAAATGGACTACATCAACACATAATAGACCCTTCCACTCTGACGGTCCAGCATTCAAAGAACAATAAACACCAATAGTGTTCTCAGTTTCTTTCTGCTGAGATCATGATCCAAATTTGTCTTTTCAGGACTTTACATGTTTTACAGACCGCAGCCACGTAAATTCAGCAGTTTTAAGGATATTCATCCCGAAAAGGCAAATAGTGGTAGAACCTCTCTGTAAAGCATGCATATGGGTGCCTTGAACAAACGCAGAAGGAAAGGAAAGCAGAGAGTTCGTATAGGAGCTTGCTTTCTGTATAAGTTTCGTCCCGCGCATTAACACATTACCCCCTAGTGATACATTTTTGCGCCTCTATAAAATTCACATTTTGAAAGAATTGTGATAAATAGATAATTACATTTGCTCCTATGGAGCAAATGCTCTATTTATCACAATGGTTTCAAGACTACATAATTCTAAAGCTGTCATTTTCTATAGTTAATGCTCCTTTTCGGTAGATTTATTCATGGAGGTTGGGTCTAAACATAGCCTAGGAGAGAATGAGTTAACTCTGTCATATAAAGACGACGTTTAACGCATTTGCAGAGTACACCTAGACCAGACGCTCCTGTAGGAATGCAGTCTGATTAGGACCTGCTCTGTGTGCTTATGGACTGATATAGATCTGATTCTAGTATCTGCAGTGGTCAAATATGCATATGCGCACATGACATTATAAAAATAATCTGCATGTAATTAATATTAGAAAGTAATTATTTTTATATGAATATTCATAAAGTAAAAGGTTAAGCTTCCAAATTGATCTCACAAACCCAAAATTAGAGATCTTTTGAATGTTTGTTGTAGATAGGTTTAAGTGTGTTTCTTTATGCACCGTTGCAGATATCTGATTCAGCAGACACGTTCGGAGACATGTCAATTATGACAATTATCATACGAATGAAATTCTAACACGGACCACTTAACATGCTCTTTTGAACGTGAAATACATTACTACATGTCGAAAGATCAACCGCTTAGGCGAGGCTTTCTCGCTTCAATAATAAACTGCACCGTAAAAGCAACGATGGGGAATCAGAGATGCAGATAAGGTGCCTCTTTTGGAATTCGAAGTACACTTTTTATTGTATTTCTCCTCCAAACCCAGTATTGTAGCTACTCATTAGAATCGCCTCTAAGAAACGGCTCTAATGAGTAGCAGCAAGATTAGGTTTCGCTGTGAAATAATAAATTTTGATAAGTCAGTACATGTACAGAAAAAAACATCTAAACCGGACGTTCAATTTAGTACAAGTATCGGTCTTGGAGACAGGTGATCAGCTTAATGCAAGGCAAAAGTCATGCAGAAAGCTCCTCTAGGAGCTTTTTGCATGACGTTCATCCTGCATTAAGCAGCCAACGGCCTAAATGTATCTAAATTCTTCACTACTAGAATTCCTGTTTAGAGGATTTTTACTGTACCTTATCTACAGTTCTGGGAATGAAGGTCGTCCATCCTTAACCACAAATAAATCGAGATCTAATCTGTATCATAGATAGTAGCATCAACTTGAAAAGGTAATGTTTACAATACAGTTTGGTGTTGCAGTGCAGTAAAACCCCTCTAAACCGGAATTATAGTAAGGAAGAATTTATATATACAGTAAAACCCCTCTAATGCGACCACCTAAAATGGTCATAATTCTGGGTGGCAGAGGCAGGTGGTAGCTTAATGCAGGACGAAAGTTTTGCAGAAAGCTCCTATAGGACTTTCGTCCTGCATTAAGCAATCACCTGCTTTAAACGACACCAGTGGCTGTTTATTAAGTGGTCGCATTAGCGGGGTTTAACTGTATTAGGCAGGCTGCTGCTTCGTGCAGGGTGATAGTCATGCAGCTCCTAGAAGCTTTCTGCATTACATTCACTCTGCATTAGGCTGTCACCTGTTGATATTTATACTGAATTTAACATCCGAGTTAGAGAGATTTTATTGTACTAAGCATTTCAAAAATAGAACTCAGCATCAATAAAACTGCACGTGTAAAGGATTGTCTCATACGCTAAAACTTAAGCCTGGATAAAATGTTCTAGCACACACTTTATCCTTAGTAATCATCTTAAATCCCGATACTACTGAGCAGTACTGAGCAGTACAATACGGGGCATTGTAAATAGATTGTATCTAGATCAGGCGTCGAGGAACTCGATTTCTGGTCAGTAGATACATATAAGTATGTTTAGAATATGTTATATATACATGTATATGTCTTATATAACGTGCTTTATGAAATAGACGATAGACTATTAGGAGGTTGAGCGTATAAGTGTATGTCAGTCAGTGCGTTTTAACTCGTTACTCCATAAATATGTCTCAGATCAGACGGCTCCTGTAGGAGCCATCTGACTATAGTCTGCTCTGTTTGCTTATGATATAATATAGATAAGATTCTACAGACTGTATTGCCTGTCTTAACCCCTTTACCTAATGACAATAATGTATTTCATAGTGACTGTATGACAGCGTGAATAGTATTTAGCCGGAATTTTAATTAATGACATTATGAGCAAGACAGCTTTTGACCATTACTATAGATATATCTCCATTGTATATTATTTATTTATTTCACAAACAAACAGAGCAGGCCCGGGTGCTGGGTCTACTCTGTTTGCTTATGCGTCAAAAGGCATATCTATGAGCTTAACGGTTAACCTTTCCCTGTTCTATGTATATTACAATTGTCAATACCTACTGAATACTCATGGACAAAATAGTTATAAAGAAATATGGAAGATGGAACATTGTAGACATTTTAGAAAGCAAAGAAACAGATCTATCAAATTCTATTAGCAAACAGAGTAGACCCTGATCAGACGGCTCCTCTAGGAGCCGTCTGATCTGGGTCTACTCTGTTTGCAAAAGCGTGAAAACACGTTTACATGAGGGAAAGGGTTAAGTTAGAAGTACACGAACATAGGTATGACGAAAGCGTACACTAGCCTGTCGAACCCTGTACCTGACGAACTGTATGCTTGGACTTTTCCACGGCTTTAGCAGTAACCTGCGTAAAGGTTCTCAAATATTCCTCACCAAAAGTTCAGGGTACCAATATTTTACTGTATGGTAGAAAGGCGAGTACCTAGACTGACGGCAAATGTTTCATCCGATTTATATCCTTATTATTTACAAACCCATCTATTTTACAAAGCAAACAAACTATTAGCTGGTATAAACCCTTGGTATCGATGGGCTCAGCATACAGTACAGGCCCTGTTCAGAGGGATCTTTGAGTAACCCTGTGATCAGTGTCTACATTGTTTGCCCATGTCCCCAAGGGACACTGGGTACAAATGGGTTAAGGCTAAATGGGTGAAGGACTATCGAATGGGTACAATATATTAATGTTAACTTTTATCTCGTTAAGCGCGACCCGATTGCATTTACAAACATCTTGGACCCAGATGAGACGCCGAATAATTGGACATGCAATCAACATTCAAAGTTGTTTAACTCTCAGTCCAAAGTTTCGAAAAAACTTGAGTGAATCGGAAGTAAATAAAAATGTGCAACAGATTAGAGTTTTAGCAAACATTTTTTTTACAGCAGAATAGGGGTTAATAGCCCCTTAATCCTTATATTGTGAACATGATATTTTCACAAAGATAACTATAAGGAGAAGACTATTTGATACCCGACTTTTCTTACATTTTATGACCCTTTAAGGGCACTTTTATTTTACAGGCTGATATATAGCTCGACCTTTTCAGGAGAGATAAGTTGCTTTATGAAGATACACAATACATGTACATGCGGTATACATTAAAAGCATTTAGTTACGAAGAGTAAAACACTTCTTTAGGAAGGTGGCTGCTTAAAGCATGGTGAAAGTGATTTAGAAGGCTTCCTGGAGATTTTCACCCGGCATTAACCCTTTCCCTGGTCCATATTTATCCCAAATGTCAATACCTACTGAATATTTATGGACGTTCAGTTATAATGAAATACGGAAGGTAGAACGTTGTAGCCATTTCAGGAACTAAAGAAACATATCTACAAATTCTATTAGCAAACAGAGCAGACCCTGATCAGACGGCTCCTACTCTGTTTGCAGATGTGTGAAAAAGGCATTTATATTTGGGGAAAGCGTTAAGCTTCCACGTGTTTTAATTACAGATAATACTACTTATTTTTGCCTTCAGATTTGCGAGGTTTTACTGTGATTCATTTGCTGATGAGGCTATACTCATCGAATATTCATGCAATAAATATTGACATCGTGAATACTAATTAGATTATTTTTCAGCGGCTAGCTGTCTATTTTCACTTTTGTTCTAGTTTTCCACCAATGAGAAACTATGTTACATTGTAATTTGCATATGACCTACGAGTATTTAGTAGTAAACGGTATTTTCATTAGTTAATACCTTGACTGGCATACAACCTTTTTATATGCCTCTACACATTGCCAAACTATGTAAAATTCTGATATACAGTCTGCTAACGTGTCGAATTGAATTCAATGCAATAATTAACATAATCACAACACATGTAAGGTATCATGTTACACAGACATGTTCTATAAACTTCTTAGAGTTCAGCCAGAACGCCATATAGTACAGAAAATCATTATTTACGCAGATATTTAGCATGGGATCGAAGACTGTCGACTGTCGAAAGTTCTGTTCTTAAAATAGATAATTCCCATAAAATCAAAGTACTGATGTACTGATATTTATCACCTCATGGTAATGGTTGCTGAGCAATATTACCAGTTTGTCGAAACCACTATTAAATTTTCAAACTTTTACTATCATTTTGCTATCAATTAATACAACATTTGATAATAAAGTTTACTTTGACGAACAGGTAGTTTGCCGAAACCACCATAATTCACAGGCAGTGCTATAGGAAATAAAGAAAGATGGTTGTTTAGTATATTAGAGTAGTGGTATTAATAGTATTAATTACTATCCCCGACCACAGCACCGATGCTCTGGTTGTTGGCCCTCTTTGATATAAAGCTGCTTACTGAAGGCTATTGCTACGGCTCTATCACATGGGGCTTGGGCTCATAGACGTAGGTTGAAGTTACTAACTTTATATTGTTTTAAAAATACATGTAGATTCAGTTAATAATGTCATTAATGATGATGCACACAAGTCGATTAAAGCGTTGATCTAGGCTAAATAAATACCGTTCTTTAAGGAATTACAGACTCTGCACAAACAAAAACTTTATGCTTTAAAGTGCATTCAATTACTTATCTTCATATCAATACAGATATAGGCGCTTTCATGTGCATTTTATAATAAGTAAAGTAATGAACTAACTTGAGATAGTTTTAAAACATTACTTTGACATCGTACATTTTAAAAGTGATTTCCTATAAAAGCAACTTGAACTATTTCAATAAATGCTTCTTCTACTCCAAGTCATTTTCATTGCATGCTTCTCTGCTAGTATAATAACAAGCAACCCTTCATAGATCTAGTTCTCTGTACTAGTAGAATCTCCAAACATTGAAATAAATATTGCAGAGATTGTTTTGTACATTGTGTCAATATTTGAATGCCGCTGAATATCTTTTTTCAGCGGCTAGCTGTCTATTTTCACTTTTGTTCTAGTTTTCCACCAATGAGAAACTGTTACATTGTAATTTGCATATGACCTAGTAGTAAACTGTATTTTCATTAGTGAATACCTTGACTGGCATACAACCTTTTTGTATGCCTCTACACATTCCGAAACTATGTAAAATTCTGATATACAGTCTACTAACGTGTCGAATTTCCTGGGGTAATTATTACGATATTGCAGTTATTTCAAACATCATGTTTTATGATAATTAGCTGCTTCGGCCTCGCAAATTGAATTAAATGCAATAATTAACATAATCACAACACATGTAAGGCACCATGTTACACAGACATGTTCTATAAACTTCTTAGAGTTCAGTCAAAACGCCATATAGTACAGAAAGTAATTATTTACGCAGATATTTAGCATGGGACCGAAGACTGTCGACTGTCGAAAGTTCTGTTCTTAAAATAGATTTTAAGACCTGGAAATTCCCATAAAATCAAAGTACTGATGTACTGATATTTATCACCTCATGGTAATGGTTGCTGAGCAATATTACCAGTTTGTCGAAACCTCTATTAAACGTTCAAACCTTTACTATCATTTTGCTATCAATTAATACAACATTTGATCATAAGTCCACTTTGACGAACAGGTAGTTTGCCGAAACCACCATAGGCCTAATTCACAGGCAGTGCTATAGGAAATAAAGAAGAAGGGTTGCTTATAAGTATATTAGAGTAGTGGTATTAATAGTATTAATTACTATCCCCGACCAAAGCACCGAGACTCTGGTTGTTGGCTCTCTTTGATATAAAGCTACTTACTGAAGGCTATTACTATGGCTCTATCACATGGGGCTTGGGCTCATAGAGTAGGTTATATTGTTTTAAAAATACACGTAGATTCAGTTAATGATGTCATTAATGATGATGCACACAAGTCGATTAAAGCGTTGATCTAGGCTAAAAAAATACCTTCTTTATGGAATTACAGACTCTGCACAAACAAAAACGTTATGCTTTAAAGTGCATTCAATTTCTGATCTTCATATCAATACAAATATAAGCGCTTTCATGTACATTTATAAAAGGTAAACTAAAGAACTAACTTGAGATAGTTTTAAAACATTACTTTGACATCGTACATTTTAAAAGTGATTTCCTATAAACAACTTGAAATATTTCAATAAATGCTTCTTCTACTCCAATTCATTTTCATTGCATGCTTCTCTGCTAGTATAATAACAAGCAACCCTTCATAGATCTAGTTCTCTGTACTAGTAGAATCTCCAAACATTGAAATAAATATTGCAGAGATTGTTTTGTACATTGTGCCAATATTTGAATGCCGCTGAATATCTTTTTAAAAGATATTTCTTGTTAAAAGATATTTCTTGTTTATAATGGCACATGGACAGGGGAATTGTTGACCATAGTAGAAGCTGTAGATTTCATCAGCACACATTGCAGACCCTGCCTGATCATGCGGCTCTTACAGGAATGCTTGAATGGAATTTCTTCTGAGCGACTGGTTTAGTTTAGAAAGGTTTTGTAGTTGCTGTGATTTTCTCTCTCTCCTTAGAAATATGACAACGGGTGTACGATAGGTATACAAATATTCACATGAATATGTTTGATATGAAATGAACTTCACCACAGCTCAGTAATTAACCCTTACCTTGCTCCTTAAATTTGGATCAGGTGCAAGTTGGGATACTTCCGATTCGATCATGCTTTTTTTTCAGAAACTATTGACCGAGTATCAAACAGCTTGGTTCCTGATGAGACGCCGAGTTACTCGGCGTCTCATCTGGATCCAAGCTGTTTGTCGTGTCGTGGATGGCAGGATAAGTTCTTATGATGAAGGTACACTAAAATATGTTGGCGGTCGAGAGATCATTAACTAGAGAAGAGTTTATGCCAACATATGCCAACAATAAGACAGTAGTGTGGGTTGGACTTGAGAAGTATGAAATGTTGTTGACCTTTTCGTTGTTAACAACCAGTCTGAGCTATAGAAGTATCGTTGACGTCTCGCCAGAACGAGAATTGTTTTTGTTAATATGTTTCACAATAACCGCCGAAGAACCTTTATATATGATGCCGATATTGATGACCAGAGAAACCTGTTATCTGATTTACCCTTTCCCTGATCTATATTTATTCTAAATTTCATTACCTACTGAATATTCATGGACAAAATAGTTATAATGAATATGAAAGGTGGAAATGTGTAGTATTTTAGAAAATTGAGGAAACAGATCTTTCAAATTTCACTGGCAAACAGAACAGGCCCTGATCAGACAGCTCCTATAGGATATTCTGATATGGGTCTACTCTGTTTGCAAATGCGCGAAAACATGTTTATATACTGAAATGAAGAGATTAGTGATTACTATAGAGTAGTTTTACTGTAGTCTCTTCTGGGAGATGTTTTTTCTTTACCACATGTGCACACTGTTTCCCGGCAACAGAAGGGTCATTTCCACACTACAGTTGATTAATGACTGACAGATGCGTCAAAATAAAGAGGCCAACTAAATACAGTAAAACCCCTCAGTCTCTCAACCATTGCCTTCATATAAACGCCTTTTCACGCATTTGCAAACAGAGTAGATCCAGATCAGACGGCTCCTACCGTCTGATCAGGGTCTGCTCTGTTTGCTTATGGTATATTATTGATCAGATTCTACGGTTTCTGCCGGAGCCAAAACATACTGTGTATATACGGCATCATACAAGTTCAGCTAGTAAATATTTATGGTTCTATTATTCATTTCATGAATATTAAACAGGGAAACTTCGAACTCAAGTAAACATGCATGGGTATCTTTGAATCTAGCCATATGTTAGAATAAAGTCGAAAAATGTTATGAAGAAAGCTCTACGTGGGGTTTTCTGTATAGCTTTCACTCAGCATTAAGCTACTATCTGTCTTAAATATTCATAATTAGACCCCGCATCAGTGACTGCTGTAGACAGTGTTTATTGTATGCGGTACATGCCTCAGTTGACGGTCTGTCAGTATTTTATTGCTCAGCAGCGTCCATATATCTTGTGCACTTTGCTATGTAAAGTGCATGTCACTCCTTTTACACACGCTGTTTTGATCGCTGAATGACTTTAAGCTTTACTCCACAGATACCATTTTAAATAACTCCTTTGCAATCAGAGTAAATCAGATCAGACGCCTCCTGTAGGACCCGTCTGACCAGAGTCTGCTCTGATTGCTTATAAAATAATGAAGAATGTGCCAAGGCCAAACGTTTATCTGTTCGTAAGCCATCATAAATATCCGTCTAATTGATATCCATGATGTCATTATTTCTGACATGAATATTCACCAAGTTACGGTTAAATATATCTGCAACGGTCATAACTGTTAATAAAATGTGTACTGATGTATCGGCATATCTTAACACATTCCTTCCTACTGACGCCTTAATGTGCCTCTGTAGAAGTCATGTTTTGAAACCAATGTGATAAATAGAGCATTTGCTCCATAGGAGCAAATGCTCTATTTATCACAATGGTTTCAAAACTGCACAATTCTAAAAATCTCATTTTTTATAGTTACTGCTCGTATTCGGTAGATTTATTCAAAGAGGTTGGATCTAAAAATAGTCTAGGAGGGAATGAGTTAACTCATTTAGTTCCATGTTATTAAAGGACGACCCGTCCAAATCATCGGACTTTTGAACCCGTCCATTTGAAGTTGAGTGGGCGCCGCAATCAAACTATTTGTTGGTATAAGCTATAGACATCGATGGGTTCAGCAAGCAGTGCATACCCTGATCAGAAGGCTCATTGAAAGGATATGTGTCTATCATGTTTTCTATGTACCCTTTAAGGAACATTGTGCACCAATGGGTTGATGTGCCACATAAACCATCTTGTTGGTATCTAACAAAGGTTGGCGAAAATTAGTAAAGATAATATGAACTTGCCTTTGGATTGGTTGCTTACACGTAACGTTTTATACGTAACATCCAGAAGAACGCTCATTTTGGTGTCCTGCCCCCTTAACCCTTTACTTTAATTTTGCCCATAGCAGAAATAGTGGAATCATATCTATATTATATCATAAACAAACAAAGCAGACTCTGATCAGACGTCTGCTACAGGAGCCACCTTATCTGGGTATACTCTGTTTACAAAGGCATGAAAGGCGTATTTATGGAGAAAAATGGTTAAAATACCCTGTGTAAAGTACAATCTGCATGAGACATTATATAATAGCATGTGTTTTAATGCAATAAACGATAGTGTAGAATCAGACCTATAAAATTATATATGCAGACAGTGCATACCCCTGCAGGGGCTATCTCATCTAAGGCATACTCTGTTTGCAAAGGTGCTCTTGTTTGTCTATAGTTTATTGTTGCTATACATAGTTATTTTAACTCCTTAAATGCAGAACTTCACAGAGCTCGGATCGTCTATCAGACCAGATTATTTTTAAGTCCTCCACTTGTTTGTATAATGAAACATGAGAAATACATTCCTAGAGGGTTCCCTCTAATGTAAATCTACTTTACATCGAACTGAAGAAAAATAAGTTGCTGCTTTGAAAGGGTTACTTACAACGTTACATGTATAATATAAATTTTGTTATTTCGTTTTCTTTGAAATTGTTCTGTATGTATATTTGGAGGGCCTCAGTGGATATTAGTTGTTTGACTTATTGAGTTACCATCGTTAAATAACGTCATTCATTCATTCATTCCCTCTCCAAGAATTTATAAAGCTCAACAAATCAAGTTGGCACCATTTTAATAATTTTAAACTAGACTGACATAATAGCAAACAGTGTATTCAGGAGCAGTTTGATCTAAGTCTGCACTGTTTGCCTGAGTGTGTCTCTCCGAATACTTAGGGTCACAATTTGTTTTGTTACAGGCAGGTGGCTGCTTAAAGCAAGGTGGAAGTAAAACAGAACACTCCTATAGGAGCGTTCTGTTTTACTTTCACCTTGCTTTAAGCAGCCACCTGCCCTAAATACCAGCTAATTAACTCAATGTGTGGCCGTTATAGAGAGGTTTTTACATGCATTAGGTATTATCCAAATGAGGACAAACCATTTAGTCTAAGTTCACTCTGATATTTGACGGTCATTCTTGGTCTGCAGTGTTCCCGTTTCTCATTTCAATATTTTCCATTGTTGAGTGTTGAATAGCGTTGTACGGTAAGCAGTTCTGTTTAACTTCAGTAAAACGTCTCTACGATAACCTCTCAGAAGAAGTATAATTCTTGGCTTTTAAGCCAGGTGATAGCTAAATGCAAGACGAGAGTAATACAGAAAGCTCCCGTAGGAACTTTCTGCATCACTTTCGTTCTCCATTTAGCAAGTTAGCAGCCACCTGCTTATTAAAGACGGACACGTTTATTGGAAAATTGGCCCGTCGCTTTTATAGAGGGTTAATATTAGTTGTAATATGAAAAACTGATGTACAATATGTTAATTGTTTGGTTAGAAGTCTGCTTTCGATCTAGCGCGAGTTTATTGTATAATTATTAATCTACTGTATAAATATCTCGATCTTTACCTTAGCATTAAGTAACTGTCGTCTGCTAAACTGTCGTCTGTTAAAGTTTCGTCTATACAATTCTTTAACTCTTTCACGGCTAATGGAGACTGCAAACCGTTTGGATCCAGATGAGACTCCGAGTAACTCGTCTTCTTATCAGGATCCAAACTGTTTGTTAATGACAGTGGCGACATACGTCAAATTGTGCAGACGCCAATACGCATGAATACGTGGCAATGGTATTGTTAACAGAGTTTCTAAAAACTTTTGATTCTTTGACGGGAAGTTGCGTGACTCGGTGTCTTATCTGGATCCCAACTATTTACATAGATAATTACCAGCTCTTCCTTGTGATAAAAGAGCTGATGCTTTACCTGATATTTATACGCTCTTTAACACCTGTAGGAGCCGTCTGATCAGGATCTGCCCTGTATGCTTATCATATAATATGGATATCTGCCATTGTCAAATACGTCTGTGTTCATGTGGAAGTACATGTATATAAATTCATCTAATTAATACTCGCCATGTCATCAACTTCTTACATTTATATTTTCATAAGGGAAAGGGTTGATGGGTTAACCATTGGCGTCTGTATAACCTGTTTCCAATTTGCCCGTGCCTGTTTTACTCAGCAGGCTCACGCTAGGTCGTGTCCTTTCGTTTATCGAATGTTTTGTACATAACTCACTGTCTTTGTTTTGTCTAAGTATTGTTGACTGTGGTTTCGCACGCCCATGCCTCTGTAAAGTACAATGTACAGACCATTAGGTATCTCTTTATTCCATAAACGCTTTTCTATGACTGTGCAAACAGGGAAGAACCATATCAGACGGCTTTCTACAGTGCTTTCTAATGTTGGTTAGAAGACCTATACCGTTTTCCACAATGATCATGTATGTACATGCATGTATGTTTGTATTGTATGACTGTATGCTATTTAATGAGGTACCTGATTGTGTACATTTTGAATAAAGTATGCTCGGTTCTGTAACATATCTATAATTTTAGTTAACGGTGCAGACCCTAATTAGCATCTGGCTAATTTGTGATTACATCTGACAAACAGTTTGGATCCAGATGAGACACTCGGCGTCTCATAAGAATTTAAAACGGTTTTATGCTATAATTATGATTTTCGAAATAAAACCGAAGAAAATCAAACAATGAAAATTTGAAGCAAACGACAACTTATGCAGACAGTATTACGTATGAGGGAAACAGTTAAATACACGAAAGCTCACACAAATGCATTTCAAAAGAGGTTGTAGTACAAAAAGGTCAGGTGTAGGATCAACGATAAAATCTCAGAAACCTTTTGATGCTAACATTGAAAACATAGGGAACCAAACATAAGTGCCACATGAGAAAATGTTAAATTTAACCATGTGCATATATGACCTTACATGGTCTAAACCTGAAACAGTCAACCCATTTCCTCCTGCGGTTCCAATAAATGGGTCATAGCATTCAGTGTAGACCAAGATCACGGGGTGTTAAGAAGTCCCTGGTGTGGGTCTATACTATTAACCGAACCATATGTCGATGGTTTATACTAGTGAATTGCTTATTGTCTGTGGTGCCGCCCCAGCCCCGACACCCACCCCAACCCCACACCCACCCCACTAGAAAAAATATGCCATGGCCATCACTTTCTGTGTTCCTGTGTCATTATAAAGATAAACTGATTAATATTCATGATGTCATTATTTCTGACATGAATATTCATGCTGTAAAGGATTAAGACCTGAACTAAAGATTATCACCTAGAACAGATCTATTTGCAATTCTGAAAGTTTATTTCTTCTTCATATCTCGCCGAAAACGCATTGAGTGTATCAAGCAGTTTGGATCCTGATCGACAACGGCTTACCTGTCGTATCTTATGGAGCAAAACTATGTTTACATATGAACAAAAGAATCTGTCCTAAGCGGCCATTCTTTTACTGAACACAGGAATCTTAAAAAGCAGGCGGATGCTTAATGCAATGCAATAAGTAATGCAGAAAGCTCCTATATTTCTGCGCTACTTTTGACTTGCATTAAGCTACCACATGCCTTACAGACCCATAATTAGACATCTTTTGGATAACCGCTTATGACATGTTCTACTGTATGTGTAATCATTAATTCGTCGTTAATGAGTATGCACAATTTAAACCATTACCTCATAGGCTATTTTTAGATACAATCCCTTTGAATAAATCTACCGAAAAGGAGCTTTAACTAGAGAAAAGGAAAATTTTAGAATTTTGTAGTTTGAAACCATTGTGATAAATAGAGCATTTGCTCCTATAGGAGCAAATGCTCTATTAACCACAATGGTTTCACAACGTGAATTTTACAGAGTCGTTAAAAGTCGTCAATATGAGGGAATGGGTTAACCAACACTTCGGATTAGAGATATTTTAGAGGTTGAAAGTGATACTGAAAGATTCTGCGGGAGCTGTCTGCATACTTTCCGCCCTGCGTTAAGCAGTCTTCCGGTAGGAGTCCCCTGGTCAGGGTATGTTCGGTTTGCTTATGAAATAATACAGATAGATCTATTATTCTATAGTTTCTACTATTGCCAAAAATCCCTCACATTAAAAATCAAAGTACTGACAGTACTGAAGGTTTCGGACATAATATATATTTATTATATTGATTGTTTGCTGTGGATTTTTCTGAAAAGTTTGGAAGACATTTAGATAATTGTTTTATGAACATGTCACACACAGTGCGATTCCAATAGCTCAACTTGCCACTTTGTGCCAATAGAGCCAAAATTGATGTATAATGTAGTATAGAGCCATCACTGCATTATTTGAAAGTAAGGGTCATACTTCTGCTACTATCTGGTGGACCATAACAGTAATTAGCAAGCATCATTCACTTATCCATATATACACTTCCACCAATTTTAGACATATTCCTTATGATTCTAAATACCCTACACAATAATTGCCAAATATACTGTGGGGTGATATTAACAATATGACAAATTATAAAGTAACAAATATATTTCAACTTAGCATGGCAGGATACAACAGGGAAAATAAAATTAACTAGAAAATTGTTTCTGATGCACCACTCCCCCTAACAATAGTGTCTCTATATCAAGCACTTTTGACTATGTGTTATACAGTGAAGAAAATTTCAGAGTCCCATAACTCTGGTAAAATGGTCAGAGCAATAATTACATTCTTTAAGAAAATCTTCACATTAAGGTTGACAGCTTATCATGGGTGAAAATTTGAAGTAAAACCTCCCATTGGTATATGGGTTGTTAGACACATAATATTGTTTCACTTTATATGATATAGTGAAGACGATTTCAGGGTTCCATATCGGGTACAATTTGTCTGAGCAAAATAAGCCTTTCTGTGTTTTTGCAAACAGAAAAGACCCTTAATAGTTTATCCATGCCTATACCTTGTTTTTTTTATGTGATTGTGTTGTATTTTCTTACTTCTTCCTGAGGAGACTGCGAGTGTGAGTCTGTTCAGGGTCAATTTGTGAGTATGTGCTGCAAACAATACATACCCCGATCAGTTACCACAACTGGCCAGGGTCTTTGCTATTTGCAGCATCATACATGTAACAAGTATATCAATAAATGATATAATTAAAAATAAATTATAGTCATACATGCAAATTACAGTTAGTGCTGTAGTAAACACTATAGACCCTGATCAGTAACCGGCGTCATAGAAATAAATGATATGAATTAGAAATAAATTACATACATTACTATAAGATACTATAAGACACTATAAGATACAAAAAACCTGACACGTGAATCAATAAATGATGAAATGTATATAAATTAAAAGATAAGAAAGTGCTTTGTCTCATTTTGTTTGCCTTTCTCCTTTTTTTCATTTTAATGATTTTTCAATAATATAAAGGATACAAAAACCCTTGTTTCCTTTTAATAGTAATTGTTAATACTACCATCCAAGCTACTTAAACAATAAAGGCTGGCAAAGTGGGACACCCTGTTTGGATTCAGATCTAATACCAAGTAACTGTCTGACCAAAATCTAAACTGTTTACAACTTGTGACAATTTTGCCTTAGGTCAAAATGCCTAAAACTGATCTTTTAGAAATTCAAATGATGACAAACCTGAAGCAGACGATATTACAGATTTCTACAGCTTGCTTAATCCTTATAATGCTGAGTGATGTTTCGTTTGCAACAATTGACGTCTGCTTCAGTTCTTCAATAAACTTTCTTTCATTTTATGCAAAAATATGATCAAGATGACAAACATTTTGGATCCTGATGAGACGCAGAATTATGTGGCCTCTCATCTGGATCCAAACTGTTTGCATAGGTAATCACAGTTTCGCCGCTAGCGTGCAAAGAGTTAAGCGTATGACCTCTAGAGATTTTAGCATGATGTAACAGTTGCCCTGCACTACTGACCACCAGTGCGCTGTAACCTTTATACTGTAAAGGACGTAAAGAACAGCAGAAGTCTATTTAACCCTTAATTTCCCCATATAAACTTGTTTTCATGCATCTGCAAATAGATTCGACCCAGATCAGACAGCTCGCTCCCATATGGTCAGGGTCTGCTCTGTTTGCTAATGGATCCACCTTCCATATTTCATTATAAATATTTTGTAAGATTCCGGAACCGGATTGTAAGCCAAGCACTGCACATGCGCGTATTATCTTAGGGGGATTCCCGCTAGGTAGCGCTCGTGCAATAGGGTTTTCCGCCATAGTTTAAGTCGCAATCCATTTTATAAGGATTTCGGCAAAAGCCGAAACCCTAAAAACAATAATCTCATTGATATTCACAATGTCATTATTTCTTACATAAATTTATATTCTTTGAGTAAACAGTTATAACAGTTCTCAGTTCCCGTTAACCCATTACCTCATAGGCTATTTTTAGATACATTACCTCATAGGCTATTTTTAGACACAACCTCTTTGAATAAATCTACCGAAAAGGAGCATTAACTGGAGAAAGGAAAATTTTAGAAGTTTGTAGTTTGAAACCATTGTGATAAATAGAGCATTTGCTCCTATAGGAGCAAATGTTCTATTTATCACAATGGTTTCACAAATTGATTACTACAGAGTCGTCAAAAGTCGTCAATATGAGGGAATGGGTTAACCCTTTACCTGGTGAATATTCATGTTAGAAAAAAAGAATGAACAAACATAGAACAATGAAAGTGTTAAGCTGCCACCAGTCTCCAAGAACTGTATTTATACTAAATCGAATGTCCGGTTAAGAGAGGTTTTACTGTAGTTACTAATTGTTATCAGTCTAATAACAGTTTCAGCACTTCCGGTCCCCTGCAGCGTGTGCTAGTTTCCCCCCACCACTCCCTGTATCTGGTCTGGTTATCGACCCCGTGAATTCCGAGACAATATCGATATCGAAAACCTGCTGAGTACGCACAGTTGAACCCTTAGTATGCTAAGCGCGACGAGACTCGTATTTCCAAACAGCTTGTATCCAGCTGAGACGCCGAGTAACTCGGCATCTCATCAGGATCAGATCAAGCTGTTTGACACTCGGTCGATAGTTTCTCCGACGTTTCTGCTAGGTAAGTAAACAATGTAACAGATCAGAGTTTTGGCAGACATTTTTTTTGAATACGATAATTAAAATGTGGGAACAGAGTACAGTAGAACCCCTCTAATGCGCCCACTTAATAAATAAACATGTGTGTCTTTATAAGCAGGTGGTTGCTTAATGCGGGGAAAAAGTAATACAGAAAGCTCCTCTAGGAGCTTTCTGCATTACTTTTGTCCTGCATTAAGCTACCACCTGCATCTAGCAACTAGAATTATACCTCTTTTAGGCGGTCGCATTAGAGGAGGTTTTACTGTATATAAGATATATACAAACAGTGTAAACCCAGGCCAGAGGGCTCCTTCGGGGAGTCCTCTGATCAGGGTCTGCAATTCTTGTCATAAAATCACTTTTTTCAGTGATACATTTTGATACAATATTTTGTTTAATTATTATTCAGAGAGGGGGGTCTGGTTTGATTAAACCATTTCCAACAGAGTGTCAAACAGCTTAGATTCTGTTGAGATGTCGATTTACTAGACGTCTTACCTGGATCTAAACTGTTTGCGAATGACCTTGAGGGCCAGCTAAGCATTGTACGAATTAACCCATTCTCTCATAGGCTCATTTTAGATGCAACCTTTTTTTAATAAATCTACCGAAAAGGATCATTAACTAGAGAAAAGGAACACTTTAGATTTTTGTAGTTTGAAACCATTGTGATAAATAGAGCATTTGCTCCTATTGGAACAAATGCTCTATTTATCACAATGGTTTCAACAGGTGACTTTTTTCAGAGGTGTCAGAGGGAATGGGTTAATGAAGGAGCATGACGTGTCGTCTGTTGGAATGTTAAAATCTTTCAAGCCTCATTCTTCCAAAATGATTATTTTCCCTGCAGTAATCTCATTTGAAACATCTGTTAAAACATTGACTACTATTTATACCCGAATAACTGAAAATAGTTCTTAATTTTCGCATTTGCTGACTTTTCATATATCTTTCTGTTATTGTCTGCACAATATTGTTGTCTGTTTACTTTTTTTCTTGCATTTCTCTGTAAACTTAAATTCAGACTGTCCCGAGGAAATACCGAGTCTTTCGAGTACTCATCTGGATCCAAACTATTTGTACAAGTTGTAACTAAATCACCGCTAATGTACAGGATTCATGATCAAGTTCTCCTAAAAGATTTGGAATAATAAACATATCTCAAAATCTACAATCAGCCATTTGATTCTGTCCTTATGAAACAACTGAGTGCGAATTCAGTGTAGATCAATAAAACATAAGCTTCAGATCCAGATCTAGGACATGTGTTTATTCAATATGTTTTACGCGTTTGGCATTCCTTTTATTTAAAAAAAAAATAAAGCGCATGGAAAAAAGATTTCAAAATCAACAGAGAAAAGTATGTAATCAGACGACATTTACAGTCTCTAGCCCTGGATCCGCTGTAAAACAAACTACGTCGGCTCTAAGTTGGATCTGGTGTAATTTTGACTACTTCCGATGCGATCTAGATTTTAAGAAACATTGAGCGAATCCCAGACAGCTTGGATCCTGATGAGACGCCGAGTTTCTCGGCGTCTCATCTGGATCCAAGCTGTCTGGCAACTCGAGTCATGTCGCGGATAGCGGGATAAGAGTTAAAAGCATTTTGAGTAGCAGAGGAGATCCATTCATAGATTCCCGGGCAGCGCGGGAATCTCATTCACAGACTGCCGGCATTGTTTCTGCATTCATTCATTCACGTATTACCGGGGAATTTATCAA
The DNA here is from genome assembly GCA_963576725.1 of Azorinus chamasolen. Lineage (NCBI taxonomy): Eukaryota > Metazoa > Mollusca > Bivalvia > Cardiida > Solecurtidae > Azorinus > Azorinus chamasolen. Next base: position 78,272,463 of record OY755236.1, on the reverse strand, counting down.
TACGACTTTCAACACACGTCTGAGTGTTTGTGATAACACCTGCAAACAGTTTGGATCCAGATGAGACGCCGAGTAACTCGGCGTCTCATCAGGGTCCAAACGGTTTGACACTTTGATCGAGGTTTTGAAATGGTATAAAAGAAAATATGTAGTTTGAGAATTTTATAAGACTACAGTTTTAAACAGACAAACGGTGAATAGTGTTGAAAAGGTTCACCCCTCGAATGTAGGAAACGAACTATTTGTAAGCGGCAAAAAACGTAGACCAAGATCATATTTATTCAGTAGGATCCTTCGGAACAGGGTGTGCATTGTCTGGCATTCATACCTTGGCAGGAAATTTTACATTTTTGACACTGACCGACTTTACTGTATAAACAATAATGTACTATTGAGTATTTAAGGTGTTTAACCATTCTCTTTATGTTATCCTACATACCTGCATTTGCAAACAGTGTAGACCAATATGAGACAGCTCCTAGTGGAGCTGTCTCATATTGGTATGCACTATTTGCTATTATAATTAATTTTCTATAATTGATCCAGCTTTTATAATGAATTAGCTCTTTAATATCATAGTGGATAGATTCAACAGTACAAGGGTTAATGTGGAGACGAAACTGACACAATCGATAATCCTTCTGTCGTCGGAAATTGTCATCTACTAAATCCGTCTCGTTTTTATCCGCTGATCGTCGTTAAACAGTCGTTTAACTAAAGAACAAACCTAGTCACAACGATAGTGAACCCTGATCATGCATCTGCATGCTCTGTGTGTGACCATAGTGCAAATACCTTCAAACTTACACCAAGAACATGACATCCAGTACCACGAAGGATAGACGTTGTGGCCAGCCCACGCATATCGCAATCATCGATTTCAGGCTCTAAGTTTCTCTCGCAAAGGATAGTAGTAGTAAGTGGACTATTACAAAGCCCACCAGTAGAACACATTACTTGGTGGGATGTATATAGCATTGCGATTGTCCTCCCAAACGTACGCCAGTAGGTCCGTACGTACGTCCGTCTGTCTGTACGTTCCGCAGATCTTGTGTGTCCAACTCCTCATACACCAATTAGAGGATTCACTCCAAACTTTCACAGATGAACAACATTGATGTGTAGATGAACGTAAAACGGGGAATTTTTAGCTCCGATCATTTTTCAACAGAGTATAATGGAACTTTGAAATGTTCTTCACAGTATAACATATAGCGATTTTTTGTGTGTGTCCAGCTTCTTATATTTTCACCAAACTTTCACAGATGAACAACCTTCATGTGAAGATGAATGTAAAGATGGGAACTTTTACTTCGACAATTTTTACTAGTTTTATTGGACTTTGAAATTATCTTCACTATATAAAGTATAGTGAAAAGTGCTTGATTTAGAGACAATATCGCTAGGGGGGACATCCGTGTCATATAGACACAATTTTCTGGTTATATATTTGCTGCTCTTTAAGAAAAGGAAGGGATCACGTCTATAATTAAGTCTCTTATTACGTTTTATGGAAAGATAGAGAAGTAATTACTACAGATCCTAACGAATGTCAAACAGTGTAGACACTGACCAGACGTCGTGTCGGATACGAGATAATTGTTTTAGTCTACATTGCATTAAGATTTTTTTTCCAGAGAGCGACGTGTTCCTAGTGGGCCTTTTTCAAAGAATATAAATGGTGATATTACTCTACATTTTATGCATAAAAGTGTAGAGTATTATTATCTATTTTATTCTTTTAAAAAGGCCCACGAGTGTAGTAGGATCGACATGTTTGAATTAGTGCCTGATATATAAAGACTTTATCTAATGCCCTTTATGGAATGTTTATACAGTAAAACCCCTCTAATGCGACCAGCAAAACATCCACAGTGGCAAAGGCAGGTGGTAGCTTAATGCAGGACGAAAGTTATGCAGAAAGCTCCTATAGGAGCTTTCTGCATAACTTTCGTCCTGCATTAAGCAACCACCTGCTTATAAAGACAACCATGTTTATTCATTAAGTGGTCGCATTAGAGGGGTTTTACTGTATTAATATATATTGTTTGACAGTGTCAGGATCGCAGATTTCTTGGTGATGTGGAACCTCTCTGTTCAAAGAGTCTGCTCTATTTACAGTTTTACCAGAGCCAACGATTTTGGGCCTGGTATAATTTTGCTCACATGCCATTATAAATACTTAGTTAATTAATATTCAAATATATTTTATTTCTGACATGAATATTCATAGATTACAGAGTTAAAACTAACAATAGCATGGGAGAGAACTCTGACAGTTTAAAAGCGTAAGTAGTTATACTGTTACAGTTTCGTGGGAAGTTACTAGCATTTTAACATTTAGCCTGCTGTGGGCGTATTTATAACAACGTGTGCAAACAGTTAGACCCAGATGCTGAGATTCGAAGTAATCGATGTCTCATCAGGATCCAGAATGTTTGACACCTTGTTCACATCTTGTAGATAACCTGTAGAATATCTCCTTCGAGACATGTTTTGTTGACGGAACAGTTGTTCTACATTCTATAGATGACGTGTAGTGGCATGCAAAATGTAAACAATAATCCGTCACGTGACTTCAGCATATTATGGGAACGAAAATGTTTTTTTTAAATATAGACATATCTATAAGGAACATGTATATACACATGTACTTGTTTACTAAATGTTTTGGTATTACAGTGAAGTTTTGCTAATTTATACGACCACTCAAAAGGTGGTACCTTAATGCAGGGTAAAAGTAATGCAGAAAGCTCCTATAGGAGATTTTTATATTACCATTGCATGCATTAAGCATCCATCTGTTTGTACAGCCTCCCATGTTAATACACTTTGTGGTCGCATAAACTTATTTAGGTATCCTCTGATCAGGGTCTGCTCTGTTTTCAAAGGCGTAAAACGGCGTATATATAGAGTTACGGACTAATTCATTATGCATATCTGGTCTCTGAAATCGGTAGCTGATAGCAGTAATCAGATTCTTCTACAAATCTGTTTGACCCAATTCTTATTAACGAGCAATACATACAGTAGACTCCTCTCTATAGCGACCTCTCCATGAATTGACATCGGTGTGTGTGACCCTTTACTCCATAAATACGCCTTTCTACCCCCTTGTAAACAATGTACACCAAGATCAGGCGGCCCCTGTAGGAGCCGTTTGATCAGGACCTGCTCTGTTTGCTTATGATATAAAATAGATCTGATTCTACAGTTTCTGCCATGGCCAAACGTTCTATGTCCATGTGCTATTACAAAAAAAATCTAATTAATATTCATGATGTTGATATTTATTACATGGATATCCATGTATAAAGGGATAACACAAAACGAAAGGAACAATGAAAGCTACGACATGAGCTCTCCGCATAACTTCTGTCCTGCATAAATTTTAAGCTACCACATGTCCTAAAAAGCCATAATTTGACGTACAGTTAAGTCTCACTAATGCGATCATAATTGAGAAACATAAGAGTTTGCAAAAGCAGGTGATTGTTTAATGCAGGACAAAAGTAATGCAAAAAGCTCCTATAGGAGCTTTCTGCAAAGCGTTTGGCCTGCATTAAACTACGACCTGTTTTAAAATTCCAGAATTATACTTCTTTGAAGAGAGTCTACAAGCAAGACTACAGAGTATTTTGAGTGGTCGTTAAAGCGAGTGTCTGCTGTAAACGATGTTTTTGGCAGACGACAATGTTGCAGCAGGCGATGTGAGAGCGTTCCTTTGATTAATTACTTGTCATCGTTACAGTATGAAGACGCATTTGCTTGTTTCTTGTTTCCGCTGCATGCCAACTTGACTGATAACAATCTTCCATTGCTTCAACAGAAGAACTTCTTTATAGCGACCATGCAACTTGGATGTTTTTTTTATTTAAGAAAAAAACCCACAACAAAACACAAATCATCAGCAACAACAAAAACAAACAAACAGCCCCCCCCACCAACCCACCAAAGAAAAGCAACAAACAAACAATAACAACAAAAGCAGAAAACTGCCTATTGCAGGACAAAAATAGGTTTCTGTACCATTTTCGTCCATCACATTATACCACCTTTATTTAACCCTTCACTCCATAAATATTCATGTAAAATGGCATCATTGATAATGATTAGATGTTTTTTTTAAAATAATGATGCATGGGCACAGAAGTTTATCATTACAATAATTGTCATTACAGAAAATGTGGAATAAGACCAATATTACTCCAAACCCAAACATGACAGACCCTTATTAGACGGCTCCTATACAACAGCCATCTGACCTGGGTCTACTTTGTTAGCAAGACGTGTTGGTCAGGTAAAGTTTTCAATACCCTGTAATTGACTTCTTTTGTGTGGTCAATATGGTGCCGCGGTAGACAAGGTTTTACTGTTATGCGTTGGAACCGTGTTGAAAATGTGCTGTTCCGAAATAGTACTATCCTTTGCGATCGTATTTAAGAATGACGCGAATTCCGTTCGCAGTAGTGGTGTGAACGCTGTGCCTAATATGTCTGGTAAATAACAATACCGAATAGATTGTGTGTGACACACTAGCACGATGGAATAGTGATAGTCGAAAAAGAATAACTATGATCAAAACCTAAAACTGTATTTAATCATTCTGAATAGAACAAGGACAGAAATAATTTGTTCTGTTTCATTATTTTTTGGAGAACATGGTAATCAGAGACCAAGGTAAGTACAGAAAATATCTCTAATCCGTAGTGTTGGTTAACCCATTCCCTCATATTGACGACTTTTAACGACTCTGTAAAATTCACGTTGTGAAACCATTGTGGTTAATAGAGCATTTGCTCCTGTAGGAGCAAATGCTCAATTTATCACAATGGTTTCAAACTACAAACTTCTAAAATTGTCCTTTCTCTAGTTAATGCTCCTTTTCGGTAGATTTATTCAAAGAGGTTGTGTCTAAAAATAGCCTATGAGGTAAATGTATCTAAAAATAGCCTATGAGGTAATGGGTTAACAGGAATTGAGAACTGTTATAACCGTTTACTCAAAGAATATAAATTTATGTAAGAAATAATGACATTGTGAATATCAATGAGATTATTGTTTTTTTTAATGTGACATGGGCACTGGGATTTTTGGCTATAGTAGAAACTATAGAATGATAGATCTATCTGTATTATTTCATAAGCAAACCGAACATACCCTGACCAGGGGACTCCTACCGGAAGACTGCTTAACGCAGGGTGGAAAGTATGCAGACAGCTCCCGCAGAATCTTTCAGTATCACTTTCAACCTGCATTAAGATGGCTGGAATGTGCAAACAGCTTGGAGTTACTCAGCGTCTCATCTGGACCCTAGCTATTTAACACTTGGTCAATAGTTTGTTGTTGTTTTTTTCTTCGAAATATTATGACATGGATTTTGATCAACAATTTATAAACGCTCGATCGAATCGGAAGTAGTCAAAAGTTCACCAGCTCCAGGGTTGAGTTGAAAGTTTTGGAGCAGAGTACAGTAAACCCCCTCTTAACCGAAATTCTAGTAGATTAGAATTTAGATACTTTTAGGCAGGTGGATGCTTAATGCTCTAGGAGCTTTCTGTATGACTTTCACCCTGCATTAAGCTGCCACCTGTCTCCAAGACCGATATTTATACTAACTTAACGTCCAGTTTAGAGGGGTGTTACTGTAAGGGATAAAACTCGGTAATGATCACTTATTTCAATTTTAGGATTAGTAAGATTCTACTGTATTACGGATGAGAAACTACGATGTCTTGTTATTTAAATCTTTTCATAATATAAACGCCTTTTCACACCTTTGCAAACAGAGTAGACCCTGATCAGACGGCTCATGTAGGAGCCGTCGTGTCAGGGTCTGCTCTGTTTGCTTATGGAATTAAAAGAGATCTGACTCTACTTATTCTACCATTACCAAATATCCAGTGTCCATATGCCATTAAATTAATCCAGCTAACAAATATGGATTATGTCATTATTTCTTACATAAATATTCAACAGGGAAAGGGTTGAATTAGGAAGTAATATTTGACTATGTATAAAATGTTATTTATATATACATGTAGATAGTCTATCTGGACTGAACATTTATTATAACTTTCCCCATTCCCGTGAGAGTTAAGTTAGACTAGTCATGTTGTAGACCATCCATCCATCCATCCATCTATCCATCCATCCATCCATCCATCCATCCATCCATCCATCCATCCATCCATCCATCCATCCATCCATCCATCCATCCATCCATCCATCCATCCATCCATCCATCCATCCATCCATCCATCCATCCATCCATCCATCCATCCATCCATCCATCCATCCATCCATCCATCCATCCATCCATCCATCCATCCATCCATCCATCCATCCATCCATCCATCCATCCATCCATCCATCCATCCATCCATCCATCCATCCATCCATCCATCCATCCATCCATCCACCCATCCTCCATGGATCCATCCATCCATCCATCCATCCATCCATCCATCCATCCATCCATCCATCCATCCATCCATCCATCCATCCATCCATCCATGTTTCAATATAAATACTTTTAGGCAGGTGGCTGCTTAAAACAAGGTGAAAGTCATGCAGAAAGCTCCTAGAGGAGCTTTTTGTGTGATTTCACCTTGCATTACACTGCCGCTGCCACCTGTCTCCAATACCGATATTTGTACTAAATTTAACGTCTGATTTAGAGTGGTTCTACTGTATAAGGTTTCACAGTCAGTTTGTAGTGATGTACATGACCAACGTTAACCTATCATATTGAGGACCATACTGTTTCGGATTATAAGCTACATTCTTTGGGAACACTTGATTAAATGTTACTGCCAAAATTCTTGTCAGAGCCACATTTTTGTCATAATCATTCTGACCCACGCACACAGTCTATGTGTTTTACCCTGTACAACCTGCACATTTGTTGTCTGCCCGTCTTCTTCATTTTATAACTTTTTCAATTTCTCACAAAAGCTGGTGAGAAAAAAATACGGAGTACATTATGCCTTTGATCATGAATATCTGCTGAATTGCTCGGCGTCTGGTCTGGATCTCCGCTGTTTGCCATTCCTATCACGACTGCAAGCAACATGATAAGGTGTAACTGTTTATATGTTTCTTTCACCTGTAAGATCTAGCGCTGAACCTTCTCGCGTATCTCATGCTCTTCAGGCTTTATGAATCGCTTTAACAGCTGAATGTTTTGGCAGGAATCTTCTTTTTCTGGAATTTCTCAGTTCGCCGCGTTTATTTCTTGCGTGTAGAAGTGACGCCGGATGGTTTCATAGCTCATTCAACAAAATTGTCGTCTGGAAATATTCTGTCTTCGGCTGAACTGTTTTGCTGCCAAATATTGTCGTCTTCAAATAGTGTCGTATGTGAAATTTGTCATCTGCTACAATTTTCGATTGTTTAATTTCCTCCCATTTCCTTTCAAAAACCATTTCCAAAGTAACAAACAGTCTGGATCCTGATGAGACGCCGAGTTACTCGGCGACTCATCTGGATCCAAACTGTGTGTATAGGTATTCACAGATTGGCAGCGAAAGTATTAAAAGTTCAACCCTTGACAGATTCCTTAGTTTTCCGATGAGCCAGATAATAGTTTGGATTCTAACCATGGACTGAAATACTCAGAAACTGGTCCAAAAACAAACTACAATTGAACCGCTTTAAGTGCACACTTAACCATTTCCTTCATATACACGCTTTTTCACACATCTTCAAACATAGTAGACCCAGATCAAACGTTCACTATAGGAGCCATCTGATCAGGGTCTGCTCTGTTTGCTTATGAAATAATATAGATCTGATTCTACAGTTTCTACCAATACGAACACATCCTGTGTATACATGTATATGTCGTAACAAAAATACTGCTTATTAATAGTCATGACGTCATCATTTCTTCCATGAATGTTAACCCCTTTCCTGATAAGGACGACTTTTGGCGACTCTGTAAAAGTCACTTTGTGAAACCATTGTGATAAATAGAGCATTTGCTCCTATAGGAGCAAATGCTCTATTTATCACAATGGTTTCAAACTACAAAATTTTAAAATTTTCCTTTTCTCTAGTTAATGCTCCTTTTCGGTAGATTTATTCAAAGAGGTTGTATCTAAAATAGCCTATGAGGTAATGGGTTAAACAGGGAAAAGGGTAAATGAGTGTCTTTTAGAACAGGCGGTTGATTAATGCTGAACGATATTAATTGGAAAAGCTCCTATAGGACAACTTCGTCCTACATTAAGCTACCACCTGCTAAAGACCCAATATCAGATGTAATTTGATGGTGGCCATCGAGAGATTTAACTGTCTTTGCAAACTTTATTCATTTGTAATGAGTTCGTGGTTATACGACATTTAACCCCGTTAAATCCTATTAAGCTACCCATTACAATCTCTAATTTACCGTTTCTTATTTTTTTAGACAAATTCCAAATATCTGCTACTCATTAGAATCCCCCTCTCCGATTCTAACGAGTAGCATTAACTCATTCTCTTAGGACTAGGCTATTTTTAGACCACCCTTTTTAATTAATCTATTTTTACGAAATTTGTACGAAATTAATCTATTTGTAGTTTGAAACCATTGTGATAAATAAAGCATTTGCTCCTATAGGAGCAAATGCTCTATTTATCACAATGGTTTCACAATGTGAATTTTATAGAGGTGCAAAAATGCGCTACTAGGGGGTAATGTGTTAAGATAGGGCTTGGCTGAAAAATAAAAGATTTTGGTAGATCAGCATGGAATCTTATCTACAGTTCTGAATCAAATACGACATTTTCTTACAGTCTGGATTCTGATGGGTCTCGGCGTCTTAACAGAATCCAAACAATTTCATACTTTAGTTATAATTTTGAAAGGTGTTGGTCGAAAACCGATTTTTTTCGCTACACTAACCAAGTACATGTGTTTATTTGTGGGAAGAGGTCAATGCAGTTTTGTTTCTGCAGGAAGATGCTTTTTTATATGTTATCTGCAGAGGTATTTTGGGTCTAACCTCACTTTCGGAACGTTTTATCGTCTGCTTCGAATAAATTGTCTGCTGTTATTTGGATAATGACGTTTTAATAATTTTAGGGGGAAATCCGCCATACAATCAGTGTAACACTAAAGATAAATGAGTAGGTGGATTGCATACTATTTTGCATACCACACCAGTTTCCTGCCAACCACAGTTAACCTCAGCTAAACCGGAATTCTAGTTGAGAGGAATTTAGATACCTTTATGCAGGTGGCTGCTTAATGCAGGATGGAAGTCATGCAGAACTTTCTGCATGACTTTCACCCTGCATTAAGCTGCCACCTGTCTCCAAGACCGATATTTATACTAAATGTAACATCCGGGTTAGACGGGGTTTACTGTATAGTGTTAACCCTTCACCGCCAAATAAATGTCGTCTGCTAAGATAATCAAGACAATCAGGCGTCAAATTGGAGCTCTCATCAATTTCTTTTTAAAACATAATTAGAATTACAAACAGTTTGGATCCAGATGAGACGCCGAGTTACTCGTCGTCTCATCTGGATCCAGATTGTTTGGAAATGTCTTCACGATTTCGCCTTCAGCAGCGAAAGAGTCAACCCTTGTCCAAAACCTGTAATCAGAATTAAAATTGAAAACAACGTTGACCCAGGCAAGACATAGCGAGTAAATCGACATCTCATCAGGATCCACGCAGTTTGCTGATCGACCACAATATGGTTAAACAACCATGCCAATGTTATAAAAAAAAAGCAGCCGATACTGATTGAGCAGACGACATTGGTTTTAAAGCAGCATAAGTGTTAAGAGTATAAATTATTTTCTTGTCGAGCACGTGTATGATAAGTCAATTGAAAACTGCATGCTGTTTTGTCAATAGATCAAAAGAAACATTAAGTAATGCTCTGTGCGAAATCAAATATAAGCTGGAACGATTTGCTTGGAATGGATATAGAAATGACTTTAAACCTTTATACCCGATAAATAGTCATGTAAAAAGACTTTATAAATATTACTTAGCTGTAATTTAACACAGTAAAACCTCTCTATAACGGCCACTAAATTACTTCAAGTGTTTTTGTTAAAGGCAGGTGGCTGCTTAAAGCAAGGTAAAAGTAAAACAGAACGCTCCTGTAGGAGCGTTCTGTTTTACTTTCACCTTGCTTTAAGCAGCCACCTGCCCTAAATACCAACTAATGAACATAATTTAGTGGCCGTTATAGAGAGGGTTTACTGTATTAGCATATTAGCAAAAGACATTTCAGCCATGTCGGAAACTGATCAGTCACATCTGTATTACCACATAAATAGAAACTGCGGAATCATAATCCTGGTAATTTCATAAGCAAACAGACCAGACCTTGACCAGACGGCTCCTAGAGGAACCGTCTAATCTGGGTCTACTCTGTTTGCAAAGGCGTCAATATTCGTTGCTATCAGGTGACGGGTTGATACATTTTGAACCAGTTCAGTAATTAAGTACTGTTATAGAGCTACAGATGCGTAACCAAAATACTAAACTCGTCATTCATCCACCAAACCCTTAATACTATCACCACTCTCTCGAAGAGACGATTCTAAAGAGTGGTCACAGGGTTTTGTGGAGAAATAAAGATGTTTAAATGTACGCGTCTTATCTGGACCTCTGTAATCTTAAGTATATTTCTACAGAGATAACATATACCGTACCGCTAGAAGTATATAAAGACCTCTCTGCAGAGACCACTGAACGGATCCGTAGCTTAATACAGGACAATAGGTACAAAGAAAGCTCATGTGTTAGCTTTATGAATTACTTTCGCTCTGCATTAGACAGCCACCTGTTTATAAAGAGTCGCATATATATTTATGGAATTATTTTTTAAAACACATAGTAGTTTTTACAGGTCGAAAGTTATTCAGACATCTATATGAGAAGATTAAAACAATTATGACGCTCTTGTCCTACTGTTTTTTGTCCACTAGTTTAACCCTTATCCCGCTGTGGAAACACGTCTTCTCAAAGTTGGATATGTTAATCTGGGTACTTCCTATTCAAACAAGTGTCTGTCTCATCTGGACCCAGTCTGTTTGCAAATGCGAGTCAGGACGCGGTTAGCGGTGTAAGGGTTAAGGTAGCAAGATAACGGCTAAGGCAGCAAGATAATGGTTAAGGTAGCAAGATAATGGTTAAGACGGCAATAAAACGGTTAAGGTAGCAAAATAACGGTTAAGGCAGCAAGATAATGGTTAAGGTAGCAAGATAATATGGTTAAGGTAGTAGGTAACATTTAAGGCAGTATGCTAAGTTCGATAAAGGTTAAGGTAGCAGGATAATTGTTGATAAAACAGAAATATAAGATTCTCTATAATTCAATGGCGTGTACTGTATTCGTACTCCATATAACTCTGACCCCCGCTCTATCTCTAGTTTAAGCATTTACTGCATGCCTGTATGTATATGCACGTAAGAAATAATAACATCATGAATGATCATATGAACAATGGAATGTTATTTCCCTAGCCAAGGCTGCAAAATCAGATCGATTTTATTCCGTGAGCAAACAGAGCAGACCTTGATCAGACAGTTCCCACAGGAACTGTCTGATATGGGTCTACAGTAAAACCTGTTTTTAGCGACCATTCATTTATTGAACACAATAGTCTTAAAAGCATATGGTTGATTAATGAAGGACAAGAGTAATGCAAAAAGCTCCTATAAGAACAATCTTCCTTACTTTTGACCTGCATTAAGCTCCATCCTGTCTTATTAACCTATAAATTAGATCTCTTTGATGGCCGCTTAACCCATCGCTTGCTATTCGCGTCAATATACCTACCTGTAAATAGTGAAGACCCAGATGAGACAGCTCCTGCAGGAGCTGTCTCATCAGGGTCTGCATTATTTACAAGTTGATTGTGCAACCAGTGCACTCCACAGCAGTGATTGCACAGCGAAATACTTGTACACAGTGAAGATATATGTAATTATACAACAGGGCATGGGTAAAGAAGGAGAAATGTATTTTAAAATTCAGCAAGAGAAGGGTTAAGACTGGTTCTACTGTACAATAAAGGGCAAAAGGCGTCTACATCAAGATATCAGAGCGTCCAACAGTTTGGATCCTGGCTAGACGCCGAATTACTTGCCACACTGTTTACAAAATGCTATAACACATTCGCCCGCAGTGTGCCACGGTATCAGATTTCATTTTTGATAGATAACTAATATAATGTTCTCCATATTGTATTTCAATAGCGGAAATTAATCTAATGAATTTGCACTAAATCTACATGATTTCCAAAACAACCCTTCTTCCTGTCATTTAGATCTGATGAGATATGAAACCTCCTCCTCGAAACGAACTCTCATGAAAAACAGGAGAGTTCAATGTATACCGTATAAAGTAAATCCTCGTTATTCCGAAGTTTTAGTAAAGAAGAAATGGGAATATTTTAGGCAGGTGGTTGCTTAATGCAAGGTGAAAGTCATGCAGAAAGCTCATAGAGGAGCTTTCTGCATGACTTTCACCCTGCATTAAGCTGTCACCTGTCTTAAAACCCGAAAATGATACTTATTTGAGTGTTTGGATCATCCAGGTGTGACTGTATTAGCCCAGCAGCTATAACATTTCCATGCTCAGACAGGTTGTATTTACCTGTCTACAACCTCATTTCGAGGGTTTAGTGTAAACCTACTGTGACTACACTAGATTGCCTTTTGCAAATTGCTTATATCCAAATATGAATAACATGGCCCCTCATCAGGATCCAAACTGTTTGACACTCTGATTATTTTGAAAAGAATTGACCTACTTTTTTAAGTAAAGCAGCTTGACTGGTTAGATTGTTGACAAATGCATCAGTATGAGTCATTTTATCTGCGAGTCTTACTTTATCTCCCATTTTTCATTGATTAATTTGTATCTCCGACAAGAGAAAAATGTTTCTCATTTCGGCTGCCAAAGTTGATAATAATGTTGATTCTGTTATCAAAGAAAGGTTTCGATCATAGAAACGTCGCTCAGCAGGATTTACAAACTACAGTAAAGCCTGTATATAACAGCTACTTTAATGAACAGGAATATTGGTCTCGAAATGAATGATACTGCTGAACCCATTACGTCATAGACACACCTTTTTACGCATTTACAAACAAAGTAGATCCAGATCAGACCAATCCTGTAGGACCCTTCTGATTAGAGTCTGCTCACGTTTGCCATGAAATACAGTAAAACCTCCCTATAACGGCCACTAAATTACATCAAGTATTTTGTGGTAAAGGCAGGTGGCTGCTTAAAGCAAGGTGAAAGTAAAACAGAACGCCCCAGTAGGAACGTTCTGTTTTACTTTCACCCTGCTTTAAGCAGTCACCTGTCCCAAATACCAACTAATTAACATAATTTAGTGGCCGTTATAGAGAGTTTGACTGTAATACAGTTTCTGTCATAGTATAATACTTAATGATAGAGAATATTTTAAATACTTTTAGGCATGTGACTGCTTAATGCAGTGTGAAATTCATGCAGACAGCTCCTAGAGGAGCTATCTGCGTGACGTTCACCCTGCATTAAGCTACTATCTGTCTCCAAGACCGATATTTATACTAAAATTAACATCCAGTTTAGAGGATTTTTAATGTACATAATTTAACCCGTAATCTAATAAAATTGTCTCTTCCCTTTCCTAATCTCAATGAAACAAAAATTGTATCAAAACGTATCACTGATTTTTATGACAAACTACAGGAGCCCTCTGATCTGTGTCTTCACTGTTTGCAAAGGTTTTCTATATACTGCCAAAGAACTATTTCAGAGGCGGTTTGAGAGACTTTGAGAAAGTATTGACTGAGTGTCAAACAGCTTGGATCATGGTGAGATCATCTGGATCCAAACTGTTTGCAGACAACGGTTAGGGTTAGTATGCGTTTGTAAATCAAGTGTTACTGTACATATTCTGATTTTGACTCTAAACCGTTTTCAAGCGTTTGCATACAGAGTATACCCTGATCAGACGGCTTCTATAAAAGCCGTTCGACCAGGACCTGCTTTGTTTGCCAAAGGAAATTCATAGTTCTGTTTCTTGACTTTCTATAATGGCTACACTCCACCTTCCATATTTCATCAAAACTATTTTATCAATGACTATTCAGTAGGTATTTAAATGTGGAATAAATAAAGAACGGGGAAAGGGGTAACTCTTTGCAAACCAAGTATTTTTCAGTCTTCAACAATTGTCGACTGGTTCAGTTCTTAAAATAAAACTTCTCTTATTTCTTTGCCAACATATTTACAGTCAGAGTAACAACCAGTTTGGATCCAGATGAGACGCCGCATTATGCGGCGTCTCATCAGGATCCAAAATGTTTGCATAGGTCATCACGGTTTCGCTGCTATAGTGCAAAGAGTTGATAACATCAGCTGGAATCCGAATCAGAAAACGATTTTCGGTCAGTCTGGATTCATGTTGTTGCAAATGTATATCGTTCTTAACGCTAATCGTGCCACCCGAGACCTGGTTCGCATTTGCCAACACCTTGGACACAGATGAAACACTAAGTTCCTCAAAAGCCTGATCTAATCGGAAGGAGTCGAAATTTCACCAGACTCCAATTGAGCAGACCTTATGTTTTTCACAACGGGTGCAAGGATTAATCCCTTTAGTGCGGGAACGAGTCAATACTGTTGTTTGCAAACAATGTAGACCTAGATGAGAGGGTTCCTGTAGGAGTCTGCACTGTTTGCCATGTTATACTTTTCTTAAAAACAATCCCTGAATAGTCACGCTAAGTCTGACCTGTTGCATGGTTGGAATGGTCCATTTGAAAAATTCAGAACAGAAAAGGTTAATACGAAACATGCCCATCCATTGTAATTGTTAGATTCTAATGCTGTTAAACCAATCCGGATCACAGAGTATATTGCAACAGACACCTTATTACATGACAAGTAGATTTCAATTACAGTAGATCCTGTCTTAAGCAGCCATGAAAAAGGTCTAATTATGGGAATGTAATGCATGTTGTAACTCAATGCAGGTCAAAAGTAATGCAGAAAGCTCCTTTCTGTGTTACCTTTCCCTGTATTAAGCAACCGCATGCTTTTTAAGACCCATATGTTCAACAAATGAATGGCTGCTTAAGACCGGTTCTACTGTATATTGCAACAGACATCTTATTGCATGGCACGAACATTTCAATTATTTCAGTATCACCTTTAGTATGCTTTGTGTTTTGTACAAAAACAAGAAGAAAACCAGTATTGGCTTTTTGTGCTACCGTTCACTTTACATGCCAAATAGTATGGATCCTGATAAAACGTCGAGTTGCTCGGCGTCTCATCAGGATCCAAACTGTTTGAAGATGTAATCACAAATTTGCCCGTTGCATGTCAAAGCTTAAATCGAGCCAACAGATATATATATCAATAAGAAATTCTGATTTCCTGGATTATTTTTAATGTTTTCCTGGTCCTGTTCCACATTATATAAACACTTTGCAATACGGGGCGTATTAAGTACTGTTATTAAAATAATCTTGAGCACGTTTGTGCGATTTACTCTAAGACTTGATGTGTTAAGGTATGTGATAAAGTTACTGACTGCACCGAACAATAATTTATAACATTTTCCTCAGGAAAAATATACGTTAGCTTCATTTCTTAAGGTACATTATTATATACACTTCATTATAAAAACCAACAACAGCAACAACAAAAAAGCACCCACTCCCTAAAAACAACAACAAAAACAAAACAAACAACAACAACATCAACAACACCCCTGCTCCCTTTACAAAAAGAAAAAAAGAGCACCGCAAGCGGGTGCCAACGCTCGTCTGTCGTCATTGTCAAGATGAACATGCATACCAAACATGAAGGTTGTAAATGAAAAATTGAAGAAGTTATGTTCAGTGTTAAGATTTCGGACGACGACGACAACGATGACAACGAAGACGACAACGACGACGCGGACGCCGGAGTTACGACAATAGCTCGTGAATTCTTCGAAACAGACGAGCTAAAAACCAATAAAATACACACAAAAACCAACACAAAACACAAACAAACAAGTTCTTAACCCTTTGTCCTGCATTAAGCTACAATCGGTTTTTAAAATCCAGAATTATACTTCTTTTGAATGGTTATATTACAGAGATTTAGCTGTACTTTTCATTCTAAAAATGAAACGGGCAAACATTCGTGCAGCACACTGATCAACAGAGTTAAGGCGATAAGATCTACAATAGAGAAAATACATGTAGTAATTATCACATTTAACCGGAGGAGAATGTCATCAGAACTAATCAACTATATCCGGATAATTTAAACTGTCACTCTTTAACCATTTCGCTGCCAAACTCTGTCGTCTGCTAACTTTGTCGTCTGCTACAAAATTTCATTTTTTTGATTTTCTTCATTTTTGTTTCAAAAACCTAGTAACAAACAGTTTGGATCCTGATGAGACGCCGAGTTACTCGGCTTCTCATCTGGATCCAAACTGCTTGCATAGGTATTCACAGATCCGGCATTGGCAGCGAAAGGGTTAACTCGTATCCTATATGATGCTCATTTGCAAACAGTTTGGATCCAGATGAGAGTAACTCGGCGTCTCATCAAGATCCAAGCTGTTTGAAACTCTGATAATAGTTTATCAGCAGCTTGAACGAATCAGAAGTTATTAAAACTACAGCTGATCAGCGTATTTCTTTATGTAGGTTAAGGGCTGAAAGATGCAAATATAGACTCGTGAAACATGCATTGATGTAATCACCACAGGATGCTAATTATTTACAGCGTGCGAAAGTACACGTATTGTTCTTCAAATTGCATTGTTTAACTTCCTGTGGACGCATGATCGAAACAAAGTATAAAAACCCCGAGTATAAAGTGTCTGGGTACATTGACTTGCCAGCATTGCCAGATACAGCATTGCAGTTTGCAAATTTAGTTCTGAATATATTTTTGATGTATTAAGGTTGGTTAATTTTCTACCTCTGTTGAAAACTGAGAATTAGATTTCTTTTTGGTGATTTTATTGTATACATTTTTTATTCTGTGATGGTCTGTCTAGAAATGTACAGTATACTTCCTCTAAGGCTACAACTTTAAGATTAGATATACTCGCATGTATATTTAACCCATTACCTCATAGGCTATTTTTAGATACAACCTCTTTGAATAAATCTACTGAAAATGAGCATTAACTAGAAAAAGAGAAAATTTTAGAATTTTGTAGTTTGAAAGCATTGTGGTACATAGAGCATTAGCTAGAGAAAAGGACAATTTGTAGTTTGAAACCATTGTGATAAATAGAGCATTTGCTCCTATAGGAGCAAATGCTCTATTTATCACAATGGTTTCACAAAGTGACTTTTACATAGTCGTCAAAAGTCGTCAATATGAGGGAGAGGGTTAAAAGTACGCTCGTAGGTGGCTGCTTAGTGCAGGACGAAGGTAATGTGTTATGCATAACTTTCGTCCCACAATAGTCTACCACATACATGTATCTTTCAAACCAAGTGACTGTTATTGGAAATATAAAATATCTGGAGGCATGGGTTTGCCAGTTTTACTAAATAAGTAATTCAGTTTACATTTTAAGTTCGCAAAGCGCACAGAACAACCCGGGATGCGATCGCTTGATGCTGGACAGAATGAACATTTTTTAACCACCTGCTATTGAAGACACATTATGTTGTTAATTTAGTGGTTGACACAGAGGCGTTCTACTATACTATTTACACGTAATAAGTATTAACCCTTTACCTAATGAATATTCATGTAAGACTTTTGAATATCAATTCAGTCGATTATTTTATATATAGAATGGAGCAGCAGAGAAACACACATAATCAAACGTAGCAGACACTGACCAGATGGCTCCTACATGAGCTTCTGATCTGGGTCTTCTCTGTTTGCAAATTAGTATAAAAGGCGTATTTATGGAGTACATGTAAATGGTTCAGTATGTTTGATACTGTCTTTCAGTATTCAGTATTTAATATAAAACACAGCTATTCAATAACCAAAATGTTGTCTGGTTTCAGATATGCCGAAAACTCGCTGAGTTACGTTAGCCGAGCACTGCTCTGAGGGTTCAAGAGTCACCATGGCAAACACGTCACCAGAAGAGCCCAAGGCCCCAATAGTGAGAATCAGGAAGAAACGAACGAAGAAAAAGAAAGAAGATGTTGTACATCTGCCGGTAGGTGTTTTGAAAGGAAAGCATGTGTGGGGGAGTGAGTGAGAGAGTGGGTGAGAGAATGAGTTACTCGATCGGCGCTTCATCAGGTTTCAAACTGTTTGCAATACATCGTATAAACAAGCCAAATGTTGACATCACCTTGAATGCGTGTAACGAGTGTACTGACATTTGCAAACTGTAGATCCAGATCAGAGGGTTCCTAGAGGGACCCTCTGGCCAGGGTGTACACTATTTGTCATTAAAATTGTCTAAAATTTTAAGCATTGAATCAATCGTTAAACATTGATGTTTCCATTCCAAACATTCCAAAATTCACCATTGAAAGGGTTAGCACTTACAGTCCACAATCCCCTTTACATAAGCGGAATTCATCTACTTAATCAATTTTAATCCATATAATACAATGTAGTACTTATATTAATGTCCTTAATTCTCGGAATATAATGCGGGGGCTTAAAAGGATGGTGCTTGGTGGATTTATCCATTTATCACCAGTACTGTTGATGGGACGTAAACAAACAGTATAGACACAGATTAGGTAGCCACTGAAGGGGTTATCTGATCAGTGTTAGTTTTGATTTTTATCTAGGATCTATATTAATTTACTGATAGAGAATAGATTTTAAATAAATATTGTAAGATCAAGATCTGTTATTTCTCATACAAACCCCATCTTACTGCTACATGTACCTCTCTGAGACCTCTCTGAGTCGATTCTAATGAATGACAGCAATATATGTATCAAAACTATTTTGCCTATATTTTCTCATTACTCTTCTTATCTACAGCCCTGATGGAAAATATACATGTATACTTACATTGTCACACATGTCCTATAGAAATCTACAAAACATATTATCAGTATCATATATACTTTACACGATGAATATTCATGAAAGAGATAATGACATCATGAATATCTTTTAACTGAAATTTTATAATGGTGTAGTACCACAGGGTGTTTTGGCAGAAACTGGTATCCTTTCATAAGCAAACAGCAGATCCTGATAAGACGGCTCGTACAGAAACATTCTGATCTGGGTCTACTCTGTTTGAAAATATGTTAAAAGGCATATCTATTAAGGAGAGGATTAAGTCAATTTTGCCACACGTTTCTTATCAATAACACCAGAGTGTTAAAATAGTTTGGATCCTGATGAGACGACGAGTGGCTCTGCGTCTCGTATGGATCCAAAACTATTTGCCAAGGTAACCACTCATTTGCTCGTAGTGTATAGTAGAACCTGTTTTAAGCGACCTTATATTGAGTGGGAACATGCATCTTTAAACGCAGGTGGTTGCTTAATGCAGGGCAAAAGTAATACAGAAAGCTCCAATAGGAGCTTTCTGCATTACTTTTGAACTGCATTAAGCTACCACCTGTCTTACAGACTCTACTTATACCTATTGTTGATGGTCACTTAAGACAGGTTCGATTGTATCATATAGCAAATGAAGGATGAGCCTTTCTAATTCCGTCTCTCCTTTGAGGGAGGATCTCTAGGGGCGACAATAGATTAATTTCTGCGTGTTATAATAGTAATTGCACCAGCACTACAGGCACTGCTCATTTTAGAGCATTTTAATCACCGTTATTTCTGTTATTGGAAGTCCAGAATTAGCCTTGCATGTATGTACCAGCATCCGAGGGAGTGTCATATGTGTCGGGAAAACCTGTTACAAACACATCGCCTGTTCACTGTGCTATTAACAGAACACTAGATCTTCCTCCAAAGTCTAATTGTCGGAATGTGATAGCTTAATACAAGATAAAACAACTACTAAAAGCTTTTAAAGGAGCTGTCTGGGTGTCTTTCGTTCTATATAAGCAAACAGTTGTTTTAACGTCTACTGCATAGATACGTCAAATAGAGTAGACCCAAGTCAGAAGCTCCTTTAGGGTCTGTCTAATCAGGGTCTGCTCTATTCCTTTATATAATTCTATAGTTTCTCCATGGCTAAAATTTCATGCGTTCATGTGCCATTATAAAAATATTCTAATGAATAATTATGCATAATGTCATTATTTAGTATATCTCATATATGTATATTAGTTTGCTGCACGCTAGATTGTGTGATGATATCATCTATTCGAAGAATAGTTATAATCATCAATTAAGACTTACGATCATTTTTGTCGTACGATTTGTTTAACATATTAATTCCCTGTTCTATGTTTATTCAAAATTTCAGTTTCTACTGAATATTCACTTACAAAATAGTTATATAATTAATATGGAAGGTGAAACATTGTACATGTAGAAATCTAGCGGTTTTGGAAAGAAAAGAATCATACCTATCAAATCCCATTAGCAAAGAGAGCAGACCCTGATCATACGGCTCCCATAGGAGTCGTCTGATCTTGGTCTACTCTGTTTACAAATGCGTGAAAACACGTTTATATGAGAGGGATAAGACGGACACCCAGTTCAGATGTTATGTGCTTCGTTCTCAGTATATTACAATACGGTGTATGATGTTGGGTTTTTCGCAGCAACAGCATAGACAATAATGCACACGGCATATAGAATTTGTTTGAGTTGGGTTAGATTTCCATATACAAATACGTGTAGAACCCTACTAATGCGACCACTTAATGAATAAATATGGATGTCTTTATAAGCAGGTGGTTGCTTAATGCAGGACAAAAGTAATGCAGACAGCTCCTCTAGGAGCTTTCTGAATTACTTTTGTCTTGCATTAAGCGACCACCTGCCTATATCACCCAGTTTTAAACCTCTTTTAGGTGGTCGCGTTAGAGGGTTTTTACTGTACGTGTACTTTTATACAGTATTTTTCTCTACACAGGTTAGAGCGTCCAGAACTGCCAGGTATTCCAGCTTGACCACGCCCACTAACCCCCAGTCCAAAGGTCGAGAATGTTGCCGTCATATATTTGCCACGTGCTTTAAAATACCCGTTTGTAAAAGTCTTTGCTTCCGGTGCATCCTTCCAAGATGCTACAACGGCGAAGGAAGCGACGAAGAAGAAGTAGAAGCCAGAGATGAAGGATATCATAGTCAGAATAGGAGGAGTTCAGAAATAACTCCGCCCACTGGAGGCAGGACCTCTGGTGCGACGGGCGGGCCGACGGAAATTGAAATGACAGAGATGAAAACAACAGAGACTGTTACACTAATTCCACCACCTCGAAACACAGAAAATGACTATAAGCGACACCCTTGCCACAAAGCTAATGCTAGCTCATTGCAAGACTATTCTGACGTGGACCATGAGGTTTCTAAAATCGATGATGTGACGTATATTGAAGTAGAGAGTGTTTCGTTACCAGGGGATACCTTATACATTCCAGAAAGTAATTTGCTGACCGAAATTAGTGAAATAGTGAACTTGTCCGGTAGCGATACTGAAACAAAGGAAGTTAAAGAATCTGACCAAGCTTCAAAGAACGAAACTTGTCAGGATGAGTTGGCGGTATCATGTTATGCCTCCATTAAATCAGAGAGCGACACTGAAACTAAGACTATAGAAATTACTATTCCTAAAATGGTTGAGGAGCCCGTGGAAACTTTGCAATATGTTGAATGTGATCCGGATATATCAGACGAAAGCCAGTACTATGTAAATGAGGACGTTCTTTTCAGACCTGCGACGCAAAGCTCAAGCACAGCCAGTGGGGGACTAGGGCAAAATAAAACCGAGGACTATGCTAATGCAGAAGCAGCCAACACTGGTGCGGAAAGTGATTCTTGGCATTCCAAAACCCATTCAGACAACCAGACGCATGCTTCTGGAACAAACGATAACAAGCCACATGAGTATATCAACATTAATGCGTCAGGGAAAGACCAACTAACAACAGATGGGAATGATTTCGCAGTGGCTGGAATGGTCAAGACCAGCTCTGCAGAATTTAAGAAACTACTAGACAAAAGTGGCATGAGATTTTCCAAGAAAAGCAATAAATCTCTTAAAAATGTTCAAACCCACCAACACACCGAAAGTGCACACCCACAATCGTCTAGCAGTGAGACTGAAAAACTTGTTAAGACTGAACAAAACACCGACAAAGTAACCGAGGTTGTGATAAAAACTGATTCTGAAAATATTAATAAAAACAATAATGATGTTCTTGATGCACTACAAGATATGACAGACACTGACCGAACCAAACTGATATAAGTGATCTAACCAGAATCATGCTAAACAGTTTTGATCCAGTTGAGAAGTCGAGTAACGTGGAGTCTCATCTGGATCCAGCCTGTTTTTACGCTAGTTTGAACCTGTTTTAAAATTTAAAGCGATAAAAATGACAGCAAATCTGATTTTTCACGTATTTGCAAACAGAGTAGACCCAGATCAGATTTCTCTTATAGGGGTCGTCTGATCAGAGCATGTGCTGTTTGTTTTTGACATGATATATCTATAGATCTAATTCCACAGTTTTTGTCGAAGTAAAAACTATCACTTGAAAAGTTAACAATACAAAAGTTCAGCTAATAAATATTAATCTTGTCATTATTTCTTACATCAATATTGAACAGGTAAAGAGTCAGATATATAATTATTTAACAACCTGATAACGGTTAATGATGACATGCACAGTAATGACGACGTAATGACGACATGCACAGTAATGACGTCATGTGCAGTAATGACGACTGGTACAGTATAATTATTAGTAACTCTCGTCAGCGATAAGTCATAATTTAGGTCTAGTATTGTGCCAATAAGCATGGATACTGTTTTGATTCAGATGTCACGCCGAGTAGTTCGGCTTCTCAGCAGGATCCAAACTGTTTGACACACCACTTATGTTTTAGAGAAGAAATGGAAGGAAAGTCTGACATGGTTTGCAGACGACAGCTTATCCTGCCGTAAAAACGATGTCTGCGCAAACTCTGATCTGGATCAATGTTTACTGACTTCCGGTTGTATCAAGCCTCCTAAAGGAGCTTTCTGCATGACGTTCACCTTGCACTAAACTGCCACAGTCATGTGTCCATAAATGGAACATCCGGTTTAGAGAGGTTTACTGTATGAAGGAAAAACTGTACTGTCTGAAGGTTGCAAACGCATAAAAGTTGCACATTCATTTTATCTTTAAAGTAGGGTCTTGACTCTTGTCCCGCTGTGAAAAAATATTGTCTGCTCAAATTTTTATATGGTGCGATTTTCGATTCAATAACATATTTGAGAAACTATTGATCGAGTGTCAATCAGTTTTGATCCTGGTCGGTCGCCGAGTTACTCGGCGTCTTATCGGCATCCAAATTGTTTTCAATTGCGAATTGGGTCATAGAGAGAGAGTTGGATTTAGGCTATGTTTTACCCTTTCACCGCCAATGTCGCAAAAATGCGCCACGACAAATAGTACAGTCCCAGATCAGACGCCGTCTTATCAAGGCGGCGTCTGATCAGGGACTTCACTTTTTGAACTCTATTCCTATATATGTGCTTCATTCCTTTGAATTTTTTATTTATTTATCTCATTTCCTTATTTTTCCAAATGATTTAACAAAAGTGGTTTGCAGACGACAACTAGAAATTTGGCGACGAAAGGTTTAACGCAACTGTCAAATCTCTCTTCAAAGACCACTAAACGAAAGTTTTGGCTTTTAATGCAAGTGGCCAATTAATGCAGGGCGAAATTTATGTAGTAAGCCCCTACATTACTTTCTGTCTACAATTAGCAACTACATGTACCTGTTTTTGAAGACAATCGTGGTTATTTATTTAATCTTTCCCGCATATAAACGCCTATCCACGCCTTTACTAACGCCTTCTGTCGACTTTTCAAGATTTTAATGAGTAGCTTTTCATACATTGTTAATTTTCTTAGTCCGTTTGAAATTTTCTACAGCAGCACCAGTTTTAAACGACTTTATGTTGACTGGATAATAGAATCTTAAAAAGAAAGTGGTTGCTTAATACAGGGCAAAAGTAACAGAGAAAGCAGGAGCTTTCTGCATTACTTTTGACCTGTATTGAGCAACCACCCGCCCTACAAACCCAAATTAGACCTCGTTTTGATGATCGCTTAAGACAGTTTCTACTGTAATTCTCGAAAAGAGAAAAGAAACGTGATTAGAATTTATAACATGATATTGATACTTATTTTAGGGTTTAGTTTAGAGAGGTTTTGTTGTATTCATTGCATTTGTTTTACTAGGACCACACATGTTATGATACGGTCAAAAATATGACTGCGATATACCCTGTACTTATTAGAATGTTCACATTACTGTCATACACTACATACATATCATGTCATATTAGCTCTGTTAAAATTGTTCAGACATTCTCTCGATAGATACGTGTGAAATTCCAGAAAAGGGGAACGGGGTGTTGGGCGATGTTCAACTGAAGTCATAGAGACACTTTTTTTCTTAACCTCAGCATGTTCTTACTTTTTTCAAAGATATATATATATATAATCTATGTGTCATACAGTTTGGATCCTTGTGATCTGGATCCGAACTGTTTGCAAAAGGGTTCACACACTTCTTCCGTAGCATACTGCAACTCATGGAAAGAGGATCTCTTTGTCAACAAACACGGATGCATGTCATAAACAATTGAACTCTTTCTCTGCAAGTGTCACATAATTTTATACATGTATATGTCAGGAGCCGTCTGATCTGGTCTACTCTGTTTGCAAATGCGCGAAAAGGCGTTTATATGAAGGAACGGGTTAATGAAATCACAGCCATTCGTACATCCACGCATGTATTCAAGTTAAACAAATATTTGAATATTAGATCAATATTTAATTCAAAATTCCGGTTCATTCAGTGAAGAATTAAGCAGCAAACAAAACACTGTAGCTTAATGAACTTTGTCAAATCAGGCATTCACCTAACGAGATCTTAGTACATGTACATCCAATTAACTACATGTATTCTTATAAGAAATAGTGACACCATGATGATTACTTGATTTTTTATAATGGCATATGACCCTGGGATGCTTTGCCATTGCTGAAACTGTATAGTCAGCTAAACAGTTCTAACTTCGATATCTCGAACTTTAACCCTTTCGCTGTCAAAGTCTGTCGTCTGCTAACTTTGTCGTCTGCTACAAATTTTTACTATCTTGATTTTCTTCATTTTTGTTTCAAAAACATAGTAACAGTAACAAACAGTTTGGATCCTGATGAGACGCCGACTTACTCGGCGGCTCATCTGGATCCAAACTGTTTGCATAGGTAATCACTGATCCGGCATTGGCAGCGAAAGGGTTAAGATAAAAGAAACTACTTCGAGATAAAAGAAATGCGAGTGGTTGTTTTTTAAATTTTTGCACAGCGATACATTTTAGAACAATTCTGTATTGTAAATATTGGAAGTATCGAACTCCGAGTTCGAGCTACCGAAGTTCGACTATATATTATTTCGAAAGGAAACAGAGCAGACCCTGTTTGCTAATAGAATTTGAAAGATATGTGTCTTCACTTTCTTAAATGGCTATATTGTACAGCCTTCCATATTTCATTATAACTATTTAGTCCATGAATATTCAGCAGGTATTGAAACTTGAAATTAACATAGAACAGGGAAAGGGTTAACTCTATATAACGGATATGTACATGTATATTGATGGTACAACAGAACCTCCTTATATCGGACAGTGGCTTTGAATGCATCTTTACCTGTTCAATATTCATGTAACTAATAATGACATCATGAATATTTATCAGCTGACATTTTATAATGGCATATGTACGCAGGATATTTTGGTATTGGAAGAAGCTGTAGAATCAGATCTATTATAATTTCATAAGCAAACAGGACAGAACCAGATCAGACGGTTCCTATGGGGGCCGTTTGATATGGGTCTACTCTGTTTTCAAAAGTGTAGAAAGATGTATATATGAAGTGAAGGTTTAAGGTTTCTATTTTCCATTGTCCATTTCAACGATTCAAGGGTAACAGTTGTCAACCGTATAGTTCTCACTCATCACATTGTTGATGATAATACTTGTGCAATACAGACATGCATTTTTATACCCTTTCCTTCATGAATAGACATGTAAGAAATAATTATACCATAAATATAACTTTGATGTTTTTGTATAACGACACAGGCTATTTTTTGCAGTGACAGAAACTGTTTACTCTGGGTTTACTTTGTTTCAATATCACTAGAAGGCGTGCAGTAGAACCTGTCCTTAGCGGCCATTCATTCATTATATATGAAGGAGTATTAAAAAGCAGGTGGTTGCTTAATGCAGGGTAAAAAGTAATGCAGAAAGCTCTTACAGGAGCTTTCTGCATTACTTTTGCTCTGCATTAAGCTACCACCTGCCTTACAGACTTCTTTTTTGATTGCCACTTAATACAGGTTCTTCTGTATATATGGAGTAAAGGATTAAAAGGGACAGATGTATGTATAATTTAAAGATAACTGCAAAATGTTTGGATCCCCAGTCGACGTCATCTGCATCGGTGTCTCATCGAGATCCAAACTATATGTAAACACTAAATCAGTTTTTAAAAGCATTGAGAGAAAAATGTATTTTGATATTTTTTTGTTTGCATACGAATTATTTTTGTATGCAAAACTCGAATGTTACGTAGAGTATGATCAAGAACGATAACTTGCCTCTAAATTTGAGTGTAGATATTTTTGATTATTCCCCCTGATGGGAATTTATTCTTCATATCATAATTATATTCCTTCTTTTCTTGTTAGATATACATTACGCTATCTTGACCTTACTGGCAGCTAGTAATATTTGCATATCAAACAAAACTCTTTTTCAGTTAAAACTTTATTGGCAAAAACGGGGTCTATAAATATGTACATGTAATTGATTAAATCAAATATTTTTACTCTGATAGGACATGTCTATATTTTTGTACATTGAACATGACACTAACATCCCCTCTGTTGATCGGAGAAAAAAAAACGTTAGACAGTTTAACTCATTCCCTCCTAGACTATTTTTAGACCCTACCTCTTTTAATAAATCTACCGAAAAGGAGCGTTTACTAGAGAAAAGGAACTTTTTAACAATTGTGTAGTTTTAAACCATTGTGATAATAGAGCATTTGCTCCTATGATTTCAAAATGAGACTTTTACAGTGGCGCCAAAATGCGTCACTAGGAGGGAATGTATTAAGTGAAAGGTTTAGGCCAGTATGCATGGACATAAAAATATGTATCGCTGAAGTTGTTTGCAAGCGACTCATTGGGCTTGTTACAATGGGCGGATTCGTGATAATTTTTGCAAACAATTTGGACCCAGATGAGATGCGGGGTAACTCGATGTGCTTATCAGCATTCAATCTGTTTGTCACAACACACCATTAACGTTTTAGACAATAATTTTGAAAAAGTCGACTCTGAAATTTAAAGTAGACGACATCGTTTGCAGATGAAAATTATTCAGCACCAACAAGAGTCAATCATATTTCAATAATACTGCAGAGTTACAGATAATGTGAGTACTCATGTACTAAAATCGTCAGTTCTCCACCAAACCCTGTACTGTGACCACTCTTTAGAATCGCCTCTTCGAGACGATTCTAAAGAGTGGTCACAGTATAGGGTTTGGTGGAGACGATTCTAAAGAGTGGTCACAGTATAGGGTTTGGTGGAGACGATTCTAAAGAGTGGTCACAGTATAGGGTTTGGTGGAGACGATTCTAAAGAGTGGTCACAGTATAGGGTTTGGTGGAGACTATTCTAAAGAGTGGTCACAGTATAGGGTTTGGTGGAGAAATGATTGAGTTATTCTTGGAAATGTTTACCTTTACGCGTCTTATCTGGGCCTCTGAATAATTTCATTGCTTAATACTTTAAAATACACTTCTGATAGTGTATGCTCTAATGGAAGATAATAAATAGTGGCTGATTTCCGTCTTAGGAAGAAACATATTTGTCCATTCATTGCACACATTTAATCACAATACACAATTTTTATTGTATTTTTTGTAGGCTAATTGTTATTAATTTTGTAAATGAGCGTTGCTATGAGATTTCCAATCATATGAAATTGAAAAATGAAATTGAAAAATGACATTGAAACTATGGCAGATGATCAGGGTCTGCATTATTTGCAGTGTGCTATGTTTGGTGATCTCATGGTGACACTCAAATGTTTGTAAACACAAATATGCGTACATGTATATAACAATATAAGATTAACAACTACATACTTTTTCTTCATATTTGTTCGTTGGAATTTCTTTAATACTTGTTTGATATATGTTGTACTTCTTTTGAATAAATTATTTTCAAATCTACCAATCAGTTGTTCTGGTGAGTAACCATACTGTGTGCTGTTACAACTACTGTCCTTAACCCTTTCCCTGTTCTATATTTATTCCAAAGTTCAATACCTACTGAGTATTCATGGAAAAAGTAGCTATAATGAAAACTGGAAGGTAGAACATTGTACCCATTTCGGAAACTAAAGAAACAGATCCATCAAATTCCTTCAGCAAACAGAACAGACCGTGATCAGACGACTCCTATAGGAGCCGTCTGATCTGGGTCTACTCTAATTGAAAATGTGTGAAAACGTGTTTGATACATAAAAGAAAGGGTTAATATGGAACACCACATTCGGACGTGTCTTAACCCCTGCCCTGCTGTAGAACAGTACAATAGAGTCTCGCTAAAACGACCGCCTGCTTTATTCAAATAAGAGTCTGTAAAAGCAGACGGTTGCTTAAAGCAGGACCAAAGTAATGCAGAAAGCTCCTATAGTTAATTCCCTGTTGAGCGGAATAGTTGTACAGTCAAGTCTCTCTGGATTTTACTTCATGAATATTCATGTAAGACATAATGACCACGTGAATACATGTATTAATAAGATTAACTGTTATAATAGGACATGGACACAGGAATATTTGGTCATGGCAGAAAGTGTATAATTAGATCTATATTATATCATAAGCAAGCAGAGCCGACCCGGAGCCGTCTGATCTGGGTCTACTCTGTTTGCAAAGGCGTTGAAAGAACGAGTATTTATGGAGTAAATGAAAAATAATGGGATAAAGTAATACAGAAAGTTTCTATAGGACAGTTTAAATGTAGCCCAGAAGCTCTTTAACGCTAGTGACCGATTTTATTCCCTTTAAGAATGTATTACTCATATTAATTCTTCTCATGGTAACGGCGTCTTGGCTAGCATTTGTGACTCCGCGTATCAAAATGTAGATATTGTTTTTGCCACAGCGGAATAAGGGCTAATATATGTTTTTCGTGTGCTACTTCGAAGGAACATTTGTATTAATGACATTTATAAATACAGTTGTATGTATAGCAAATGTACTACCTTCCTCGTCTATACTAAACACACTTAACTCTTGCTGTGATTGAATTATTCATAAAACAATCGTAAGTTATCTTTAACCCTACATACCTTTGCAGACAAAGTACACCATGAATCGTCTGATCAATGCCTGCTATGAGTGTTAATGGAACGAGACATAGTTTGTAGAAATAGACGGAGACAGGTGTAGGTTACCATAAGGAAAGTACCCCCCAGATATACTCGTAGTTCTCCTTGTAGAATTGACAGGCATGTGCATTTCTGTTCAATAATTTATAATATTAACAAAGTTTTGCAACATACTGGAATTCATTTATTGTACCTATTTATGACACCTATAGATAGTTTTTACTCTATTTCCAATAACTCTTACGTTAAGGGCCATACTTTGCGCGGAACACATGTGCCTGATATCATAATGCTCGGATTTCACTGGACGTACAAATCACCCAGCTTCAAAATGGCATTGTTAGATCTTTAAGACGGACACTTATTGACAAAAGAACGTAATTCATTAATAAAACCATTTATCAATTACGCATGAGTGCTCAAGAAATATATAAAATAGTTTCTAGTTAACCGTTTTTCACTTACCAATGTATTGCGCATGCGTGAGAAATGGCGGACGTTTTTTGTCTCAGTCCAGAAGTCGGCTATATTTTCAATAATTTAACGAGATTGAGAGTGGTAGTTACATAACTTTTACATGGAATATGCAGGATTATACATATGGAACACTTTGAGTTGAATTTAGTGCTGTTTCCATGCCGCCCAAGAGGAAAACTGACCAGATTTCGCCGCCGAGTGGAAACAAAGGAGCCAAACAAAAGAAAAAATCCAAAATGGCCGCCAACCAAAACAGCGAAAAGAATAGGCAAGTGCAAACCCCTATGCAGTCTCAGGGTCCTCTATCACAGCCAACGTTTCAACACCAAACGTATCCGTATGGATCTCCTTATCTGCCCATGCCCATGCCCATGGCTCTACCCCAAGTTTTACTAGTCTTACAGGATCCTACAAATGCATGTTTGCAGTCTGACGCTCTCCAGCCCATAATTAAAAGGCTTGACAGCATGGATGTAAAACTGAATGCTTTAACATCTATTGAAAAAACTGTCCAAACTATCAATAGTAGACTGAACAACATGGATCAAAAGATCAACGAAATTGAAAAAAGCCAAACATTCCTGTCTGAGCAGTACGAAAGTGTCTCCACAAGCACACACAATAATAAACATTCCATTGACTCAATGAAAAAAGAGTTCGTTGTCTGCTGTAAATGTAAACCTTAAATCTACTAACAACTCGCTTCAAGAAAACGTGGTAGATCTCAAGTGCAGGTCCATGAGGGATAATCTTTTATTTTTCGGCATAGCCGAGTCGCAAACAGAGTCTGCTCAGTAGTCCGGTACATCAGATCCCAGTGCGTATTCAACATCCGCAGCTGTGGAGGACTGCGAATCCAAAATATATGATTTCTGCAGTGAAGTATTGAATATAGACACTCCGCGGTCGTGTATTGCTATTGACAGAGCTCACAGGGTGGGTAGATATTTCCAAAACAAAACAAGGCCTGTTGTCGCGAAGTTCAAGGACACCAGCTCGAAACTGAAGATTAAAAATACTCTGAAAACGGTAAATCTTAAGAATACGGGTTTCAATGTCTCAGAGCAATATCCAACAGAAGTGATACAGCGACGTAAAGCATTGCTACCCGTGCTACACCAAGCCAGGTCAGAAAACAAACGTGCAGTTCTCGTGCGAGACAAACTTTACATTAACGATAAACTGTATACGCCTACATGTACAGATACGCCCAAGAGCAACAAAAAAGACAAAAATGATTAGGGGCGAGGAGAAAAGTGTGAACTATCTGTACTCTCGTGGAATGTTGAGGGTCTCAAATCATGCTTGCAAGATGAAGATTTTGTCAATTATATAACTAACTTTGATGTATTGTTTTTCTTCGAAACAGGGCAACGTAATATTGACTCATTTGATCTAAATGGTTTTAATTCTATCTTCGTACCTAGGAAGCATGTAGTATTCTACTTAAATCAAAACGAGGTCATGGCGGTGTGTGTCTTTTCTATAGAGAAACTTTAGGTAAAGGTATTTCAATCCAGGAATCTGATAGTAATGGTATTATATGGATAAAATGCTGCAAAACTTTCTTTGGTCTAGATCGTGATATATACATGTGTTTTTTGTACATACCCCCGGCTAACTCTAATTATTATCATGTGCACGAGCTAGGCTTTTTTTTATCAATTGGAGCTTAAAGTGCGTTTGTATTCAGAAGTCGGGTATGTATCTGTCATGGGAGATTTAAATGCTAGATGCGGTCAGAAATCGGATATTCTGCAAGATGTTGACGATTTTGCTCGTTTTATTGATGTTATTGATGGAGACGTAGAATACGAATTGCCCCATAGGTTTTCACTTCCGGTAAGCGTTTGATAGATTTATGTATAAGCAGCAGCTTGAAAATAGTAAATGGTCGCCTTGGAGATACAGTAGAGAAATTTACATATTTAGGGTTAACATTATCGTCGAATGGGAAATTCTATCAAGCACCAAGGAAATTAGCTGAACAATCGCTTAAAGCAATGTTTTCCTTGAATAAACTATTTGATAGCATATCAATGCACATAACAGAGAAACTGAAGCTTTTTGACTCTATGATAAGCCCTATTTTGAATTATGGTGCAGAAATATGGGGATTTCATAAAGCTCCTGTTATAGAATGCATACATACAAAGTTTCTTAAGCAGCTTTTATGGGTAAGACAACAAACAACAAATGCATCTGGATATGGTGAACTATCGATGTCCCTTTATAGTAATACGAAAAGTGCGAATTTTAAGATACTGGTTTAAAATAATGAAAATCCGGATTCTCTTTTATTTTCATTTTTCTCTTTAAAAGATTCAAATGGTAACTTATCAACGAATGGGCAAAACAAGTAAAAACTTAGGATTTTCTTATTTGTGGGACAATTTAAATATCTCAACGGTCCAATTAAATGCAGTGATTCAAAGAGT
Organism: Azorinus chamasolen; assembly: GCA_963576725.1. Taxonomy (NCBI): domain Eukaryota; kingdom Metazoa; phylum Mollusca; class Bivalvia; order Cardiida; family Solecurtidae; genus Azorinus; species Azorinus chamasolen. Next base: position 78,240,016 of record OY755236.1, on the reverse strand, counting down.
ATATGATTCATATTTTCAGGAATGGTATGCTGAAGTAAAACATTCTAGTAAATTAATTATTCAAAGAAACGATTGAATTTGAAAAATATTTGCAATGTGTAAGCAATAGCAAACACATGGCAGCCCTGAAACGTTTTCGATGTTCAGCACACAAACTCGCTATTGAAGAGGAAATATTTCGTAATATGCCAAAGGATTTACGAAAATGCATGTTTTATCATATTATGAATACTATTGAAAATGAATACCACTTCATGATGATTTGTCCGTTATATAGAGACCTGAGGTTAAAGTTAAAGTTGATTCCGCAACATTATAGATCCTGGCCAACAATTCAGAAGTTCAAAACATTGATGCAAACTCAAAGTCCTAAAATTCTTAAAGATATTGCAGATTATAGTGTTTTTAATGAGGAATGTTTGGCCATGGCAGGCATTGTAGAATCATGTCTTTATTATTTCATTAGCAAACAGACCAGAATGTGTCACATAATTCTCCTGTGCACGAAACAATGCGATTTGTTCCGTGCACAGAACCCCTGGGGTCTTCCTCCACCTGTAAATAGCTGGACGTCGTGATATGACTGAAATGCTTTTAAAGCGACGCAAAACCCGATAAAAACAAGCCAAACTATGCGTTACAATATTTCGAATTACTCCATCTATGAAGGTCAATATTTGGTTCTAAGTAAATAGTGACGTGGTGAAATAGGTATGTTACTAATGATGATCAAAATGCGTTCGGTGTTTACATGTTTTAAGTTATCTTTTATTAGGTCAAACAGACTAATCCCCCGTACTAGTAACCCTGGAAACCCTTATCCTGCTGATCGCGACATAACGGTCATTTGCAAACAGCCTGGATCCAGATGAGACAACGAGTAACTATGCGTCTCATCAGGATCCAAGCTGTTTGACACGTGGTCAGTATTTCCTTAAAAACTTGAAAATATCTTAAAACTTGTTTCATATCGGTTGAGCAATTTTTGTTTTCGGGAAGATAAGGGTTAACCGTTTGATTGTTTGTTATAACTGCATTTGTGTACACATGTACACGCGCTATATAACGTAGTGTAGTCTCTTATTTTACACCCAGTTACATTATACACTCAATTACACTATACAGCCAGTTACATCATACACTCAGTTACATCATACACCCAGTTACATTATACACCCAGTTACATTATACACCCAGTTACATTATACACTCAATTACACTATACAGCCAGTTACATTATACTCTCAGTTACATTATACACCCAGTTACATTATACACTCAGTTACACTATATATCCAGTTACATTATACTCTCAGTTACATTATACAATCAGTTACATTATACACCCAGTTACACTATACACCCAGTTACATTATAAACCCAGTCACATTATACACTTACAGCCAGTTACATTATACACCAAGTTTCACTATTCACCCAGTTACATTATACACCAAGTTACACTATACACCCAGTTACAATATTCACCCAGTTACATTATACACCCGGTCACATTATACACTCAGTTACACTATACAATAAGTTACATTATACACCCAGTTACACTATACACCCATTTACATTATCCACCTAGTTACATTATACACCCGGTTGCATTATACACCCAGTTATATTAAACACCCAGTTACATTATACAGCCAGTTACATTATACACCCAGTTACACTATCCACCTAGTTACATTATACAGTCAGTTACATTATCCACCTAGTTACAGTATACAGCCAGGTACATTATACACCCAGTTACACTATACACCCAGTAACATTATTCACTCAGTAACACTATACAGCCAGTTACATAATACACCCAGTTACACTATACACACAGTTACATTATACACTCAGTTACACTATACAGCCAGTTACATTATACACCAGTTACATTATCCACCTAGTTATATTATACACCCAGTTACACTATACACCCAGTTACATTATACACCCAATTACATTATACACCCAGTTACACTATATACCCAGTTACATTATACACACCCAGTTACATTATACACCCAGTTACATTATACACATTTACCCCGCTGTAAAATAATAACGTCTGCCAACATTTAGATTTGATGCGAATTTGACTACCGCCGATTCGATTCAGCCTTTTTGAGAACTATTGGCCAAGTGTGAAATAGCTTGGATCCTGAAGAGACATCGGGTTACTTGGCGTCTCATCGGTATATAACCTGCTTACAAATGCGAGTCAGGTCGCTGGTAAAATTCGACAATATATACAGTCAACGGATAAAATGTTGTGAATCAAAATAAACAAAACCAAAATGGAATTGTCCGAAAAGGGGTAAAACAGGCTTCGATGTTTTGTATTTAGAATATACTTTAGCAGCTATACTATACATGTACTTGTCAGTGAAATAGCTCAATGATAGAGAAGATGGTGCCCAACTCCATGGATGCAGGATTTTCACATGATATCCATGTCTACCCATACACTTGAATGGTATCGTCTCCGCATTGTTATTTCCATTATACCTGTCCTCACCGTTTCAATTGTAGCACTCTTAATATTAAATCTACGCGTTCTTCCTTATTGTGTGCTCTTGATTAACTGAGACTAAGCTGAGTGTGTTGTTGCATTGGTAGTTTTAGATTATATAAGCTGGAAAACACCTACCTCATATCTGGGTATGTATTTATCGACTATCGATTTTATTGATTGTAAGGAAAATGTTTCAATTAACCATTTACTTTACAATTAAAATAAACATAATGCATATCAATTAGATGTTGTCATAATTGCACGTGGAAACCGGTAAATTTTGTCTACGGCCTACTGTATAATCGGGTCTATATTATTTCATAAACGAACAGAGCATACCCTGATCACACGACTCTCGTCTCATCTAGACCTACTTTGTTTGCATAGCGATGGAGTTATTGTTATGTACCTTTCTGTAAAATAAAGTGTAGGCTTAAGCTTTTCTTTCATATAAACGTCTTTTCACGTATTTGAAAACAGAGTACATGTATACCCAGATCCGACGGCTCCTATAGGAGCCGTCGGATAAGGGTCTGCTCTGTTTGCTTTTGATGATATAGATCTGTTCTACAAATTTTGTATACGTAAAACCTTTTCTTGAAAAGTTTACATTATAAAACCTCAGTTAATAAATATTCATGAGGTATAATTTCTCACATAAATATTGAACAGGAAAGGGTTAAGGAATAACAAAATCGATTCGAAAGATTCAAATTGAACGAACATCTATTTACAGCTGTTCCATATTACACAAATTAAAAATATAATATGTCCGTTCATTGCATGAAGATATGGGCTGCTAAACGATCCCTATTTATTGAATAAACATTAGTTAAAGCATTCCGGGGACACTTCTTATAAACATTTTCCAAGTTGTTGTAATATATTCTACGAATCGCCTGTACTTTCGATATTATACGTTTTTCTTTAATTTTCAAAATTTAGCTATGAGCTACCATTTTTTCTTATTTATTTTGAGTTTCTTTTGCAAACATCCTTTGTATAATATTTCATATGATATTAAATGTATTTTCATTAACAAACAGGGAGATAAACCAACTCTTTGCCGAAATGTCAACATCAAAAGAACTGACTCAGGAGCTGGTCGAAGAGCTCAATGGCTGTGGGCGATACCAAAGTCTAAGTACAGCTATTATGATGCTTGTAGAGGCCTCTTTCAGCTGGAGTATGATTGGTATGGCATTCAATGGCAAGTCCCCCGACTACCAATGCTTGGATAGGTCAATTAGCACCAATGGGACTGGAGAACCTGCTTACCGATACACCAATAATTCTTACAACCCCTTCAAAGCGTGCAGAACTGAAAACAAAACAGAATGTACAGAATTTCGATTTGAGACCGACATACATACCATAGTTGACGAGGTAATCATTACTTTGTCTTACATGTATCATCAAGCGAATACGTATAACATTATTAAAAGATATCCTTTCTCTCATATAAACGCCTTTGTATACATAATATACCCAGATCAGACGGCTTCTGTAGGAGCCGTCTGATCTGGGTATGTTCTGTTCGCTTATACAGTTATATAGATCTGATTCTACAGTTTCTGCCAAGGTTAACATATGTGCTCATGTACCAGTGTAAAAGTCCAGCTTATTAATGGTGTCATTATGAATGATTAATGAAAGTGTTTCTTTAGAAAACCTGTCAAGTGGTTTCTGGAATATGATATTAAAATGATGGCAACAAACGCAGTGCATCAAATACAAACCACCGTCCTGTCGCCTTCCTTTTAGTCTTGCCATTGGGGATAGTCATTCCTAGTTAAACAGAAAAAAATGTTTGTTTGGGGTTTTCATGTCCATTTCACAGTATTTCAGTCATTTTGCGACGTCCAGCTAATTTCAGATGGAGAAAGATCCCTAATATTTTTTCCGTGCACGAAACACTTTGCATTGTTCAGTGTACAGTAGAGCATCGAAATAAACAACAACGCAGAACAAACTCCCCAACGACAATTTAGTTCCGTAACCGCAGCAAGAAGAAATAAATATAAGTGTAACACCCTGAACTGCGTTGAAATGCAACTTTTGCTGCCAATGTGCAATTCTGTGACCACCTTTGCAAACAGTTTGGATGTAGATAAGACTTCAAGTAAGTCTGTGTCTCATTAGGACCCCAAATGGGGTTTTAAGCAAAACTGAAGGCGATTCTAAAATAAAAAATTGAAACAGACGCCACATTTTGCAGACGACAATTACGTGACAGAGAATTATGACCACTGCAGCGACGTGTCCACAGAAGTACACTTGATGTTGGTATTTTAATCCTCTACCTGTTGTATATTTATGTAAGAAACAATGGAGTCGTATGTACAGTAGAACCCGTTTTAACCCTTCGCTTGCTGTTCACGTCAATATATCTACCTGTAAATACCTGTATTTACAAGTTGATTGTGCAACCAGTGCATCCCACAGCAGTGATTGCACAGCGAAATACTTGTACACAGTGAAGATATAAGTAATTATACAACAGGGCATGGGTAAAGAAGGAGAAATGTGTTTTAAAATTCAGCAAGCGAAGGGTTAAATGACCGTCAGAAAGCGGTCTAATTATGGTTCTGCAGACCAAACAGTAATGCAGAAAGCTCATACTTTTGCCCTACATTAAGCAACCACCTGCTTTTAAAGGTTTCTGCGTTCAATCAATTCAAAGTAGTTTAAGTCAGGTTCTACTGTACATGTACATTATGATGGTGTACGAAAACTGGATTGTTTGTCACTGGCAGAAACATTAGAACCATATCTATATACATGTACTTTCATATGCAAACACAGCAGACCCTGACGAGACAGTTCCTATAGGAAGCATCTGATATTGGTCTACATTGTTTACAAAGGCATACAAATGTTTATATGAGGTTAAGGGTTGATGCAGGATAAAACTTATGCTGAAAATCTATATAGGATGATTTTGCAGAACGTTCGTTTAATCTGTTAAGCAACTAACTGTAACCATCTAAGTTTTACAAGTTAACGTGGTTATTTCCCAGATTCAGCTTTCTTAATAAAGATTTTAGACAATAGGAAATACAATCAAGAAAATTTGTGATCAAACTACTTTATTATTTGTTTAAATTCTATGTGTCTATACGAGCATTTCACAACCGACTATCTTGTACGCCTAAAGTAGATATGAAAGAGAGAAAGAGAGTGAAAGAGGGAAGTGGGCTGCTTCTGGCGGTTGATAAGACTTAACCTTTGGCTGTCCTGAACAAAAGCCAAACATACTAGAACAATCGGTAGTTATTATAGGCCACGACCGGAGGGTGCATGCTTTTCCTCATCTTTCTTGCAAGCAAGCTATGAGGTCCATCGATCGATATTCTATAAAACAAACATGATAGTAACAGTTTAAATAAAAAAAGAATACCATATTATTAAAAACCCTGCTCTACTATTTGAAAACCAAACTGTCAGAAAAAATACCAGAGTGGTATATTTGTATTGTACTCACGTTTCATGTATACAATAGTGCGTAAAAGTGGTTCCTGCTAGACATCAGCTTTAAAAGACTCTAATTATTGCTAATTAAGTGGTCGTTTAAGAGAGGGTTTACTTATGTCATTCATTGCTAATTAAGTGGTCGTTTAAAAGAGGGTTTACTGTATATCATTCAGAGAACGCTTCAACCAAATAATTATTCACATCGATGGCAAAAAGTAAGCTATCTTTACCTGACAGAGACGTGTAAATAATGTAGATCTGATTCTAAACTTTCTAAACAATCCCGTTTCACAGGCCATTAATAAACATGATGTCATGCTTCTTACATGATATGAATGAAATAACGGGCTACTTTAGAAATATATTTTGAATAGAATTCTGTGATATTTTACTCACTACAGTATGCATATATAATATTGTATTACAGTAAAACCTCTCTATAACGACCACTAAACTACATTTAGTATTTTGTGTTAAAGGCAGGTGGATGCTTAAAGCAAGGTGAATTTTTATTTTCACCTTGCTTTAAGCAACCACCTGCCCAAAAATGTCAATTAATTAACACATTTTAATGGTCGCTATAGTGAGGTTTTACTGTACATTGGTGAAAAAAGCTTCATTGTGATTGTAACAATGTAGCACTATTTTAGCAAACTCGACGTTTGAATCATGTTTATAACTACAGTGGAATCTAGTATGCGACAAAAAATGGATCGTTGCCACGGTAACCACTATCCAGATGGCTGGGGTATTCGTTGGGTGTGTTATCGCCGGTCAGATGGGGGACAGTGCAGGCCGTAGACCGACCATCTTCTTGTCTATCCTCGTTCTTGTCCTAGCTAACATAGCTGCCGCATTCTCCGTGAACTGGGCAATGTATGCTGCTGCACGGTTTGTGTTAGGGACAGGTAAGCACAAATAAATGTATCAAAGTACAGAAAAACTCGATACCACGAACACTCAACTACGTACCAGTATCGAACTTTAACATAGGTGACAGCTTAATACAGGGTGAACAGTCATGCAAAAAGCTCATAGAGGAGCTTTCTGCATGACTTTCACCCTGCATTAAGTAGCCACCTTCCTACAAACACATACGTTTTATTCATATTTACTAAAAGTTCGTAGTGTCGAGTTTGTACTTTATTTCAGTGATTTTAACCATGACCAAAGGGTTTGTTGTCAACACAAAAAGTGTAGAATCAGATCTATGACATTCCATTAGCAAACAGAGCAGACCCTGAACCTACAGGAAATGTTTGATTTTGATATTCGCTGCTTGCCAAGGCGTTAAAAGGCATTTCTATGAAGTGAAGCGTTTTGTGCATAAGTAAGCTCAAACTGGACTCTGCTGTCCCAAAACATTCGCATTTCTTGTAGGAACCATCTGATTAGGGTCTGCCCTGTCTGCGTATGAAGTAATATGGACCTAATTCTAGAAATTTCTGGTATAGCCGAACAACATTCCTGTGTTCATATACCATTATAAAAATCAACCAGTTAACCTTCATGATGTCATTATTTCTTGCATCACAATATATGGAGTAAAGGGATAAACAACGAAATGTGATTGAAATTGTAATAAGACAAAATTAATATAATCATTTCTTGGAAAACGGATTTATCAAGCTTGGGATTTATCAGAATTAATCTTTTTATCATTAATGCATGCGTTAAGGCAGCCCCCATATCAATATCAATGTACAAGTTTTTTCTTTGCAGGCATGCACATAATTGCTATTTTTAACATTCTTTCAAAATATGCTCATAATGGATATTTCAGGGATCGGCGCATTTTTGATTGTTCGTTATGTTATTCTGACGGAGTTTATGTCCGAGAAGTGGCGCCCCCGCATGATGGCCATTCCGTGTTGGGCTCTAAACTGTGTCATGTTTGCACTAATTGTTTGGTTACTGAAAGACTGGAAGTATTTACACCTTGTCACGGCAGCTGCAGCAGTCCCTTTTCTACTGACATATTGGTAACTCGTTTAATCAGTTATATTGTTTGTAATTCTGTTCTTTAACTAGATTCTGGTCAACTACCCTCCCAATAGCTCCCCATCAGGTCATGGGCAGTGAATATTAACATTAATCTATTCATATTAACTTTCTATGAACATATAGCCTGTTCATACATTGGTATGTGGCAATTTTCACTTACAATCAATTCGATTTAGCTTTTGAAAACTATTGACCGAGTGTCAAACAACTAATTGTTGCAAGGGTTTGTTTAACTTTAAGTATTATATGGAAGTTTTCGTCAAACGAACATATGTTCCAATATAGAATCTTCACATCTTTGGTTTAAACATATTCTATTTGTAAATATTTGCATGGATATTGTACAAACACAAATACACTGCTTATTGTGTTTTTCTCCCAAGCTTATTGTGTTTCTCACCCAATACTTATTTTGTTTCTCTCCTAAATCTTCCTATTTTTATAAAGACGTAACGAGAGTAAAAATAGTCTGAGATTATTCCATTCTCAACCATCTGATCAATAAGTTACCTGAAAATGTTCTCAGACTCATTCAGAAGTTTTATAACCTTGGACACTGGTCGCGATCAAAGGGAAAAGGGTTAACAGACAGATAACGTTTTTCTAAGTTTCATCCAAGAAAGTGGTCGCTGGCAGATGACGAAACACCGCTTTGATGATGCCAAAAAGACTATAGATACAATAGCAGCCATCAATGGAAAGCCAAAAGCAGACCTTAGTACGCTATTCGCCAAGGTAAAAGAGGAAAGTGAGACAGTGACATTAGTTTCAACTTACACTGTGTTAGATCTGTTCAAGAGCACATCACACAGAAGGATGACGCTTTGCCTTGTTTTTATCTGGTAAGAACCATGGATTCGTCTTACTAAAGATCGTAAGAATGAATATAACGTAAGTTCTAACATACGACGATCACAACGTCCACTAGTCACATATATATGAGTTAAAAAAAATGGCCTGCATTGGTGAGCGATCACAACGTCCAGTAGTCACATATGTGTGTTAATAAACATATCCTGCATCGGTGAGCGACCACAACGTCAAGTAGTCACATATATGTGTTAATAAAAATAGCCTGCATTGGTGAGCGATCACAACGTCCAGTAGTCACATATATGTGTTAATAAATATAACCTGCATTGGTGAGTGATCACAACGTCCAGTAGTCACATATATGTGTTCATAAAAATAACATGTGTAAGTGAGCGATCACACCGTCCAGTAGTCACATATATGTGTTAATTAAAATAATATGCATTGGTGAGCGATCACAACGACCAGTAGTCACATATATGTGTTAATAAAAATAACCTGCATTGGTGAGCGATCACAACGCCCAGTAGTCACATATATGCGTAATAAAAATAACCTGCATTGGTCAGCTTAGCACAATCTGTTCAATTCAATTTCAATTCAATTCAATTCTACGTTACTGAATATCTATAAGTATTTGCAAAATCGCCATTTTTTAACAATGTTTTTTTCATCCATTTATTTCCAAATTCGCGATAAAGTGTCAAACAGTTTCGATCCTAATCAGACGCCGAATTGTCTCTAGATGAAAACTGTTTGCAAATGCCATCAATGTACCGTACAAAGATGGTGGTTACAACAATGTTGCCATCAAATATCAAATGGTAGTGGTTCAACATTCAGCTTTAATATCATGTTTTGTATTTTGTATTAGAAACGGATGTTAATCAACACACTCACAATCATTTTTGTCCTTTCAAAGTTGGCAAACTGGTCATATTAACTCTTTACCTTATAGAGACAGCATTTAACGCGATGAATATTCATTAGGTAAGGGTTAACATATTCCAAATTACCAATAAATTTCGTGACTCGTCTTTCACATCTATATCTCGATTCCACCAACATTTGGAATCTTTTAATTTGACACAACAGTTCATTTGTGCCGATTTCAGCAATTCTTATTGACTATTGTTCTTAGACAGTACTAAAAGAATCCGTAATTAATAACGAAAACGCATTTTAGTTTGCAACAGATGACCTCTTCAACTTCACTTGTCTTGTAAGTCATTGAAACAATTTAGTCTAGTTTGGAGACTGTACATATACCGCACGACCTCTTTATGGCAATCACCAAAAAACAATGTCCGTGTCGTAAAAGCAGATGGTTTCTTAAGGATGATAGTTATTCAGAAAAGCACCTTCTTTTAAATACATCTGTGTTAATGCATGGCGTGATGGCGTTAGGGGAATGTTACGTAGCACGAGTGAGAGCACCGTTTGGGTTTATAAAGAACTTCTTTGTGTTTCGTCTCTCAAATTAAGTGTTCGATTGTAGAATAATGTAGATATACATGTTTTGTTGGCTTAACATATGTCGTAGACATGTTTTCTTTGTAACTGGCAAACTTATACATTTTATCTATTTAGGTTTTCTATTATCTACTCGTACTACGGCCTAACGTTCGGCGTCGGGACCTTGGCAGGGAACTTCTACCTTAATTTGTTCTTGTCAAACATTATAGAGACACCGACAAGCATACTGATTGTTATAGCTCTGAACAGGTATGAACTATATAATAATCTTCAAAAGTTTGCTTTCGCTCTTTCACGAGTCTGCTAAAGAAGAAAAATTTACGTTTTGAAAACAATATATTAAGGTAGCGCTGCATCGTAGATTTAATTCAAACTCGATTGTTCTGAAGTTAAATCTCATTTTGTGGGGGGGGGGGGGGGGGGGGGGGGGGAGAGACTTTCAGGAACAATACAGGTAGTCGACATTTGTTGACAAGAACTGAACACTATTTAACCATTTCCCTCATATTGATGCCTTTTGACGCCCCTGTAAAATTCCATTTATTGAAACCATTGTGTGAGAAATAGAGCATTTGCTCCATATCATTTTTGATGGGTCCAGTTTGTTTCAATTGAATATGATTTAGTTTTACATGCAACTTACCACTGTATTTGCCATCGCGGTTGTTATATATTTAGACAAGTCAGAGAAGGGATATGTTTATTTACACTGTTAGTCCTTTAGGGTGGATATGGAATAAGTGTGAGGTTGGGCGTCTCATAACCGGTTTAACCCCCCCCCCTTTGACTATTGTCACTGACCGTTCCAAGGCGGTACTTCCATCTTCATCCAATTGTTTGTTTGGTATGGCTTTGTGCGTCTCTTTTTGTCATTTGATAGGCATGTGCATTTGCTATTCTTTTATTCATGGTGATGTTCGGACGAATTTGTATTTTGTATGTGGTGCTTCCTGCATAAATCATACATGTACTTCTATAGTGAAGCAGATATTACCCATTTTGCCAATCCAATCAACATATAGTTTTTTCACTTGATGATAATTCCATTGAATTCACAACTATTTGATAGTAAAAGTGTTATAGTGGTTTTCCACCTTGCGTAGGATGTTACACGTGTAATGTCATCATCACGGTTGTTTTGGGCCATGTCCTTTATGTGTGGTGCTCCTGTAGGACTGTTGTTTTACTCAGTCTTACGTTCAAGTAGTATATGATCATTTTTATTCAACGCCTCTGATTGGAAACTGTGTATTGGTTATGACATTACATGCCATGGTACCAAAAGATGACGTGTCTGATTGGACACTTATATTTTGACTACGACATAAAACGTATTGGGGTTACCAGTTAAAGCTTCTCATTGGATACATGTGCAGAGATAAGAGTTCTGTTTGGATAATAATGTTTTAGTTACGATATAACATGCCGTAGGCACACAAGCTAACACTTCTGATTGGACACTAGTGTTTTGGTATCGACATTAACATTTATTATAGCGTCAAGAGATAACGCATCTTATTGGATAATTATATCCTACGATACAAACAGTTATATGACCACGACATAACGCGTCTGATTGGATAAGTATGTCTTCGTTAGGAAATATCATGTCATGGGCCTTCTGATGGTATAGTCATGTCTTAGTTACGACATAACAAGTCATAGGGCCATGAGATAACGTATCTGATTGGAGAACTGTGTCTTGGCTACGACATAACAAGTCATGGGGCCACGAGATAACGCGTCTGCTAGGACAACTGTGTCTTGTTTACGACATAACAAGTCGCGGCATCACAAAATAACGCTTCTGATTCCCTCGATACAATAAGTAGTGGTCACGAGATAGTAATGTCATGACAACGACATAATGTCGTGACTTACATCTGTACAGTGTATTTATTTCACAGAAACAATAGTGGGGTAATTGTAAACAGTTAGTGTCAAGCTTACTTACACGCATAATGTGTCATAATTCGGCAAATGTGTCCTATTCCCGACATCGTTTGTGTTTTTTATAAAATTAATATTGCAGACTGGGAAGAAAAAACTCATGTGCTGTGTCCTTTATTCTGGTTGGGATTTGTGGAATCATTTCTGGCGCATTTCAGTACATTGGTATGTATTTCATACATTACGCTTCACTCAACAAAAATAATAAATCGTTGACCTGGCCCCTCCGGTTCTAAATATAATGGCAAACAGTCCATATCTTGCTCAAATGGTTCCATCAGGCGTCCTGCTAAACAGGTACATGATTCAAAATAGAATATGGCCTAAACAAACTGTATTGAATTTAAAGAAGATGATTAACTCTGATTATGCTACTTGAAAAGTCGTTTCAGAGTAGTCATTTAACCGTACAAAACCATCTTCGAGAAAAAAAGGAACTTTTTAATCCAACAAATGAAGCTACATCACTTTATGGCGGTAAGTGTTTGTTACCATCCACAAAACTAACGTTTTGGTCTTACGTACAATTCCTACACTGCGTACCTGATCATATTTGAACAATTTATTGGAACAAAATCTTTTGATTATGTTGGTTTGGCATCCGAAACATTTTAAATTCTGTATTTTTACAAATTTCAAAACAACGGAACATTTTAAAACATTTTTTTTTACTGTCGTTCAGTATCATGCATGCTAAAGACATTTAGATCTTTGGTAACTATGCGTGTAAATCATTTGGAAATTGAAGAGTGACCCTTCATTAACAGCGTTGAGTGTATATGACAGAGGTTCTTCGAAACCTTAAACAGATAACCTTTTGTAAAAACGTCTCATTAGGGGAGTGTTAACACTATTCTTTATTACTACACCGTAGTTGTGTGTTTGTGAATGCAAGCAATTACTAACGACATGTTAACAATACCTTATATGACTGCATATCTTTGTAGTATGGTTATTAATACAATCAGTTGTAACGGACTATTAACAATTGTCTAAAATAGCCACATCGTGGTAGTTTGTTTGAATGCACACAGTTACTAACGGCAGGTTAACAATATTCTGTATGATTGCATTGTACCTGTTGTATGTTTGTGAATGCAACCAGTTATTAACGGGATGTAATACCTTATATGGCTGCATCTTAGTTGTACATATGCAAACAGTTACTAAAGGGATGTTTACAATACCTTATATTGATGCATCTTAGTTGTACATATGCAACCCTTTACTAAAGGGGTGTTTACAATGCCTTATATTGATGCATCTTAGTTGTACATATGCAAACAGTTACTACAAGGATGTTGACAATACCTTATATCGTTGCATCTTAGCAGTACATATGCAAACAAAATTAATACTAACAAGATGTTGGCATTACCTATATTTCATATTGGCATAGCCATTATCTGAAGCATGCTTTCTGGGTTGTATAACATTCGTATTTATTGGCATGTCTTAATGAATTCTTTCCGAAATGGACTTTTTACACATATTGTGTCATCCAAAGGTTCTTCGGATAAATCTTTTGAATTCAATACTACCTTCTACACGTGTGTTCCATGTGCCATACTTAGTTATTGCTCTTCAAATTAAGTTGATTTCAGTCCATCTATTAAGGAGTGTGTCAAGTGTGTCATATTGTTTTCCCAGCTGTGCTTTATCTTTTCAGTTGCCTGTCAAAATAATAAAATATCGAATTTATTTCATTTATTGCGTCATTGGCAGAATTTGGCAGTGATATGAAATGGTGGAATAGAAGTATGCTGGAGTAGGTAGATTACGGTTAATATTTTCCAGAGAAGCTAAGTACCGGCGACGTAACAATTTGTTATCATATGATTTATTAGTGTATGTTTTCATTATAGTTGAGATTCACTATTTGACACATTTCTAGTATTCTGAATCTGTTTTATACTCAAGAAAACTTCTCTTTAGGTTTAATTGAATCATTACAATCGCTGATCAAATGATGAAATGATATGATTATCTATACGACATATGTTTTACTTTAATTTGAGAATTCATCTGCACATTGAGATAATGTCTAAAGTTTTCTAAAATCTGATTAAAACCAGTAAAAGTTATATTGGTATATTTTTAATCCTATTGCTATTCCTTTTGCAAATAATAGGAAGAAGTAAGCGGCCATTGGATCCCATTGCCTGCACACGGGATTAGTACAGACGAAATTATATAAATGTCCTACAGGCGTACACCCAATGTCTTGTATACCTATAAAAAACAATTACACACACTAAAATGACAATGTTTCTAGAATAACTAGTCATTTGCTGTAATTTACAGCATTTTAATGTTTTCCCAAGTTGTAAATAAGAATTGCGAATTGTTGTTTGATTTTCTCAATATTTTTGTATCATGATAGTTTTGACGTGTTTTTCTATTCACTTTTATCACTACACAGTAAATGGCTATGCTTCCTGTCTGAAATATGTTTAGTAAAAGAGCCTGTCACTGAACGGCCTGGCCTGCAGCTTCTTTCAGTATTACAATTTTTCAGTTTAGGAAATATAAGAAACTGATGGGAAGTCTAAAGATACTTGTTTTAAGCCTTTCCCTAATTCCCTTTAACACATTCCCTCATATTGACGCATTTTGACGCCTTTGTAAATGTCACTTTCTGAAACCATTGTGATAAATAGAGCATTTGCTCCAGATGAGCACACATTCTATTTATCACAATGATTTCAAGACTTCACAATTCTAGTTTTTCCTTTTCTTTATTAAATGCAATTATCATTGCTGTTTTCCCGACCTGACCCATCAAGTGATCATAAACTATTGGCTCATTTATATGTAGACCGTAAAGATTAACAAAAAAACTTTATCAATTATTTTCTATTGATAGAAGCAATGAAAATACCACGAAACTTCAAATTCCGTTATATGACTGTGTAACTTAAAACAAATCAGGTACCTTTCGAAAGAACATTGGTTTACCACAAAATTTAGAATTGCCTGAACTAAGCATTCCTGCATTGTAATCTTGGGCTCGGATATATATATTTTGGTGTACGATGTACATTATTCAGACATCACACACCTATGTTTTATTACATGAGATCAAAAACTATTTCCCTTCCTCTTAGCTTTCACTGTCTTGGCGATTCGCGTGCAACAAATATTTCTTCCATTTATCAAGAAAGGAATTGTCGCCAGACATGCATTTATGCTAATTTTTGAGAAATGCTATTGTACACAAAATATAACGGAATCGGTGATAATTGTTAACAAACGTTTAAAAGATGGTGTAGAGTAACACCCCTCTAAACAGGGAATTCAGACTAATATTAACATCGGTCTTTCAGACAGGCCGCAAAACAACTAATACTCCGCTTGGGACTTTCTGCATGACTTCCACTTTGTATATTAAGCAGCCATCTGCCACAAAAAGACCCAAATTGTTCTTTATTAAAATCTCGGTTTATATGGGTTTCTCTGTAGAGTGTTTCTCCCTCTATATTTGAAGACTCGCCATACAGCGGAACAGTCATCCGAGTATTTGCCCTTACCTCTAAGATGATCTTGTCTATAACATACGGATGCCTGAATGTTTTCACCACAGAGCTATATCCGACAGTCGTCAGGTAATATACTCCATCCATCTATAAACAAAATGGATTGTTCTAGACCAACATCAGACGGCTCCTGGTAGGAACCATGTGATCTGGGTCAACCTTATTTGGTAATGAAATGTATTGGCTTTCAATAGCCGAAATAATTACGAACTTATCATATACATTGTAAGAGGCAAACGGGTGTCCGTTCAATCAGTATATACATACTTCCGTGGAGCGGTACATACCCCTTTGATGATATAAATCAGATTCTACAGTTTCTGCCATGGTGAAACATCCTGTGTCAAAATTTGCTAATAAATATTCATGATATAATTTCATGATATAATTTCGCACATGCATTCATCAGACAAAATGTTTATACATTTGTACTCAAGAGCCTGACCATGACATTATCTTTTGATGCATGCATATTTGTGTCTGTAAATTATTGTCCACAGCAGTTGTTAACCCTTTACTCCATGAACATTTATCAAAGAAATTGTGACATCATGACTATGAATGAGAGTATTGTTTGTAATGGCACATAAACTCAGGGAAGTTTGGCCATTACAGAAACTGTTAAAATATATCTATATAATTACATAAGCATACATAGTAACCAACATCAGACGGCTCCTGGTAGGAACCATGTGATCTGGGTCAACCTTGTTTTGCATAAACGTTAAAGGGTGATTTTATGGAGTAATGGGTTAAACCATAGCTACAGATAAAGGTGCGTACCAAAATACTAAACTCGTCATTTGTCCACCAAATCCTATACTGTGACCACTCGTTAGAGTGGTCTCTTTGTGACGATTCTAGAGAGTAGTCATAGTATAGGGTTTGGTGGAGAAAAATGTGCAATTCTTGAAAATGTTTAAAGTTACGCATCTTATCAGGAGCTCTGGGTTAAACTAAGATGTATTAGTATTGTGTAATTTTAACAGGACCATAGGAGTTGGAGTGTGTAACGTGGTTGCAAGAGTGGGCAGTATGATAGCACCACAGACCGCATTCCTGGTAAAGAAGAACTTATACGTAATGTTGGTGTAGTGAGGAGAAGGGAGTAATGTTTTGAATTGAAATTTGACCCAAAGTATTTATAAAGTATTTAAAAGTTGCGACCCTTACAACACAAGTCGATTAAATCTTCTCATGAGGGCTCCTTTATGATCAATCTGATACGGGTCTATAATGTTTGACATCAGATCAAGATTTTGAAACCCTATCAGTAGGCCGAAAATTATGCGCATTCTCAAAATAGCTCTCTTTTGTAGCATTTTGGAATCTCGATATACAATTATACCTGTTTAAAATAACCGTTAATTACATAATCTCAACATAGTAAAAGTGGCAGCTTAATGTGGGAGCTTAATTACCTCTAATTAGATTTCTTTTGAGTGATCGCTTATGACAAGATTTACTGCATTTTGCCTTTGGACAATAGTACAATTCACGGACACCGTTTTTCTCTTTCAGGGAGATGAAATACCAGGATTGTTGTATTTTCCAAACGCCGCTCTGAGTATCATATCCGGTTTGCTTTGTTTAATGTTGAAGGAAACCAAGGACATAGGACTCGAAGACAATCTCAATATCCAACATAATACACATTCTGAGAAAACCAGCGATAGGCTACACGTTTTTACAATTGAATAAACTTCTATGTAAGGTCTATTTCAATACACTCCTTTACATCGACCTAACAACCGGTTAAAGAAGTACAATAAAAATCTTAATTATACGAACATTCAAATACATGTACGTATTATTATCGATCTTTAAAACGGGTGGCAGCTTAATGAACTCGTGTTCATTAATGACAACCGGTGTTCATGAATCTTCCCGACCATTGTTGGATAGTGCAAGAACAGAATAGACCTGAAATGAAACAAAATTAAAAGTTTAATTGAATGTAAACTTTCAATGACTGTAAGTATAATTAACTGTAATATTAATATGTGTTGTTTTAGAGACTGAAACAATGTTTGCTTATTTCACAACAAAAGTGCACACTGGCCCATTTATGTTTGTATATTTAACATCAGTGATAATTTGTTACAACTACTTGTAATTATATCCCAAATCGTATATACTATGTTTTGTTCAACGAGTAAATAACTTATTGATGAAACAGTATGCGTTTATATTAAATGCAGAAGTTGTGTTGAAAATTGACCATTTTGTCAAGTGTCAGATTGTGGTGTGAAAATGAATCATGCAGTTTGCTGTCTATGTTTTCAAAAGAGTGTATGTGAAAATGTATACTTATGTTATACTGATCACCATTTATCTGGAAAATTTCGCTGGTGGCAGTTTGTTGTCGGTCATACATTGATTTATTATCCCTGTGTCCCGTTAGTTATTTAAGATGTTTACGGAACCCTATATTCTGGTATTTCAGACCACTATAGGCTTCCTACACAACTAAAAGTTCTGACATTAAAGTATTAATGTCAACGAATAAGTAAATAATATCGTTCTGGGAATGTTAGCATTTTCCAATCACAACTGATTGGATGACCTGAATCAACAAGTCAAGATCTTACTACACTATTAACAAAACTAAATGTGTGGAAGGTAGGTTAACGTTTGATAGGTTTTCACGTCTTTCCAATTTCTTCCTACCAACAAATCCTTTAGCTCTATAGCATTATGATTGGAGAGACGTTTCATATTTCTATTTACTGTCATAGCTATGGATATATCTTTAATTTAGTTTGATTATTTATTTTGGCGGATTGTTGTTGCCAAGATATGATAGTTCACGGTGTATACAAACGATTGATTATTTAAAGCTGCATGTAAAAGCACATCTTTGTAGAATAAATACCCACAACTTACGTCACTACATTGTGTATTTGTTATTCCTTCTTTCCATTCAGGTGTAAATATGCCTTTGGAAGTATACAGTAATACACCTCCAAACCGGGTGTTAAATTTAATACAAATATCGGCCTTGGAGACAAGTGCAGTTTAATGTGGGGTGAACGTCATGCAGAATGCTCATCTATGAGCTTTCTCCGTGATTTTAACCCTGCATTAAGCAATCACCTGCCTAAAAGTATATATTATTCTCTACTAGAATTCTGGTTTAGAGAGGTTTTACTGTATTCACATGCTCAATGAAGAGCTGGAAGTAAAGAAGTTTCATCTCGGTCATCGGATCAGAATTTCATGACATACTGTAATTTGTTCATATTTGATATAGACTGACGATTTGACCCTTCATAACGACAAACATTCGTATGACATACAACGGCATCAACGTCTGTGTGTGGACGTTCGCTGATCAAGGTTTAGTTACTTACTTCATGCGTCGACTCGCGCTGTCTCTTTTCTTTTATTCACTTTGAATTTGACATCCATATAATAGTTCTAAGTTTGTTTATTAGTTTGTATGGGATTTTTTCGTCGCTTTAACAGTATTTCAGTCATATCGCGGCGCCCAGCTAATTACAGAGAAAGGCCCCAGAAGTTTCTTTGCGCATGGAACACATATGAAAGTACAAACGCCTAGAAAGGGAATCGAGTTACAGTAAAACTCCTCCGGACGTTAAAGTTAGGATAAATCTCGGGGACAGGTGGCAGCTTATTGCAGGGTGAAAGCCATGCAGACAGTTCCCCTGGGAACCTTTGTATTATTTTCACCCTGCATATCGGTCTTGTTGACATGTGACAGCTTAATGCAGCTTAATGCAGGGTGAAAGTCATGCAAAAAGCTCCTAGAGGAGCTTTTTGCATGACTTTCACCTTGCATTAAGCAGCCACATGCCTAAACGTATATAAATTTATCTCTACTAGAATTCCGGTTTAAAGGTTTTTTATATGCAACATCTGAACCAACGAAATAAGGCCACACACGAATGATAGTAAAAAAGGACACGCGTCGTTTTCATGGATTATATAATCAATCAATCATGATTGGGTCAAACAAAACCACCAAAGGTGTTGATCTAGAATCGTTTGTTTTACGTTCACTTATTAAACATAACATTGTACCAAATCTTCTACGTTATATTTTTAACAGAACGCCTTCTAATGCCTTTGCAAACAGCATAGACCCAGATCAGACAACTCCTCCTGTTGGGGCTGTCTGATCAAGGTCTTCTTTGTTTACGTATTTTATTAAATTCTACAGTTTATTCTACTGCAAGACATTCCCTTGTTCATATTGTTTTCTTAAAGTCACTACGTGTTACATGGATGTTTATCAGATAAAGGGTTATTAACCATTCCCCTCATATAAACACCTTTTCACGCCTTTGCAAACAATGTTGACCAGTCCAGACGGTTCCTATAGGAACCATCTGATCAGGGTCTGGTCTGTTTGATTTAGGCATGATATAAATATCGTTCCCTATAGTTATTGTCAAAGTTAAACGTTCAATGGTAATGTTTACATTATATAAATTTAGCTAATTAATATTCATGGTGTCATCATTCCTTACATGACTATTAAACAGGATAAAGGGTTATTAACCTAACCTAAGGCAGACTGATATGGTAAAATAACTTGGTTGCTCACTACGCCACTATGTACTTGTAAGAGTTGGTGTTGTATAAACTGCAATACTACTTGATAACAGTTTATACGTATTGTTCTGTAAAAATGTAAAAAAGTTTGCTCAAATTCTTACTTCGGTCAATTTTACTTTCGTTTAAGCTTTTAATAAGTTAACGATCCAATATCAAACATCTTGGATCCTGATAAAACGTCCTTACCTAGATCCAAGCTGTTTGCAAACACCAGTCAGGTCGCGTTTTAGCAGGATAAAGGTTTAACCCTTTCCTTCATACAAACAGAGTAGACCCGGATCAGACGGCTCCTAAGGGGCTGACTCATCAGGGTCTGCTCTGTTTGCTGATGGAATTTGAAAGATCTATTTCTTTACTTTCTAAAATGGCTACAATGTTCTACCTTCAATATTTCGTTGTAAATATTTGTCCATGAACAATCAGTAAGTTTTGGAATTTTGAATAAATGTGGAACAAGGAAAGGTTTAAACGATTGTAAAGATACTTCCCTTTCATTATTCTTTATTAAAATAAGGACAAGTATTCTATTTATTTTATCTGTCATTGACCACAACACTTAGAGATAAATAATTTGATCATAACTGAGTTGTCCATTTATTTAGAGTCCTCATTTGGACAAACTTGTTTGCCATTAACATAACTTCCATTGAAGTATTATACGGGTTGACCGTTTAGCTCGTCACTGGTGAATATTCAAATTTCGACAAACACCTTTCATAAACATGACAGTGCCAACTGCGATATAAGCATATGGGTTTAGGGTCTGAACATTTCAAGCAGGAAAGGCGTACATGGTATGTACATGGTATTTATATATTGAAAATTAGACGCTTCGTATAATTGTATTCATTATTTGAAAAGTTAATATATTCGTCTACCATGTCATAATTTAAATACAAAGGGTTAGGGATACAGTATAGACGTGGTTAACTATTTCACTCCTGAATTTTCAGAGTGGAATAGCCCATCAGTGTTTAACTAAATAGTCCACCCAGTTTGAAATAATTTACTAGAGGATTTTGAATAATAAATAGTGCAGACCCTGATCAGGGGGCTCCTCTAAGAGCACTCTGGTCTGAGTCTATACTATTTGTGACAGAGCGTGCGTGTCCGGGGTTGAAATGGCTAAGATATTTATAGAGCAATAATAGACATGTCAATAGATAAGTGTACCAACATATATACTCGTACAAAGTTTACAAACCACATTATAGAATGAAACATTTAAATAATAAGTGCCTACAGTAATATAGTGCATTCACTTTTGTCAATCTGTTGCTCTTATGCAGTGGGTATTAGTACCTATTTTGCTTTATTGTTATATAGTTCTGCATATGACCATGGAGTTTTAAACTTTTCATCTGCTTGATTGCTGCTCTTCCTTTTGGGTTTGCTTGGATCTTTGTCTATAAACACATTCTTTTTGAGTGTCCTTGTAACATTTATTCTGAAAGTGGGAAGTCCTCTACAAGCACGTAAACAGGTCAGACCCTTAATGTTTTATTGTCAGGTGGAAATTTAATCAGAGCTCCAGATAAGATGCGTATATTGAAATATTTTCAAGAATAACTTCTCTATTTCTCCACCAAACCCTATGTTATGACCACTCGTTACAATCGTCTCGATGAGACGATTCTAAAGAGTGGTCACAACATAGGTTTTGATGGAGATATAGCGATTTTAGTATTTGAATACGCACATTTATCTGTAGCTTTGGGTAGTAGATAAATGCAGGATGAAAATTATACAGAAAACATTATTTTGCTCTTCGTTGAGTAGCCCTCTGCTTTAACCCTTAACTCCATAAAGAAGTTTTATATAAAAAATAATGACAATCATTTTAATAATGAGATCAATTTTGATAATGGTATATAATCACAGAAATATTTGGCCAGACCAGAAACTGTACACTCAGATTTATATGAATTCATAAGCAACCGCAGCAGACCCTGATCAGACAAATTCTACAGGAGCTGTCCGATATGCATATTCTGTGTTTGCAAAAGCATTAAAACGCATATCTATGGTATAACAGATTTAATAAACCTTTGTCAATTATATTTCTGGTCACTATAGAGAGATGTTACTGTACTACCAGCAGGGATTATAACTGCTTCATTGGCTGCAACGGATGTCTCATTGATTGCAACCTACAGTAAAACCCCTCTGAATCGTAGGTTCAATTTAGTATAAATATATGTCTTGGAGACAGGTGACGGCTTAATGCAAGGTGAAAGTCATGGAGAAAGCTCCTAGGAGCTTATCTGCATGACTTTCACATTGCATTAAGCAGCCACCTGTCTAAAAGTATATACATTCTTCTCTACTAGAATTCCGGTTTTGAGGGGTTTTACTGTATACTACACGAAATGTCATCATCCAGAGAACTGACCCATGAGCTGGTCGAGGAGCTCAATGGCTGTGGACGATACCAAATCCTAAGCACAGTCATTGTGATTTTATCCGAAGCCATCGTCACCTGGAGCATGATCGCTATGACTTTTAATGGCAAAGCACCGGACTATATGTGCTTGGACGGCTCCATGGATGCCAATGACACCGCCAATACTGTAACCCGCTACTCTAATGGTACATATAGTCCACTGAAAGCATGCAGTACAATAAATGATACAGACTGCAGCAGTTTTCGATTTGAGACCGATATTCATACTGTAGTTGACGAGGTAAGAATTAGAATTGTTTCACTATCAACCAATCGGTACAAAAGCTCAATGTTAATATAGTGTCCTTTATCTGCAATATTTCTTTAGTGTTATAAAAACTATTCTTATTTGACTAATTATTTTATTTAACTATTTGGTGAAAGCCTTCACGTGTTTAATCAGTTACTCCACGATTTTCATGTAAGAACGTTCGTATAATTGCGCACGGGCACGGGGTATATTAGTCATGACAGAAACCCTACAATCATATCTATATTATTTCATAAGCAAACAGAGCAGACCTTGATCAGACGGCTCCTGTAGGAGCCGTTTGATCTGGATCTACTCTGTTTAAAATGACATTAAACTAGATGAAAATGTGCGTATGAGAAGATGAAGGTTAATTATCTTTATCAATACATTTGACATTTTAATAAATGTAACTGCATTAACCCCTTCTCCCCTATCCGTGACCTGACTGAATCCACATTAAACGTCCGGTAAGTCGTCGTCTTGATCAGGATCCACACTGGTGTTACACAGTCATAGATTATCTAAATCTTGAACAAATCATAAGAAGGCAATATTTCAGCGCTAGATTCTAATTTGAATATACACTCAATTTTACAGCGGGGTAACTGTTAAAGACTTGTAATCAAATTTATATATTTCAACAGTGGAATTTAGTGTGCGACAGAAAATGGATCGTTGCTATGATAACCACAATTCAGATGTCCGGTGTATTTGTTGGATGTTTTGTCGCCGGTCAGATGGGGGATAGTATAGGCCGGAAGCCGACCTTTTTCCTGTCTATTCTTATTCTTATCGTGTTCAACATAGCTGCCTTCTTTTCCGTAAATTGGGGAATGTATGCTGCAATTCGGTTCTTCTTGGGCTCAGGTTGGTAAAATGTCGCTGTAACTATACGACTGCCCATGTTCCATGCCAAAATGACCAAAAATACTCTAAGTTCAAGGGTAATTAATCAATGCTCAACGGTAATCATATTGTATCTTGCACATCTACTATTCATGGTTATTTTGTGTACCAAATATAAAGCCACTAACTTTAAAACTGAAGAATGAGTTCTCGACAACAGCTATGTTAAATGCGGACAGACGGACGGGCGGACCGACCAACTAACCGACCTTCCGACCGCCGGACAGGGTGCTTTACATGTATGGACACCCCCTCAAACAAGTTTGCGGTGTTATAATGGTATATGATATGTACTTTACTGTAGAGAGAATAATTGATATCCTCCATATTGCAGACAACATTTCGAGAAATGTACAAGATAATACGCCTGTTGTACATTGCAGAACACGATTTAGATACGTATGGTGAGGTGTGACGATTTCACCTCCACATTCCCAAGCAAATAATTATCAAATAGTCTCGCACACTTCCAGCTTCTATCAGTCTGATTGCAAATAAAACACATTTTCACGACATTGCAAACAGCGTATACCCAGATCAGAAGGCTCTTGTTGGAGCCATCTGATCAAATTATGCTCTGATTGCTTATGAATATATTATAAATTTGGTTGTACATTTTTTCCAATACCAAACAATCCAGTGTACATATGCCATTATAGAATTCAGATAATAAATATTCAAGTTGTCATTTTTTTGACTATGTGTCAGTAATGTTCGACAGATGCAGCTTTATGCCACTTCAATAGTTCGATGCCGTTCAGTGTTGTTTAGCCATTAGTTAACCATGCTATAAATAAAGTCATTCACTATATTAAACGATTCCAGTAATTGAAATATATGTATCTGTTACAGTAGAAATTGCGATTCAGGACAATCGTCGATTCTCCTAGGACAGATTGCGATCGCAATCTCTCCTAGGACAAACTCCGATCCTCTTTTAAAATTATTCACAATTATGTGTTGTGTCATGTTTTGAATATAGACTTGTGATCTTAAAATAATATATTCTTCCAGTAGACTTGTAGATTTTCTTTGTAGATTAAAGTGTTATTTATAACACTAATAATAAATTCTTCTAGTAGAATTATACATTTTCCTAGAGGAATTAAAGTGTCATATCTAAAACTAATAATTTAAATTCTTCCAGTACAATCGTAAATTTCATGCTAGAATTACAGTTTGTCCTTGGACAGTCTGTGATTGGAATCTGTACTAGTATAATCGTCGATTGTCCTTACAATGTATTAGGATAAAAGTCTGCCCTAGGAGAGATTGCGATCGCAATCTGTCCTAGGAGAATCAACGATTGTCCTGAATCGCAATTTCTACTGTGACATATGCTTGGTTTGAAAATTTAGTTTAAGTTATGATTCCCACATGTACCCATGCAGTCTCTAATAAGTATGCTTAACCATTTACTTAATGAATATTCATGTAATAAATAATGACATTATGAATTAATTGGATGACGTGTTACAATGGCATATACATACACAAATAAATGGTAATTTCAGAAACAGTAGAATCATATCTGTTCTGTATCAATGCATTAGCAAAGGAACAGACCCAGATCAGAGGACTCGTACAGTAGCCGTTTGGTCAGAGTCTACTCTATTTTCAAAGGCGCTAAAAGGCGTATCTATGGAATAAGGTTTAACCCTTACAATGCGGGGTACGAATCACTAATGTCCTCTGCAAACAGTATAGACCCAGATTGGAGGGTTCCTATGGGAACCCTTTCACCAGTGTCTGCATTGTTTGTCATGTTACATATTTTCATTAACAAAATCCCTAAATATTCACCATTAGTTTGACCTCTTTGATGTATTACATTCGAAATTCAGTATTGAAAGGGTTAAATCATTTTTAAAATCGTATTATTTGCTCCTTTTCTTCGAGTTTGGTATGAGCTTGGTATGAGCTTGGTAGTTCAGCATTTTCCCCTCTTCTTCAGGTATTGGAGCGTTCTTGATCGTTCGTTACATTATTCTAACGGAGTTCATGTCCGAGTGTTGGCGGCCTCGCATAATGGCCATACCTGGCTGGGCTATGAACTGTGCTATATACGCCCTCTTTGTTTGGGCCCTGAAAGACTGGAAATATCTACACTTAGCCACGGCAGCTGCTGGAGCCCCGTTCTTGTTAACATACTGGTAAACACTGGGGGTCAACTTCGTATTATTATCAAAATGTTTTGCTACTACAATTTATATGAGTATTATAATAGATTTGTTTTCCTACGAAGGCAACTTTGTTTTCGTAGGAAAATATTTCCCAATTGCTACACTGGCTTCGTAGGAAAACAAATCTATTATAATACTCATATAAATTGTCGTAGCAAAACATTTGATAATAATACGTAGTTGGCCCCCGGTGGTAAATAACTGTTGTACTGCATCACGTGTTTCATCTCTTAACTGTTCCCTTTTTGCTATTAAGATTTCTATTTCTTCTTAATGCAGAGATACAATCAAACTCGTTTAAAGTACCCACATAGTGATTACATATAATGTATGTATGCTTGACACAGAACGAAATTAATGCGGGATGTTTCTTTTACGGAGTAGCTAGATTGTTTGCATCCCACGCTATGTTATCCTCCGTCCTAAAGATCATCTGCTGCATGAACCTTCGTTGAGCTCAGAGAGGCATTACTGTAAAGGAATGGGAAACATGCAGGATGTGACAAAATTATGAAATACTTAAAGTTTTAAATCGCTGTCATCGTGACATGAGTTTCGTTTGTATCCTGCTGGGATCCAGATCCAATGCAGACAGTGTGAAATATACAATCTTTATAACATATACATGTATATTTGTTTTTTCTCAAAATCAAGCTACAATAAACAACAAGGCATGTAATTGCAATGAAAATACAGATGTAGTCCGCGAAGTTTGGTTAAATGGATGGTATGTGCCCATGTATATTTGATGTTGATATGGCAAATATTTTCTTGTAATAGTTTCGACATTAATGTCGTTCATTCTACAGTTTATTGGATGTACTGTATTTAATGAATTTAATTAAACAATGGCTTTTTCACGATAGTATTATCTCTTTAGTTATATGCAAGAAAGCGGGCGCTGGCAGATGACGAAACATCGCTTTAAAGATGCCGAAATGACCATAAATACAATAGCAAATGTTAACGGAAAGTCCGAGCCCGACCTCACTAAACTCTTCGCCAAGGTCAAAGAGGAAAGTAAGACTGAGTCAAAATCAGCATCAAGCTACACAGTGTTGGATCTTTTCAAGAACGCACCACGCATCAAAATGACACTGGCGTTAATTATTATATGGTACGAAATGATAAAGTTTGGTCATTGTTAGTAATAAGTTCTACTCATCACGTGTCGTTGTTGTCTAAATCGTAGAACAGAAACAGAAGAATTTGATGCCGCTATTTATTCTTTTGAATACAATCTTCTCATAATACCATTTCATTCATGCCCACGTGTACTCTATGGTGTTAAGTGGTTACTAGATTGTTACTAGATTTTACAATGTCATTAATACTGGTTTTGAACGATATCCACTAATTGGCTCTAAAACAAAAATGTTTGCGATAGAATCGTCCGGTCAGGATTTCTTCTTTAATTTGTATATTTGTTTTCTTTCATTTATGATTCTGATTTGTATGATCACTTTCATCATTCAGATCATGAATAGTATCTAGGTAATATTGACTATATTAGTATTACTTTTACTAAATTTAATGGTACATCTTATGAACAAGGAAAATGTTTACCATGACACAAATGGAAGACTCAGGGCTATATTATTCTATAAACAAACATCTACTACTCTGAACTTTATAATATTGATCTACTCTGTCTGCACAGTCATAAAATACATCTTTACTGGACAGCTGGCTAAATAAATACTAGTATATATCGTACTGCATTCAATACATCGGCACTGTCACTAGTCATGCTCGTATTGATTCATCCAATACCTTATCAGTGGAAATTTTCGTTTACGTCATATGGAGTTTCATTGTGAATCACCTACCGAAGTTTTCTGTTATTACTCTCGTCCGATATTAACACATTCGGATGATTTCACACATGATTCATATATATCTAGACCAGAAGGCTCTTGAAGGAGTCCTCTGATCCGGATGTGTACTGTTTGATCAGCTAAAGGTTTTGATCGCTATATAATTAGTTTGTTTCTGGAGTCAGGTATGAACAAGAATGGATTCCTAAATACAGTTTGGTCAAGTTTACTGTAAACAGTATCGAATAAATATAATACCTCGTTTAACCATGTACTCCATAAATACGCCTTTCTATGTCTTTGCAAACAGAATATATATTATAATAGCAAATTAATCTAATGAATCTTCATGCCACCATCATTTCTTATGACAGAAAGGGATAAAAATAATGTCTGTTTACATTTGCATCCGTTCAATTTTGATTACGACCGATTCGATTTAGCGTGTTAGAAACTATTGTCCAAGTGTCAAATTGTTTTTATCCTGATGAGACGTCGAGTTACTCGGTGTGTCATCAGGATCCAATCGGTCGTAGATCGAATCTATTTGCAAATGCGATTCGTGTTGCATATGGCGGGATAAGTTTTATAGACTGGATATCGTTTGAGTGATTTTGTTTGCCGTATGTCTTCACATGTATATTATGGGGGCTTGTTTCAGGTTCTCCATCAGCTACTCATACTACGGACTTACTTTCGGTGTTGGCACACTGGCTGGAAACTTCTACCTCAATCTGTTCTTAACAAACTTCATCGAAACCCCAACGAGCATTCTAGTTGTAATCTCACTTAACAGGTCTGAGTAAAACATTTCGCATATTCACTTTTTGATAGTTCAAGTAAAATGCATGTAATATATGTTTTCAAAACTTTTCTCGTATTACGAAAAAACCCAAATGATGAATGATTTTCTTTTATACTTTAGCAAAAACGTAAAACAAAACAATACAATGTTACCAGGGCGTCAAGCAGTTTGGAGTTCGCCGAGTAAAAGACGGCGATAATTAATGACGTGAAATGACCAATCAAACCAAACAGTTCAATTAAATTGAAATGAGTAGGTTCGCCGCTTTATTCAATCGTAATGTCATTATTTCTGAATTAAAGTTCTTGGAGTAACTGATTAATCAGTAAATGACCAACAATTAGCAGTAATAAATGATAACTGATATTTATTTATTCAATTTTTTTCAGACTTGGGCGAAAACACTCTTGTGTTCTGTTCTTCATTATTCTGGGAATTTGCGGAATAATCTCCGGCACCTTTCAGTACATTGGTATGTGAAACACTCCGGCACATTTCAGTACATTGGTACAGTAAAACCCCTCTAAACTGGAATTTCAATAGAGAAGACTTTAGATATTTTAGACAGGTGGCCGCTTAATGCAGAATGAATAATACAGAAAGCTCCTCAATAAGCATTCTGCATGACATTCACGTCCTTTAATCTACCACTGTCTCCAAGGCTGACATTTATACTAAATTGAAAGTCTGGTTTAGAGGGGGTTTACTGTATAAGCCACGATGTGTAATCTTTATATTTCTTCGTAGCTTAATTATCTCTTACTCCATGAAAACTCATGTAAAACATAACGACTTCATAAATATGGAATATGATCAAGGCAATATTTGACGATAAACAAGCGGTACAGAACCTGATCAAACAGTTACTACAGCAGCTGTCCTCTGTATGACTGTATAGATTATCATTAATCGACTATATTTTATTGGTAAACTGACTGGGTGTTCCGATCCAAACTTTCATCCTGCATTAAGCAATATTTGATCGTTTACTTTTTATCCTGTAATTTATATTGTTTTGCATTTATAGTCTTTACAAATAGACTACAGTATAACTACTCTAACCCGGACGTTCAATTAAGTAGAAATATTGGCCTTGGAAAGGAGCTTAATGCAGGTACAAAGTCACGGAGAAAACTGATCTAGGAGCTTTCTGTATTACTTTCACCCTGCATTAAACAGTCCCTTGCCTGAAAGTATCTAAGTTCTTCTCTACTAGACTTCCGGTTAAGGGGGTCTTAATGTAGTCACATATCAATTTACACCTACATTCTGCTATAGGAGCTGTTTTACCACGGTGTAACCTATTTGCTTTTTGTTATAGATATATACCGTTTACCCATTATTTCTATAGTAAAACAATAATGAAATAAAATAGTAATATTCGTAATGGGCCGATTGTTACAGTGTTTTTCGTCAAGCAAAGGGTTGATAATAATTGAGCCAGTAAGCTATTCAATCCAAAGAAGTTTCTCGCTATGATTATCTGCCCTATTTACTCTTTACTCCATTATTACGCCTTTCTACGCCTTTGCAAACAGAGTAAACCCAGATCAGACGGCTCATATAGGAGCCGACTCACCAGGGTCTGCTCTGTTTGCTTATGAAATAATATAGATATGATTCTGTAGTTTCTTCCTTTGCCAAATATTCATGTGGCCATGTGCTATTATAATAACCAGTCTAATTAATATCCATGATGTCATTATTTATTGCATGAATATTCATGGAGTAAAGGGTTAAAAGTTTACTTTCAACATCGTCACAGTATTAACCATTCGCTTGCTATTCGCGTCAATATACCTACCTGTAAATAGTGAAGACCCAGATGAGACAGCTCCTGCATCAGGGTCTGCACTATTTACAAGTTGATTGTGCAACCAGTGCACTCCACAGCAGTGATTGCACAGCGAAATACGTGTACACAGTGAAGATGTATGTAATTATACAACAGGGCATGGGTAAAGAAGGAGAAATGTATTTTAAAATTCAGCAAGCGAAGGGTTAATCGTTTACTCCATGAGTATGCATGTAAGAATATGTGTATGAATATTATCTAACTGAATGTTTCTAATGACATATGAACAAGATAATGCTGGGCTATGGCAGAAATACTACAATCAGATCTATGTAACTTCATTAACAAACAAAGCAGATCCTGACCCGACAACACATACAGGAGCTGTTTGGTCTGGGTCTACTCTGTTTATAAATGTGTTAAAGATCGTATCTATGGAGTAAACGGTTAGCGTTAATAATTTTCTTTCTCCAATGTTGAAGATTCGCCCTACAGTGGAACGATCATCACCGTATTCGCCTTAATCTCTAAGATGATTCTGTCAGTAACGTGGGGGTGTCTGAATGTTTACACAACGGAGCTATACCCAACAGTAGTCAGGTAAGGTACCCAATCTGTCCTATACCCATCAGTAGTCAGGTAAGGTACCAATCTGCCCTATACCCAACAGTAGTCAGGTAAGGTACCCAATCTGTTCTATACCCGACAGTAGTCAGGTAAGGTACCTAATCTGTCCTATACCCGACAGTAGTCAGGTAAGGTACCCAATCTGTCCTATACCCGACAGTAGTCAGGTAAGGTACCCAATCTATCCTATACCCAACAGTAGTCAGGTAAGGTACCCAATCTGTCCTATACCCGACAGTAGTCAGGTAAGGTACCCAATCTGTCCTATACCCGACAGTAGTCAGGTAAGGTACCCAATCTGTCCTATACCCGACAGTAGTCAGGTAAGGTACCCAATCTATCCTATACCCGACAGTAGTCAGGTAAGGTACCCAATCTGTCCTATACCCGACAGTAGTCAGGTAATGTACCCAATCTGTCCTATACCCGACAGTAGTCAGGTAAGGTACCCAATCTGTCCTTTACCCGACAGTACTAAGGTAAGGTACCCAATCTATCCTATACCCGACAGTAGTCAGGTAAGGTACCCAATCTGTCCTATACCCGACAGTAGTCAGGTAAGGTACCCAATCTGTCCTATACCCGACAGTAGTCAGGTAAGTACCCAATCTGTCCTATACCCGACATTAGTAAGGTAAGGTGCCCAATCTATCCTATACCCAACCGTAGTCAGGTAAGGTACCCAATCTGTCCTATACCCGGCAGTAGTCAGGTAAGGTACCCAATCTGTCCTATACCCGACAGTAGTCAGGTAAGGTACCCAATCTGTCCTATACCCGACATTAGTAAGGTAAGGTACCCAATCTGTCCTATACCCGACAGTAGTCAGGTAAGGTACCCAATCTGTCCTATACCCAACAGTAGTCAGGTAAGGTACCCAATTTATCCTATACCTGACAGTAGTCAGGTAAGGTACCCAATCTGTCCTATATACCCGACAGTAGTCAGGTAAGGTACCCGATCTGTCCTATACCCGACAGTAGTCAGGTAAGGTACCCAATCTGTCCTATACCCGACAGTAGTCAGGTAAGGTACCCGATCTGTCTTATACCTGACAGTAGTCAGGTAAGGTACCAAATCTGTCCTATAACCGGTAGTAGTCAGGCAAGGTACCCAATCTCTCTGTATTTACATTAAAAACCCACTCCAGTAACCATTCAAATGGGGTTAACAATTTATTCCATAAATACGCATTGGCAAACATAGTAGAGTCAGATCAAACGGTTCATGTAAGAGCCGTCTGATCAGGGACTGTTCTGTTTGCTAACGGTGTAATATAGATCTACTTCTACACACTTTCTGGTTTTATTAAACATACATGTGTTCATATGTTATTTTAAAAAATACAGCCAATTAATATACATAACGCCATTATTTCTCTTTATCCTAAAGTGAGACTTTTATCGACTTTTCAAACAGAGCAAACCAAAATTTGACGGCTATTGTAGGGACCGTCTGATCAGGGTATGTTCTGTGTGCTACTGGAATAATAATGCTTATTTAATGTCTGCCATGTCCGACTTAACATGTGTTCTTATACCAACATAAAAAGTCAGCTCGTTGATCTCTAGCAACTCTTATCGTCATGAAAACATATATGTCTTTTAGAACTCTGATATTTTGATATTTACTTCCATCCGGCATGTTCAAGCTGTTTATAAAGCATAAACCTATAGTGTCAAGCAGCTTTGATTCTGTTAAATCGCATTTGGCTCCATAAGGGTTAAGGCAGATGGTAGTTTCCTTTAGAATCGTCTTCATCACATTTTGTCCTGCAATACTGGTGTGCACTCACCTGTGTTGTAAGTCTGTTATGCTTATTCATTTGCTGGATTCGTAACTCTTGCCAGATGAATATTCATTCAAGCTGATTGTTTTATTGAATTAGTTTTAAAACTTATGCAGATGGACAATACTGATATAAAAACATTCTTAAAAAGAAAATCAACTGTAGCCATTTTAAACAGAATTATGACACCATGACGTACTAAACACAGTAAAAAGGACAAAGTGGGGGTATCCATGTCCTATGACACAATTCTTGCTCACTTTGTTTCCATTTTCTTTCAACAACCCAATCACCGTGTGTGTCCTTATGAGTCAATGACTTACTCGGCGTCTCATTCATATCAGTCTTATTGGCAGCGAAATAGTTCACGTTCGCTGCTATGACGCCTGTGTATATGTGATCATACATATGTTTTCTAATCACACATAAAATATTTTGTCAATTTGTTTACATGTTCGTTCTGTGTGTGCAAAGAGGAGAACATACAAATATAGATCAGAAGCCAGTCAGGCAAGACATTCGGAAATGACACAAGTCAGTCCTCAACAGCACCAGACTCAGAAATGAAGAAGCACGACCTTCACAGAATTGTATCCTGCCTGCCCAACACCAACATCATATTAACCAATAGATGCCATAGCACCAATCAAACCAAAATACAAACTCATCGACAACAAAAGACGAGATGTGACGTCATGACTTACACATGAGTAAGATAAGACGTAACGTCACAAATGCCCTACTGAAAAATAGTTATCAGTTGGGCCGAGTCTAGAACATTGCGACACTAAATTGGATAGTTTGGAATTTTAGGGTACTGCGACACTGAACAGGTCACGTAGCATATTTTGTTTGGCTTACCTTTACATCGTGATCAGTTATTTAAAAAAAAAACAATGTCATTGTGTTTCGAACAATTCAAATACCGACAATGCTAAGCATCTTTTTTATTTCATATTCACAGGACCATTGGAGTGGGTTTGTGCAACGGGGCTGCCAGGGTGGGTGGTATGATTGCCCCACAGACAGTATTCCTGGTAAAGTATATAATCTAGCATTTTATTTAGCATAATGTTTAAGATACGCAGAATAATCCAGCATCTCACCATGATCCAAACTGTTCGATACTACTTTATTTTAAACCAAAATGGAGGAAATAACTTCTTTCAACGTAAGCGTAGATATCATTTTCTGTCAATGAGACTTTGCTAATTGTTGATTTTCGAATGCATATAACGACAGTCGGATGCACGTGTAATGTTTGACGTCTCGTGTTAATTTTAATTATTTGCGAAGTTTTTCGCCTACCGCGTGCTAAGCATGTAGCACGCGTATCTAAAGCCACAGGTAGTGGTATCAATCATACCGGACTCTGTTAAACTGACTCAGTCCATATAGAGCAATTAAAAGTCAACTCAGTTCACTTTTATATGCCATATATTGAAATCTTTTATTAAGGATTTTTTATCATTTTTATAGCCCCAGTATGGTTTTCCACATGTGTATACGTCACACATTCATTTCGATACCGCTTTTGTGTCTAAAACCAGTAAAATGTTCAGCAATTTTGCGCAATCGATGGATTTACAACTGATGTTTACATTTTAGTGAGTTTTTGAAAACAGTTTAAATTAGACCATTTAAGAAGTATTACGCATACATGCATCAGAAAAAATCATTTGCTTTGACCACCATATTTAGCTATACAGACTGCAATCCCACTTTTCATGATAACAATTCCATGCCTTTGAAGGTGTTGAATAGGCACAAACGCGAATAAAATGTCATGGATTCGAAAATGCATATTTGTAGATAAAATAGGTTTACTTTTAACTGTTTTTAGAAAATCTGATAAGTATCGCTTCATCTTTGATCCTCTGAAACACCGAGGTACAATTCACCTACATCTCTTTTCTATTCCAGGGAGATGAGATTCCGGGTTTGTTGTATTTTCCCAACGCCGCTCTAAGTATCATATCGGGCTTGTTCTGTTTAATGTTGACGGAAACGAAGGACAAGGGACTGGAAGACACACTCGAAATTCAAGAAAGCACAACGCCAGAGAAAACCATGGATAAGCAAAACGTTTTATAGTAGAACGAACAACTAACGGGAATGCTTTGTTTGCCATGATGTCCACAGTGCTGCAGCAAAGATCTCATATCAACTCTTTTGTAAATTTATTTAATATTTAGAATGAAAATAAACATTTTATGTATATGTGTATTTGGTAAGACCTTGTTTCTTTTACATATCACTAAAGACTGGTGGTTATACATCAACAAACTTTTGGGCAGGTCATGAAGACTGCTGTTTCTTGATATGAAATCATAAACTTAATTGTTACATAATTGGAATGAATAAAAACACTATGTGTGTTTGACAATTATCAGGAGTCCTAGTAGTTTGAACATTACACAACATTCTAGTTGTAATATCTCCTTTTGGTCATTCATGAAGACTGCTGTTTCTGTTTCTAGGCATAACAATGAATTTAATTGTTTGTGACAAACTCTAACTACATATGTATGGCGATGTTTTCATGATACAACAGGGTATCTGTATTCTTGTAAAACCTTAAGCATTATGCATCAAACAACGCAGTAAACTATGCGGTTGTTGTTTGGAAGGGCTGGGTATATTGACGCTTGTTTGACTAGTCAAAGATTATTAAAACTGAAGTTGAATGTTTACGAGTAAATTAAACGCCCCTTTTCATGGATGAATACTAGTGTTTAATTCATTTACAATAAGTCCTTTACTTGGTATAGGCGCTTTGCAAACAGGGAATACCCAGATCAGACGCCTCCTGTAGGATCCATCTGATCTGTGTATGCTCCGTTTGCTTGTGATATATCTGATTCTACATTTTATATCATAGTATTTTTCCTGTAAATTAAGTCGCCCCGTACTTCATTCTAAGTGTTGTTATATTTTCTGGTCCTTCGGGATCATTAGTTGTCATGTTATTAGTTTTGAAAATTGAATACTGCTTAAGCCGGTGCTAGGGTGTGTGAGTAGTGTTTCACTTTTAATTACTACTCACGAACAGACTCAATAAAACCGAGTCTGCAATTTTCTCTTTTTGCATTTCTACTTTTGCTTTCGAAGGATCAGCCATTTTCGGAATATATGTACTTCACAACAGTAGGTGTTAAGTGCTTGTGTGGCAGCCGTAAAAAGTCGCCCCGTACTCCATTTTCAGAATATTTATATATAATGCGTTTTAGGGCATTTATGATTTCATGTCAAAAGAAACTATGAATGACATCCTCTTACATGTTTTCAATATTAAGGTAAAAGGACATATTAGATTAAGAATGAGAACTTTATTCTGGTTTCTCGAAATTTATATATACTATAAAAAAGTAGTATAGTTAACAACACACTTCCTGACAGGTAATTACCTGCAATTTCAGACATATATAATATTTAATTGCATCGTATAAACTAATTATAAATTTTGAGACGGTGTCTAAAAAAACAAACATTCACAGATCAGTAAGTAGTAAATGCACTACAAAGCGATAAATAATATAATATAAGTTTCCACTTTCAATGCAAGAACTTAATTCGATTCTGTTCCGACAATTAAGTTATATGGGGTTTGTAGTAAAACCTATGAATACTTTGACGGTTATAAGTCAAGTTGCGACGGTAAACCGAAATGGACTGCTCGGCGTCTCATCAGGGTACAGGCTGTTCGGTACTTGGTCAAACGTTTCTCAAAAGCTTGTCTCATGACGCTGGGTTAATATTTTCGCAAAAGCCTGATCGAAACTGAAGTGGTCAACATTAAATTAGACCCATCTCTTAGCAGAATCGGTTTTATAGCGGTATAAAGGTTAACCCTTTCCTTCATATAAACACCTTTATATGCCTTTGCAAACAGAGAAGACCCAGACCAGACGGCTCCTAGAGGAGTCGTCTGATCAGGGTACGTTCTGTTTGTTTATGGTATGATATATATCACATGCTACAATTAATATTAACGATTTCATTACTTCTTACAAAAAATCAACAGGGAAGGCGTTTAGCAAAACCGAAATATATTTCTTATATTTATCCATAACCGATTGTGTGCTGCATTTCCGTGACTGTGTGAACATCATAGGTGATGGCACACTGGAAGGCAGGATAAAACAAACAAACACAAATCAGTGAAACAAACACCCGATTAATATCGTTTTCAAATGACAAGAATCCTGACATTATGTGACGTCGTATGTGAACATGCTCTTTGAACTGGCAGAGAGCTGCAGATGCCACCAACCGGATGTGTCTCGACAAAAGCATATACGAGTACATTGTAAGCAACACGAATACTACGGTAAAATCCCTCTAATGCGACCACTTAATGAACAATTATGGGTGTCTTCATAAGCAGGTGGTTGCCTAACGCAGGACGAAAGTTATAACTTTCGTCCTGCATTAAGCTAACACCTGTCTTTGCCACTATGAATTGTGCCCCGTTTTTGCTGGTCGCATTAAAGGGGGTTTACTGTATATATTTTCCCTCGTTTGTGTTGTCTACATCCAGTCAAAGAAATGTCGTTTCATTACTTATCAATAGTATTTTCGTCCTGCATTAGCTAACACCTGCCTTTGCCACTGTGAATTATGCCCCCTTTTTGCTGGTCATATTAGAGGGGTTTTACTGTACATATTTTCCCTCGTCTGTTTTGTCTACATCCAGTCAAAGAAATGTCGTTTCATTATCTATCAATAGTATTTTGCCCAACAATATCCAATGTATGCTCTTTGGAGAAGACAGTTTCCGCATTGTTTACACGAAAATTAATACAGCCATAACTGCGTAATCTAACATTTATTGCGACTATAAATAGAGACCGTAGTATTCACCGTATTGACTCTTCATCGACATAGTTTTAATGAGAGAGTGTCTTCATAGTTGTGTAGGATGATAAACCCTTCACAGCATGCCTCTGTGTTATTCAATTTTATATCATGTTTAACCCTTTCCCTGTTCTATTTATAATCCAATTTTCAATATTTTACTTACTGAATGTTCACGGAGAAAATAGTTATAATGATATATGGAATGTGGTACATTGTAGTCATTTTAGAAACTAAAGGAACAATTTTATCAAGTTCTATTAGCAAACAGGACAGACCCAGATCAGACAGATCCCACAGGAGCCGTCTGATCTGGATCTAGCCTGTTTGCAAATGCATGAACGGCATTTAAATACGAAGTAAAGAGTTAAGCCTTATACACCGCTGTTAAAATAATGTCTGCTCATATTTTGAGACGTTCTGTCGATCGCGGTGACCGTTTTCACAGAGTTTTCATACAATGCTGATGCGACCACATAGTTTAGTCTGGAAAACAGGTGGTGGCTTAACCCTTCTCTTGCTATTCACGTCAATATACCTATCTGTAAATAGTGAAGACCCAGATGAGACAGCTCCTGCAGGAGCTGTCTCATCAGGGTCTGCACTATTTACAAGTTGATTGTGCAACCAGTGCACTCCACAGCAGTGATTTCACAGCGCAATACTTGTGCACAGTGGAGATATATGTAATTATACAACAGGACATGGGTAAAGAAGGAGAAATGTATTTTAAAATTCAGCAAGCGAGGGGTTAATGCAGGACAAAAGGAATGCATAAAGCCCCCATGTCCCTCATTAAGCTACCACCTGTTTTATTCGTTTAGTGGTCGTATTAGCGATACTTAAATGTACTATACTTTTTAGAAAGATGATCCCTCGGGTTGTTTTGTTTTTATATCGGAGTGTGTAGCATTATTACATTCTTTTTATGTGTCGTCTTAAACCTTTATACCATAAATACGCCTTTCTACGCCTTTTCAAACAGAGTAGACCCTGATCAGACGGCTCCTATAGCAACCGGCCGATCAGGGTATTCTCTGGTTGCTTAGGGAATATTATAGGTCTGATTCTACAGTTTAATATTTATGGTATCATCAATTCATTTATGAATGATTATGGAGTTAAGAGTTAATAAATTCAGAAATGTTTCGACAACAAGATAACCCCCAAGCTGCTTTATAAATGCTAACCATGTACGTAGAGCATGATTGTGTAGTGGCCTGCTGCAGTTGAACGTCATATAACTTCTGTCTAACTATCCGCAACCTGACTCGCATGTGCAAACGGCTTGATTCAAGCTGCTTGTCACTAGGACAAGAGTTTCTCAAAAGCTTGTTCGAATCGAGCGTGGACCAAAGTGCACATGATCCAAATATGAGCAGACATTTGTTTTCAGAGCGGGGCAAAGGTCTGTGCGCTGTTGTAGGTTACACTCATTTGCAGCAACTATCTACTAGTACCCATACAGAATATACATTTAATATGTCATATCTTAGCTTAATCTCCTCAAACGAGGTTACTTGTCCAATTAACTTGTTGCACCTTTATAAAGTAGAGTTCTTTTGTATTTTGAAAATAACCGAAAAGAAAATGTATGTTGAGAATTATAAAAGAAAATAATCGTTGTAAAGGGCAAATTGTCAGTCTGGTAAAGCTTAGCAAGAGAGAGACAATGGTGGTCATATCCGTCCATTCATCAGTTACATTCTTGTATCGGGACAGACTCAATCTGTGGACGACACTAGAGTAATCACAACTATCTATTAGTACATACTAAATATAGGTCAACATTCCTCTTGGCTACCTGTGTAGCCTTGTAAGACCGTAATGTAATGGTACTCAATAGGAGCATTGTATGCAGTCTACAAAATACGTAAAAACATCTAGGAGTAGGAATATTTATAATTATACATGAGGTAGGTAATGCTCTACTTCATTGAATTTTTTATTTGAAAGACACGTGCACACTTCAAGGCTCTAGATCAAACTTATGCCACTAGACTATACTCTATTTATAGCAGTGTGTGTCTATTTCAATTTAAAAAACCGACAGTACGCCTTTACATATGTATGTAAAAGCCCACGACACAAATGTCCAACAAGACATTCCAATGGGACCAGTTAGTTACATTTTAACTGTTTTTTTAATTAGGATAAGAAATATTTTCTCAAATGGGAAATATTGCAGAAATCTTATGAATTCCGACAGTTCATAAATCTGTTTGACTTTAGTTATATGATGGCAATTATTCAGGTATGAATTATGTTGACCCTAAGCTGAGTATGAAAGTTAACAAGCTGTTTTCTGTGGTGCACCTCTATTCTAGTCTAAAAATAAGATATACCCCATTTAATACGGTATTATTATCCTTTAGAATATTATGGTTGAATTCATGATTACTTTTACCATAGGCCAAAAAAAGATGCGCAATATTAACAATTTTCAAGAATAACTCCTTTATTTCTCCATCAAACTCTATACTGTGATACCTCTTTAGAATCGTCTCTTAGAGACGATTCTAAAGAGGGGTCATAGTACAGAGTTTGGTGAAGAAATTACGGTTTTAATATTTTGGTACGCACCTTTATCTGTAGCTCTGCTTTACTAGTTTATCCTGATGAAACGCCGAGTGATTAGGAGTCATATCAGGATCTAGTAACTGTTGACACTCTGAGTTTTTGAAAATAAATGCAAGATAGACAAAATTGAAAACTGAAATAGGCAACAGGTTAAAGGTAAAAAAGGTTGTTTGATATCTATGTATTTAACTGATTTCCTTTATCCCTTTATTCCACGCATATCCATGTAACTAATAATAACATAATGCATAATAACTAGGTGAACTTTTATTACATGGCATACAACACAGACATATTTTGCCATGACAGAAACTGTATGATCATCTCTATATGGTTTCATAAGCAAACAGAGCAGTTCATGATCCAACGGCTCCTTCAGCAGTCGTCTAATCTGGGTCTAATTTAATTGCAAATGCGTCAACAGGTGTGCAGGTGCATAAATAAGCGCATCTATGGAGTGAAATGTTAAAAGTGTTGTTGTTTTTTCTTACAGTGTATTCCAATGAAGCAACATGACTTATAACGTACTGTTGGAAGATTTGATTAGCCGCCTAGGTGGCTGTGGTCTATACCAGCTTCTTCTGGTCGCAATTGTTCACGTTGGCAAAACCATCGCAACATGGAGCATGATAACAATGACATTCTCCGGACAGGATCCCGGATTTTGGTGTACCGATGGAACCATGAATGGAAGTAGACCTCTAAATGACAGCGACAAAGGACAGTGTGAGCTAAATGTCACTGGAAGTTGTGACAATTTTCTCTATGATGACAACATGTATACAGTTGTTGCCGAGGTGTGTTGCTTATGTTATCTATTCATGTACATGTATAAGCATTTTCATATTTCCCCACCCGCGCCGGTTCGTGTACATTTATCTTACAAAAGGTATGCATTGTCCTTTTGTTGTAATTACTTATTAGTTGACTTACAGAGTCATTATACGTTTCGTCTCAATTCAGTACGCTCAGATCAGACTACTCCTATAGGATCGTGTCTGTTTGCTTTTGGAATAATATAGATCTGATTCTAAAGTTTCTGCCATAACTAACTATTAATATGCCATTATTAAAGCTGCTCGTACACATTAATATGTATGGTGCCATTATAGCTTACATTATTATTCATGAAGTAAAGGGTGAACTTATATACTATTTTGTTAACTAATTTCGTCAAACACGCAATATATTCTGTGAAAGTGAAAACCTTCTTGTACATGCCGTTAAATGTTTTGTACTACGTCACTCATAAACAACCCCCCCCTGATTTATTCGTTTGATTTGCTACATTTGTTTAAACGGCGATATTCTTGAGAGAAATAGTTGGGAGACTCCTTTTGCATGACCTTTATTGATATAGCTATTTTATTTGTATTTTACAGTGGGACCTGATATGTGATCAGAAATGGGTGGTTGCTACAATAACAACTATACAGATGGCTGGTGTGCTCGTTGGCTGCTTTGTCGCTGGGCATATTGCCGACACGATTGGCCGCAAACCAACGTACTTCGTATCCATTGTGGTCATTACCGTCTTCAATGTTGTCGCCTATTTTTCCGTGTCATGGGAGATGTACGCGGCTATAAGATTCTTCATTGGTATCGGAATAGGATTCTATCTAACTGTACAGTTTAATTTAACGATAGAACTTGCAGCGTCGAAATAGCGCCCGATAATTGTTTCGACGCCTTCCTGGGCATTGGAGGCGAGTTTGTTTGCTCTTGTGGCTTGGGGTCTACATGATTGGAAGAAAATCCACCTAGCAATTGCAATAACAGGAGTGCCATTTCTTCTTACATGGTGGTACGTACAGTGCTAGGTACTAAAACCATTTACGGATAATGTCTAACGTATACGGTAAATATTTAATACAAATCTGCTACATAAATGTTTTATCCGATCTGGTATGATAACTGATATCGTCATTTTAAATATATTGAAGTTCAATAATTTATTGATAATACTGATCACTGTGCCAATGTTAATTGATAAAACAAATATTTACCTGGATCGGATACACTTTTAAATAGAGTGGCTAAACAGTTTTTGTACCAGAACACCCCCTCTCCCACGGTAGTCCCAACAAGCATATAACCTCTCACCCGACAAGAAGCCACACATCAGCCACAAAAAGGAAACAAGAAGAAACAAATATTGTTGTAGAGCGCTTGTGACGAATGCCCATATACGCAGTGGATGAGAGTAGTGCCAATATTCTGAAAGTGGGAGATCCTTCGAAAGCAAAAGCAACTACGAGATGTATACAAAATGAGAAAAGTCATGTTTTAATTATAGTATCTCCACATTTCTGTATAGGCGAGGTAGACTAGTAGAGTGGGTCTACATAAAGTGGAACCAAGCTGAACATAATATCCATATTCGAGTTAGAGAAAACGTCCGAGAAGGGACCTTTGGAAAACAAGCATCTTTTTTTGGTAATTTAAGATTCTGACGAATTTAACACAACCGGCTGGACCCTATTATCAAAATAGTTCGCAAACATACCCTCTGTTTGCATTAGGGACTGTTGTTGAGCGGCAATCGTGCACCACTATCATCAAAAGTATCGATACAAAGAAATCAATTAGCATATTAGCTTTTTCTTGATTTGTAATTAAACTTGGATCTGGCCGTTTTCATTTTTGCGTAACGTATGTTGACAAAAATGTGACATACAACACACATTTAACAATTACTTTTCATATTATAATGACTGTACATGTATTCCAATGTAATTCTAGACATCAAATATGTAGTGAAACGAAGTGCATATACGTCTTTGCAAACATCGTATAGACTTAGATCAGACAGATTTCGTTGTCTTATCAAGGTCTGCTCGTTATATAGATCAGATTCTACAATGTGTCAGGTTTTCTTTAACTCAATGAAATAAAAGTTTGCTCACTTAGTTGAATAAAATGACTATTGCTACCAAATTACAAACAGATCCAACACTCATGCTTTAAACATTGAGGTAAGCACTAAGTGGTGGTTTGGCAGTTGGGGTGAGTATACTTAAATATACACTAGCATTTGAATTCCTGTATACTTAAATATACACTAGCATTTGAATTCCAGTTATATGTGACCCGCTTGAGTGCTATGTAAAGGTAAAATTCCATTGGTGATGCCAGGATTTAATATCAACCTGAGAGATTTATGGAGTAACGAAATAAACGCCTAATTAACACGAGTCTATCACTCAGAACATGTATATATTATTAAAGTACAAGAAAGCCACAAGCGGTATGACAATAAAAGATAAACCATATTTATAGTGTTTTGCAGCCGTTGTTCTCATTCTTCAGGTTTGTTCCAGAGAGTTTTCGATGGTTGGTGACGAAAAGAAAATTTAGAAAGGCCGAAAAAGTTATAGAATCCATCGCAAAGGTAAACAGGAAGGAGAAACCAGATATTAGCAAAATAATCGAATTGGCAAAAGAAGAAAGTAACAAGCAAGAGTCCGATCGGAAATACTCGGCTATAGACTTATTCAGATACAAAGAAAGCAGAAAGAACACAATAGGTCTTTTATTTATGTGGTAAGTCTTTTGGGTATATCTTATTGTATAAGATTGTTATATTTCAAGCAGTTTCAAATGGCACATAATTGAACATGACTCAGCTTACCCTTCACTTCATAGACTCGCCTTTGCAAACAGAGTAGAACCTAGATCAGACGACTCTTGTGGGAGCGGTCTCATCAGAGTCTACTTTGTCTGCTTAAAACAGAATAAAGGTTTGATTTGATTATACAGTTTCTGTCATGGTAAAAGTTCCATTGTTCATATAAAAGCTAACTGATATTCATGATGTCTATGTTTTTACATGAATATTCATGGAGTACTGGGCTAAGCAATAATACTAGACCGTAACTAAAATTGCGTGGAGGGATGGGGTGGGGATGGGGAGACGTGTAGCTTGGTCGATCTTTATAACCAGCCCATTGCCAATCTGCATTACGTTTTCTATATGAATCCTTTACAGATGAATATGAATGTAAGCAAAGCTAATATTTATTACATAGAAATACGTTATACAGCTAGTTAAACTACATAGGCAAACAGAGCAGACCCTGATCAGACGGTCCCTATAGCAGCAGCCTAATCTGGGTCTTCTCAGTTTGTAAAGGTGTCAATAGGCGGCTGCATCGGGTAAATGTTTGAACAACAGGCATACAGCAATATGTCTATTTTAAAGCAATAACCACACTAAGTTTCGCCTTTAATAATTGATATACTCAAATTCAAAACCATTACAT
Organism: Azorinus chamasolen; assembly: GCA_963576725.1. Lineage (NCBI taxonomy): Eukaryota > Metazoa > Mollusca > Bivalvia > Cardiida > Solecurtidae > Azorinus > Azorinus chamasolen. The sequence continues at coordinate 78,195,341 of OY755236.1, read as the reverse complement.
AAAAGCATAATCATGGCATAAATAATCATATACATGTTCCATTTTTTTTTTATTATTTATTATTATTATACAACCCGAATGGTTACGTAAGTTCAATGCATTCTATATACAGGGTGTCCCAAAAAAACGGAACCTGGGATTCAGATATGCAAGTTATCCTATTTCTGTCAATATTGCTCATTTAAATTAAATGTATATACATGTAGTTTAGTAGAGACAACATTTTGCCATGTATTGTCTAATTTTTGTCTAAACATATTCATTGGTATTTAAGATATCATCATTTAAATGAATGAATCCCAAACTCCGTTTTTAACTTGATATAGGCATGGACTATGCAATGTACGTATATCATGTTAAAACAGATTTTAGGTGCATTCATTAAAATATTCATATCTTTAAAACCAATGCATATTTTTAAGAGAAATTTAGCAGAAATGTGCACAAATAACATATCTACAAAAATAATGATTTACATTTTAAAGTGTCCGATTACATAGGATAAAATACACATTTGATCCAGGGTTCAATTCATTTTGGGACATCCTGTATGGCACCAGCTGTTCGGGTGAAAACTACGTCAAAATAAAAATAAAATGTGTTATTTGTGTTATATTAAGAAACTATGAAATTTACAATAAGCGAGATCTGACTGGATTTTACCAAGAGCTTAGATCCTGGGGAGGCGTTGAGCAATTCGGTGTCTCATCAGGGTCCAATTGTTTTGACATTCGGTCAATAGTTTCTAAAACACTGGAACGATAGGACGTATTTAAACATGCTCCAGATTTGATTTCTCACACTACGATCAGGACTAATACATGTTTAAACGCTCTAAATCGGAATTTTAGCGGAGAGTAATTTAGATACATTTTGGCAGGTGCTTAATGCAGGAAGAAAACCATGCAGAGAGCTCTTAGAGGAGCTTTCTGCATGACTTTCATTCTGCATTAAGCCGACACCTGTCTACAAGACCGATATGTATACTAAAATGAACGTCCGGTTGAGCGGGGGTTTACTGTACATGTTTAAGTATTGTTCTCCTTCAGGTTTGCTGCTAGCTATGGCTACTACGGCATTACATTTGGGGTGAAGAGTCTATCAGGCAATCTCTACATGAACATGTTCCTCATCAACGTTGTTGAGTCCCCCGCCATGGTTCTTGTAGCGGGCCTTGTCAATTGGTAACAGTACTTAACCCTTATCCCGCCAACAACTTGGATCCAGGTTGGATCGATATAAGATGCCGAGAAACTCGGCATCTCATCAGGATCCAACCTGTTTGACACTTAGTCAATAGTTCCTCAAAAGTGGACGTCATGGCTACTGGTGAACAACAGTAAAACCTCTCTATAACGGCCACTAAATTACACCAAGTATTTTGTGTTAAAGGCAGGTGTTTGCTTAAAGCAAGGTGAAAGTAAAACAGAACGCTCCTATAGTGGTCGTTATAGAGAGGTTTTACTGCATTCCCTCAAAGGTTGATCAAGTCGCAAGTCGCAACAGATTCATGTTTTGTTTCCACGTCGGGATAAAAATTGAAATGTTATAATTCAGTTCCAATCAGAAGGAAAAAGGTTGTCTCAGTTCCATACAAAAGTAGACGGAACTAAGAAGTTGACGATTTCTGGTCACATATCAAATATAGACCACTAAAGCTTAGATCAGTTAACCTTAGATCACTAGACCGTAGCCCATTTGACATTGGATGTCTAGTTCTGCTTTCATCTGTTTCGGAAGGATAGCGTTGCAAATACAGTAAAACCACTCTGATGCAACCACTTTATCAATGGAAATAAATGTCTTTAAAAGCAGGTGGTTGCTTAATGCAGGTAGAAATTAATGCAGGAAGCTCCCGCAGTAACCTTCGTCCTGCAATAAGCAACCACCTGCCATTAAGACCCAAAATTAGACACGTTTTTGGTGGTCGCACTAGAGGCGGTTTACTGTATGTTAAAAACACATGCGCGATATGAATATGCAGTCAGCTCTCGTTGTAATAAAAATAAAAATTACAGTAAACCCTTATAAACCGGGACGTTCAAATTAGTATCAATATCGGTCCGTAGGACATGTGGCAGCTTACTGCAGAGTGAAAGTCATGCTGAAAGCTCCCAGAGGAGTTTGCTGCATGACTTTCATCCTGCATTAACCAGCCACCAGTCCTACCTAAAAAGATTTAGATTCTTCTTTACCAGAGTTTCGGGTTTAGAGGACTTTCATTGTCTATGTTTCCAAAATGTGTTTCAGTATAATGAATATTCCGTTATATCGAATGTCGTTGTAACGAGTGTTCACTGTATTTCATCTGTATGAAAAGCAATAACAAGAACCTACCCAAAGACTAATTATGTATAGTAAATATCGCTATAGCAACCACCAAAAAGAGGTATAATTCACGGTAAAAAAGGGCAGATCAATGCATGACAAACGTAATTCCTGTCCTGCATTAAACGACCACCTGCTTTTAAATACACTTATGTTTACTCAATAAGTGGACGATTTTGAGATGTTCTACTATACATCGACACACATATTTAGTAAAATGCTCCTCGTAATTTCATATTAATTGAATGGTGTTGTAAATGTAGTGCTAAATATAGTTGTCATGATTTAACCGTTCGCTTAATTAATATTCATAAAAAAACCCTCCTATTATGAGTATTATTATCTTGTCTGATCTATATTTTCAATACAGGTTTGGGCGAAAGAAGGTTACCATTGGGTTCTACATCATGTCTGGTGTCACGGGATTGGTTGTGGGAGTTTTCCAGTATTTAGGTACGGTAGTTACCGGGCATGTTGTATATTGTTAACCATTTACCCCATGAATATTCATGTGAATGCTAATGTCATCATGAGTAATTATAGCGATATATGATCACAGGGTATCTGGCTTAGGAAAAAATGTAGTATAAGATTTATGTAGTGTCATAAGCAAACAGAGTAGACCCTGATCAGACGGTTTGTTTTATGCCTTTGCTAACAGAGTAGAACCAGACCAGAAGGCTCTTTTAGGAGCCGTCTGATCAGCTTCTGGTCTGTTTGCTTATGGTATAATATAGATCTGACTCTACAGTTTCTGCCATGGCCGAATTTTCCCGTGTTCATATGTTCATATTTCATTATGAATATCCATGGAGTTAATGGTTAACATCTGACCTTTTCTGTTTATTAACATCCGACTTTTCTAGGTGTATAATCTTTGGGCAACTGATTTGCTTGTATTGAAGTGATACCTTTAAGAATCCAATGATGCCAACTATATGAACCAATTTGATGATCTCTGTAAACAGTTTGGATTCAGATGACACGCTTAGTACCTCGCGGTCCCTTCAGAACCTAACCTGTTTGACACGCTGACGTTTTTAACAGAAAATCGAAGTAGGCGAACAGTTTTGAAGACGGCAGTTACCTAGTGTTGAAAGGTTATACAGCAAAACCCCTATAAACCGGATGTTCAGTTTTGTATAAATATCGGTCTTGGAGACAGGTTGCAGCTTAATGCAGGGTGGCAGTCACGCAGAAGGCTCCTCTAGGAGCTTTCTGTATGACTTTCATCCTGCATTAAGCAGCCACCTGCCTATAAGTATATAAAGTCTTCTCAACTAGAATTTTACTGTACTTATTTGCAGACAATCCATATGGCGGTCAACTGACGAATGCACTGGCTATATTGTCTAAGGTGGGAGTGGCGTGTGGCTGGCAAGCAATGATTGTTGTCACAACGGAGCTCTACCCCACGGTTGTCAGGTTAGTGAGTACAATTAACTCTAACTACTGAATAACTTTCGGCTACAAAACTCGTCCACATCAACGCTTTTGTTGCCAGTGTCGCATATGTGATTACCTATGCAAACAGTTGTACCTAGATGAGACACAGAGTAACTCGGTGTCTCATCAGGATCCAAAATGTTTATTACTGTGACTGTTTTTGAAACAACAATGAAGAATAAATAATAAATCAAAATTGTAGCAGACGACAAAATTTCGGCAGGGAAAGTTTTTAGCTAAATTAATATCTAACGGCAAACACTAATTCAATTTGACACCAGTTTGAATACTTTCAGGGGCCATTTGATCTGGGACTGCACTATTTGCCTACATCTATGTCCGGATACTTAGTGAAATTAAGGAATAAGTATTACTTATATATTATACTTTGAAAATTATGGAATTTAACCAAAGCGAAGCGTTAGTGGAGCGCAGGGTTAAGTTCCATAATTTTCAAAATATGAACTACAAGTGATTTACCGTTTGCCCCACATCGGCAAAATAAGTTTCCTGTTGTCAGGGTTATGCGAGAAAATATGTCACGTACACCTTTCATGACCGGGATAATTGGGCGGAGTCTGTAGTTACTGGACTGATTCAGCAGACGAAGTCATCTAGATATATCTAGTTAAACCACTTGTACCCAGTGACTCTTAAAAAGGACATATGCTCATGAAGGACCCTCTGACTGGGATCTGCACTGTTCGATGAACCAATGAATGTCAATGGTTTATTCCAGCAAACATTTAGTTTGATTTGCCCCTTCAACATGAAAAATGGATGGGTTCAAACGGGGTTCCCTTAAGGGAATAAACGGGTTAAAGAAACCAAATAAGAAAATCATGATAGTTATCATTATATCATAATAAGTGTATCCCATGCATAACGTTTATACCAGTACAAGCCAGGGTTATTTCGTATTTTTATTACTACAGACCAGGGCGTTCTCACACATATGTACCAGTATAAAAGTTCAGTTAATAAATAATCATGATTTCTTTCGTAAATATTTATGGGTAGAATTGTTAACGATCTATTTATTACACCTATGCAGACACAGCAGAGTTTATGCAAATCGGTACATTTTGCAGTTGTTCGCTTGCTGTCTCATGTACGAATGGACCGACAGACGCCTTGGGTGGATGGGTAGGCATTTCCCCCAAAAAACTCAGTCATCTCATTCCATTATATATATGACATGATTAGAACCAGATGAAAAGTTTTATCCGAACCCAAACCGTTTGACTCTCCGGTTGTGTTCTTTAACCATATCCCGCTATACACAATCCAATACGCATTTGCAATCAGCTTGGATCCAGATGACAGATTGGGTACCTTGGTGTTTCATCCGGATCAAGGCTAGTTGACACTCTATCAATAGTTTCTCAAAACTCTGATCAAATCGAAAAAGTCAACATCGTACCATATCCAAATTTGAGCAGGCTATAATATCCACAATGGTGTAAGGGTTAGATACGAACACAACGATTCTTAACAAGAACTACAAGAGGGTAAATAAATTACAGTAAAACCTATTACTACAGTATGTATGTAGCCAAACGCATAGTTTACATTTCCATTGACAGTGATCACATGGTTAGAATCATAACCTTTAGAGCACTAACCATTTTCCTGTTTAATATTCATGTACATCTAGTAGAGAATAATTACGATACTTTTAGACAGGTGGCTGTTTAATCCTACAGGGACTTCCTGCATAACCTTCACCCTACATTAAGCTATCACTTGTCTTCAAGACCGGTATTTATACTAAAATGAACGTCCGGTTTAGATGAGTCACTGTATTATAAAAGTTTGAGTAAAACTTTAACCCTTCGCTTGCTATTCGCATCAATATACCTACCTGTAAATAGTGAAGACCCAGATGAGACAGCTCCTGCAGGAGCTGTCTCATCAGGGTCTGCACTATTTACAAGTTGATTGTGCAACCAGTGCACTCCACAGCAGTGATTGCACAGCGCAATAATTGTACACAGTGTAGATATATGTAATTATACAACAAGACATGGGTAAAGAAGGAGAAATGTATTTTAAAATTCAGCAAGCGAAGGGTTAAATGCAAGGTGTGTGTATTGCAGGACCATAGCGTACGGCGTTCATAGTACTGCCGCCAGGGTGGGTGGTATGGTGGCGCCACAGGTCGTCTTCTTGGACGACATTGTCCATGGCGTATTGTACTTTATCAGTGGTGTCCTCATGATGCTCTCCGCGGGAATCATGCTCATCTTCAAGGAAACCAATGGGAAAGTGCTGGACGACACATTGGAGGAAGACAATGACAAAGACATACAAATCAGTATTGATGCAGTGCCAAGTGAAGATGGTTTACCACCTGGCAAAACAATATAATCTCACTGGCAGCAAACAGCTTATCATCAACACAGACTGAGCTAAAACTGATAATTTATTATTTGCTTCTGTTTAAATCGTCCATGTTTTAATTACCAACGGAGACAAATTCGTCTAATTCACCCTGTGTCTCATTAGGATTTAATGTTATCACCACATGCACAAAAACATGCAAAAGGCGACTATATACATGTACCTTTATATGCCCATGTGATTCTAGAAGTATGCCTCATTTTGAGACCTCCATGACTGAGTGTTTACTCTACAGTGACGTCATTGAACTCCTTTGCAAATAGGATGTACCCAGATCAAACGGCTCTGTTTGCTTATCAAGCGTTATAGATTGTATATTTGGTGACATGACCAAAACCTTCTGTGTTGATATTCATCTAATAAATATTCATATCAGTATTTTATTACATGCATATCTATAAAGTAAATGGTTAAAGTTGAATCCTCCAAGCCTACATGCAGTACTACTACAATAAACGCATATTTTCATTAACATAATAAAACATCGCACTTGTTATGTTGAATCATTCTAATGAAGATTGTCAATTTGGACTTATATCGAAATATGCCGTTGTGATGCAATGTAAACTGTGGTCTTCGATAGTTATATTGTTTTTTGTTGACCAAGTCGAACAGTTACGGAACTAAAACGTGATGCGCCGAATAAAGACTATGTATACATCGGCGAATCTCCAATATCAACCATATGAACGTTTTTTATTCTCCAGCATGTTTCAATCGGTTTATTGCGATATACTTCTTCTCAGCATATGAACAAATTATTTATGTAGTTTTAGGCAGTTTTAAAATATGTTGTAAGTAGAGACTATCACTTTGCTCTTTCGTCACCATAGTTCAATCCGAACTGTTTATAGAAACCTGAAACAGATGAAAGGTATCTGGCACTGAAAGAAATAACAATACTATAATAGTGTGAATAGTGATGTGTGTACTGATTAATGACACAGAATACATTATTCCTGACATGCATCAACTCAGCAGGTATATCCGTAAAGTTATACATGTAGTAGATATCTATTCATACATTGGTGACGTAGTGCATACAACGCATTTTTCAGGCAGACATGCCAGAAATAATTTTAAAACTAAAACTCTCAAATGTATTCAAGATAAGATAGGATAAGATAAGGTAAGCTTTATTCAAAGTCGGCAGGACATGTCAAGACGGTAGAATAATCTTTACTTAAGCTTATAAAGCAACTATGAAACAATATATATATATAAACACAACAAAGCATTTAACATTATACACTACAAACTAGTGCAAAGCCTGTCAGATAAGCAATGACTTTAACAGGTACAATATGATCAATATCACACGGACATTTAACAAGTCATATACAATATGATCAATATTACACAGACATTTATTTAACTCATTCCCCCATAGGTAATGTTTAAACCCAAGCTCTTCGAATAAATCTGCTGAAAAGGAGCATTTACTAGAAATAATGAAACTTTTAGAATTGTGTAGTTTTAAACCATTCTGGTGAATACAGCATTTGCTCTAATAGAGGCACCAAAAGGTGCTAATATGATGGAATGGATAAAGACATAAGGCGAAGGAAAAGTAACATATATGTAATAGCTAAAATATAGCTAACAATTAATTTGAATGAAATAACAAGAATGGTTTCATTATAAGTTTGATGTAGTTGGCTAAGTCAATATCACAATTAAGAATTACCAAATTTCCAAATACTCTTTTAACAACGTGAAATATTTAAGATTCACGTTTCAGATTAACCCATTGCCTCAAATAGTCGCCATGTGATTCCTCTGTAACAGTCAATTAATGAAGTCAATGTGATAAACAGAGCATTTGGTCAATAGGAGCAAATGCTGCATTTATCACAATGATTTAAAAACTACAACATTCTAACATATTCCTTTCTTTAGAGTAAATACTACTTTAGTTATTCAAAGAAGTTGGGTCTAGACAACCCTATGAGGGAATTGGTTAGATGTGTGCAAGCAAAATATATAAACTAATCTATATTATCTATGAAACATATTACCACAATTAAAGGGACAGAGGTAGATGACAGGAAAGACACTATGTACCTCACCCCACGACAAGGAAATACAGACTTTCTTTGAATGAACACTTCGCAGAGAGACTATTCGGGTTCTTACTATAATTCCACCCGACTGCTCTGCAAGCGCACATCTCCCTTTAACCATTTGCTTCATATGAAAGCCTTTCAAGCATCTGCAAACAGAGTAGACCCTGATCAGGGTCTGCTCTGTTTGCTAAAGGAATTTGATAGATCTGTTTCTTTAGTTTGTAAATGGCTGTAATGTTCCACCTTCCATATTTCATTATAACTATTTTGTCCATGACTATTCAGCAGGTAATGACATTTGAGCTAAATATAGAACAGGGAAAGAGTTAAATGCATGCATGTAGTTGCAAAAGTAAATACATGTATACATGGGATTTACATAATAAGTAGTGTTACCTTAGGTAAGTTTAGAATGAAACAAACACGATACAAAGGAACACATTGTTGAAGCATACATGTACGTAGGAAATAAGTATGATACAAGAGGAGAGGTGAACTATAATACATATATACATAGCAAAGTGGAACGCAAAGCGATAAATACGGATACAAAAAACCCCCACATTTGCAATTAATTTGCAAGACAGCGTAAAGGGATACAGACAACTCACTTAAATATGATATGTAGGGTAGTAGTACACATAGCAAAAACAGAAACTAAATGTTAATAGTGTATATGCAGTCTCCGTATCGTCTTATTTAATTATATCCATGGTTTTTGTCGTTCAGTTAGAGATCAAAGCACTTTGAATTCATTGAAGCTGTTAACCATTTACTCCATTCGTATCTATGTAAGGAATAATGGATATATGAATATTACTTAGCTTAACCCTTTCCCTCATATAAACGTGTTTTCACGCATTTGCAAACAAAGTAGACCCAGATCAGACGGCTCCTATAGGAGCCGCCTTATCAGGGTCTGCTTTGTTGCTAATGGAATTCGAAATATCTGTTTCTTTACTTTCTAAAATGGCTACAATGTTTTACCTCCCATATTTCATTATAACTATATTGTCCATAAACATTCAGTAGGTAGTAGGTATTGAAATCTGGAATAAACATAGAACAGGGAAAGGGTTAATATTCATAATGGTATATAAACAAGAAATAATTTTGCCCAAGAAAACACTGTAGAATCAGATTTATATTATGCCATAAGCATATAGAGCAGACCATGATCAGGCACAGCAGCAGTGATATATGGATCTGCTTTGTTTGCAAAGGCGTAAAAATGTGCATATGTGGAGTAAAGGGTTAATTTGCTAAAATCAGCGGACTATTCTATGATATAGCAGCTGCATATTTGATTGATGTTTTACCAGTTCTTGTCAGTCTCACATCCTGCATCTGTAATAGATTGGGTATCCAATATTATCACTGTAATCTTTCTTGTATGCAAGATTGAATAAAACAAGTGGAGTCATACTATGAGACTGTTTAAAATGATTCTGATTCTTCTTACTTTTTGGATCGCGGATGTTTTCTTATTTGTAGGGCTGTGTGTTTTCTTATTGTAGGGTCGGTGTGTTTTCTTATTTGTATTTGGACGGTGAGTAGTTTTGCGGATTCGAGGTCTTGATTGAATCAACAGCATATTAGGCGGAAAATCATACTAAGCATTGTTTCTATACTCTTTCCGTTTGTTTTCTCTACTGCTGTGAATTTTATTTGGAACAAAGGTGCTAGGCCAGTGGAAGAAATAAGAAATTGACAAGATAGCGTATGAAACATTGTTAGTCTGTTCAGTCCGATCCATTTCAAGATGTTTAACCATTTTGTACCCTGTGCCCCTTAAAAGGGACACCAGTATACCAAGATCAGAGTGCTCCTGAAATAACCCTTTGATCAGGATCAGCACTGTTTGCGGGACCGATCGATGTCAAACGCTGATACAGTAGAACCCTCTAATACGACCACATAATGAATACACATGGGTGTTTCTAGGAGCTTTCTGAATTACTTTTGTCCTGCATTAAGCAACCACCTGCCTCTACCACCCATAATTATACCTCTTTTAGGTGGTCGCATTAGAGGGGTTTTATTGTACAAGTTCTGTTATATTTTGTTGGCTGTGATCCCTCAACATGAACAAGAGTGCCAGTGGGCACAATATACGCTCGTCGAGGTCTTGTTCAACATAAACTGAGGTTAACATATTTGCTAAACGCAAATTCTAAGTCCAATTGTGCGACCAAGTTTCAAGACTTTATCTTAAAATGGTTGTAAATAGGCGTACTTTAACAAAAAACCTTAACCAAAAATTCTAAATTAAAAAGGGCCATAATTCTGTCTAAATGCTTGACAGAGTTATTTACTCTTGCCAACAGATGAAGCTTCTGATGTTGAACACGTGTTCCAAGTTTCAAAGCTTTATGTCAAAGCGTTATGTAAATAAGTGGACTTAACAAAAACCTTAACCAAAATTTCTAATTTAAAAAGGGCCATACTTATGTCAAAATGCTGGACAGAGTTATATACTTTTGCCCACAGATGAAGCTTGTGATGGTGAACAAGTGTTCCAAGTTTCAAAGCTTTATCTCAAAGGGTTATGTAAATAAGTGGACGTTAACAAAAACCTTAACCAAACATTCTAAGTTAAAAAGGGTCATACTTATGTCAAAATGTTGAACAGAGTTATGTAGTCTTGACTACAGGTGCAGCTTATGGTGGTCAACATTTGTTCCAAGTTTCAAAGCTTTATCTCAAAGGGTTATGTAAATAAGTGGACTTTAACAAAAACCCTAACCAAAAATTCTAAGTTGAAAAGGGGCAAAAATCTGTCAAAATGCTTGACAGAGTTAATTACTTTTGCCAACAGGTGAAGGTTGTGATGGTGAACAAGTGCTTTAAGTTTCAAAGCTTTATCGCAAAGGGTTATGTAAATAAGTGGACTTACAAACATGTGTTCCACATACATTGAGGTTAACATTTTTGCTTAACGCAAATGCTAAACGCAAATTCTAAGTGAAATTGTGCGACCTTGACCTTAGATAAACGTACCGGGAAACACACATGCTACTGTAGCATGTCCAGATAAACTATGTGGTGAAATTTGAGAAGGATCCACCAAGCAGAACTTGAGGTAGAGATGTTAATGACAGACAGACAGGTTAATATATTTGCTAAACGCAAATTCTAAGTCCAATTGTGTGACCTTGACCTTGGATATACGTACCGGGACTGTGCATGCTACTGTAAAATGTCCAGATAAACATTGTGGTTAAATTTAGTAAGGATCCACCAAACGGAACTTGAGTTAGAGGTGTTACAGACGGACGGACGGACGGACGGACAGACAGACAGACAGACAGACAGACAGCGTCATTCCATAATACGTCCCGTTTTTTCAAACGGGCGTATAAAAATGGGTAGATTCCAAAACACGATTCGTTCAAGTTTTTGAGAAACTAATGACGGATTGAGAACCAGTTTGGATCACGATGAGACGCCCAGTTATTCGGCATCTCATTTGGATTCAAGCTGTTTGCAAATGTCAGTTCGATCTCACTTGGCTGGTACATGGCTAATGGTAGCTGTTGATGTTTCCTTTATACATGTACAGCAGAACCCCTCTAATGTGACCACTTAATAAATAAACATGGCTGTCTTTATAAGCAGGTGGTTGCTTAATGCAGGGCAAATGTATTGCAGAAAGCTCCTATAGGAGCTTTCTGCATTACGTTTGCCCTGCATTAAGCTACCACCTGCCTCTACCACACATAATTATACCTCTTTTATGTGGTCGCATTAGAGGGGTTTTACTGTACTACATAAATGGATGCATGTTTGTCAAAGATCTGAACAATACCACATTCAATGGTTTGACGAATAACATCTATATTAGGATTATAACATGAAAGCAAGAACTTTCGCCCCAGTGTCCATATTGTTTGACACACATACCAATGTTACGGCAATGTAGTAGATAAAAATTAGATCAATGAGTGATGGCTTACTTATCTTCATACCCGGTTTACAATCCACATGAAAACAGATGATAGACAACGAAATGATATGTAATTAGTATGACAGAGTTCTATTCACTTTTAAACTCTCGGATATAATTGGCTATCTATCCAACTTTAGCCTACCCTGAATTTCCGTCCGCAGGACCATCAAATGCTTGTTGCAGTGGATGTTGAAAAGTGATATTGTCCGAGCCTTCGAGTTTTGCTGGTTTAGTCTTAGCTTCCTTCTTGGTTTCAATGGTTGTCAGTTCCGGTTCTGGCTCTGGCCGCAGTCCCGCTCCAGGTAGATGATTGCCGACCATAAGTTGGTACACGGTAACAAAACACAGGGTACCACTCACACATGCCACTGGAGGGACCCAGAACCAGTAATCGCCCCGACTATAATTGAAATCAAACGTTTGATCATTTTCGCCTGCAAGCATAATATCGTTTATTCTTAACCGATTTGAATCCAGTGTAATAAAATAAAATTCACATTGTGAAACCATTGTGATAAATAGAGCATTTGCTCCTATAGGAGCAAATGCTCTATTTAGCACAATGGTTTCAAACTACAAAATTCTAATATTTTCCTCTTCTCTAATCAATGCTCCTTTTCGGTAGATTAATACAAAAAGGTTGGGTCTAAAAATAGCCTAGGAGAGAATGAGTTAAACAACGTAGGAATAAATTGATTAAAAGCTATAGCTATAAAGCGATAGCTAAGGGCGAGCTGATATGATTGCTCACCATCCTGCGTTTTGTGCCCGTCTATCCGTCCGGTCGGCTATCCACCTGTCAACCATTTCATTTTAAAGATATCTCATCCACTTGAAATTTGATGGAATTTTGCAAGAGAATTTGTGGACGTTTGTTAGATTTGCAATCCATGTAAACTTTTGGCTGTCATGGCAACCGAAATGAGAAACTATAACGACTTTAGTCCAAAGCATTTGTATGAGTTTAATATGAGTTTATACGAATGTTTCTGAGTTGATCATCTAATAACATTGTTCTAACCGTTGTAATGCGTCAAAACAAACTGCCACCAGGCAATATACTAGAACCCCTCTTCACCGGAATTTTAATAAAGAACAATTTAAGTATCTTTAGTAAGGGTGAAACGATTAATCGCGATGTGAATTGAACCGCAATCTTTTGCCCTCGATTCGGTTCGGTTCAATTCGGTTCAACAGATGTCATTTTCGATTCGATTTTTTTTATTACAGAAGGCTAGTTTCTTAATGATTGGTAGCGAAATGAAACTAACCTATGGAAATTCGCCGTGAAAAGTCGAAATACTTGTTTTCCCGCATTAGAGCTGTCAAAACAAACATACTCATCGAATTCTGATAGATCCAAATCGATTGGATGAAGGCCAATTGTTTTAGCCAATCAAATAACACGTTGCAATCGTTGCACTTAGTCTGATCGTCTGGGCGCTTTATTCAAGCGTCTTTGTGTTCTCTCAAAATGTCGGATGCTGAAGCTGTCAATCTACGTGCTACCCCGAAAAACTATCGCTCCAAAATGTGGAGATTTCAGATTTCGCGAGAGCAACAACACAAATAAACCAACATGTAAGATTATTTTACAAATATTCTCTGCAACACAGGAAATACGACAAATCTGTCAAATCGTATGGGACGGAAACACGGTATTGCAATTTACATTTCGTCTTCTTCCAGTAAACTTGGTTGCAAATTTGTGTATGCTTAAAATTTATGAAGCTGTGTATTGATAACTGGCTAAAATATACTCGCAGCAATGTCTAGTGCTTTTTGCTCAGAGACAGGGAGATGTCATATCTCTCTTCAACTGATAGCTATCTGTATCAGATGAAGAGAGACATAACATCTCCTCCAAGTGCTAAAATTCCTTTTTCAGAAAAACTTACACGTTCTACAGAGTTAGGCTGTTTAATCAATTAGACAATTAGCCAAGACTGATTATGTTAGTGTTACCATATTGCTTGGGTTTAGTGACCAGTTATAAAAAAGAACTTCCAAAAACAAACTGTAGAAAGAAAGGTTTGGCTGTTAAAGTCAAATCTATCTATGACTAGGCTATTATGATTTTTTCCACTTGTATATGTCCAAGCAGTCAGTTTTCAGAGTTGTTAATACACAGGATTTATTCGACATAGTGCATTCTGTTTATTACAATCTTACATCGAATCGAATCGAAAATAATCGAATCGTGTTGTAAAAAATCGAAATCGAATCGAATCGAATTTTTTTGAATCGTTTCACCCCTAATCTTTAGGCAGATTGCTGCTTAATGCAGGGTGAAAATCGTGCAGAACATTCCTAAAGTAGTAAATGCCAGGACTGATCGGACAAAATAACAGCACTAACTCAATTGCAGGTATACATATAACCCTACGAGAGCTTTCTGCATGATTTCCAGCCTGCATTAAGCAACCACCTGTCTACAAGACTGGTATTGATACTAATGTTAACGCCCTGTTTAAATAGGGTTTACTGTAGATAAATTTCCACCGTAACTTACGTAAATACATCTGTCCCGTAGCCGACACAATACGCGAACAGTCTGCCTGAGAAGTCGATGGAAAGGTTAATAGGAGCGCCTGTGTTGATTCCAAAGCCCATGATTATCCCATACAGCATGAATACGAGAGCGATCGGGGCTACGCCACTAACAGGATTGGCATTGTTCGGGTCTATGATCATAAGAGTGTTGCTGGTTAGAAGACCACAACCCACAGCCTGCGGAAGAAACATAAACACTAATTCGCCGTGCCAAAAAGAAACAAATGTGTCTTCGGGGGTCTTGCAAACATGGTAGAACCAGATCAGATGCAGTGTAAGAAACATGGTGAACTCGTCCACTAATTAGTTTGAATAATCTTAGTGTTACTTTGAATCTATTATTATTTTGGAAGGAAAAAATGGACGGTGAAGTGTAATTCAGAAAGTGAATTCAGAAACACTCTGGTTTTATTCTACACACACTGTGTGTTTATATTCCGTTCAATTCATTGTACTGGTATTTGCAAACAAGGTAGAATCAGCTCAGAAGACTCAAAGAGGAGCTGTCCGCACTGTCATCAGAGTGTCCGCACTGTTTGTCATTCATAATCCTCTCGAAAAGTATACACTATTAAGACTCTAGATCGTTAAATAGTTATGAACCATTGCACTTTTAAACAGCAGTCATTATATGGGTAAAAGGGGCTTTCCCACTAAGCAGACAGTAAGATCCCCGATCTCCTATGAAGAAGTAGTACAGTAATGGCCTTCGCAAACAGAGTAAACCCAGACCAGACGTCTAATATAGGGGCTATCTGATCAGTGTAGGTCTAGGCTATGCTATGTTTGCCTTTGATACAATAAAGATATGATTATATAGTGTCTGCCCTGGCCAAAAACGTATGTGTCCATGTGCTATTGTAAACAATAAAATCTAATTAATATTCAAGATGTCATCATTTCTTGCATGCATACCACCTGTGTACAACATACAAGCAGCTCCTTTTAAAACATGTAACGCTATTAGGGTGCTTGACAGATAGCTATGTCTCTTCTGTAACCGAGTTGACTAGGGTTAGGCAGTGTCTAGAGAAGTTATCTGACCAGGACCAGCTGTTTGCTTATGGGATAATATAGGTCAGATTTCTTTTTAGTTTTGCAAGGACCAAAACTTTCCCATTTCCATACAAGCCATTATAAATAGCAAGTCCAATCAATATATTCTTACATGAAAATTCATCAGACAAATGGTGGAAGTTATCTAGAACATGCTGGATAATATCATGTTGGACCAGACAGCTCCAACAGGGACCGTCTAATATGGGTCTAATCTGTTTGCAAAGCTTTAAAGCAGGGGTGGATCCAGAAATTGTTGTTAGAGGGGGCGTAAAACTGAAATATATGCTGGGGGTCCAGGGGGCCGCAAGGGCCCTTGGTTGGTCCAAGGAAAAGCCCTGGTAGGGTCCGGTTTTGCCCCCCTGAAGCTCCTGGATTTTAGGGATTTTGAATACTTAGACAAGCACTCCTCGAGCATGTCGAGTATTATGTGCTTGCATCAGAGTAACGTGCTAAAATGCATGGCATTTTATAAACAGGACAGGTCTATGGATTTAGCCAGAAGATATGCTATAATGAAGCCCACGCCGAAGGTATGGGCCGAGGGCCGAAGCAGGAGGGAGGTGGAGAGCAAGAGAGGGACACAGCCCCTTCTCAATTTGTAAATAGTGCAGACCCTGATGAGACAGCTCCTGCAGGATCAGTCTCATCTGGGTCTTCACTATTCACAGGTAGGTATATTGACGCGAATAGCAAGCGAAGGGTTAAGTAGTCGCAATACTGGCCCTTCGGAGTACTCAGGTATCTGATCGGTCAGATGTCGAGCAAGCTTTCAATGCCTGGGAATTAAAGTTTTATAACGATGTGGTCAGTTTGGATCTCAATGAGTAACCGAGGAGATCGACGTTTATTTAGACTCGGCACTGTCTGGCATTCTTGCTTGTGGTTTATTAAATGAAAAATGATTCTAACTGTGCGGGACACGAGTCACTAATGTCCTTTGCAAACAGTGTAATCCCAGATGAGAGGGCTTCTAGAGGCATCAAGGTATGCATTGTTTGTCAAGTTACACTTTTCTTTAGAAAAAACCCTAAATGTTCACCATAAGCTTGACCTGCTTGAATTTTGGAATGGTCAATTTGAAAAATCAGCGTCGTAAGGGTTAAAGAAGGAAACATGGGCTCGAGTATTATTATGGTGGACCGTTCCTTTCAGAACAAATAGAGTCACAACTCACAAGACTCACAACTGAAAGGTCATAATCATGATCGAGACTAGGTTATAAAAACTCCCGAGTCAACTCCTCACAAGGGTCTCCCTTGTCACTTTGAACAGCAAAGCGATTAGGGTAGATAACTGCGTTGGAGGTTGAGTCTGAGTCTGATATCATTTAATTTTTTTTGATTGATCAGATGTTGAGAATGACCACAGATCCGAACAAAAACATTAAAACATCGGAACATGAACAGAGCTCTACACCTACCACATCAAAAAATCCAGTCGTTTTGGATACACCGTCCGCCGGATATGACGTAAATATATGTGACGTCGCATTGGTGCCATAAACTGACAGCTTGCCTCCATTAAAGTTGTCAATTCGTTCTGTAAAAATAAAACATTTTCTCTGTTGTAGATATTTCAAGTAGATGATTGAGCGATACACGTATTCTGATTTCTCAGTCAAGTTCATCTACCTATAAATTAATGATGTTGTTAACAAAGGGTAACCCTTTACTCCATGAATATTCATGTAAGAAATAATGACATGACGAATATTAATTACATGAATATTCATGTTTGTAATGGCATATTTTAGTCATGGCAGCAAGAGTTATCACATATATATATCATTCAAAACGCAAACGGAGCAGACTTTGACCAGACAGCTCCAACAGGGACCGTCTAATATGGGTCTAATCTGTTTGCAAAGCTTTAAAGCAGGGGTGGATCCAGAAATTGTTGTTAGAGGGGGCGTAAAACTGAAATATATGCTGGGGGTCCAGGGGGCCGCAAGGGCCCTTGGTTGGTCCAAGGAAAAGCCCTGGTAGGGTCCGGCTTTGCCCCCCTGAAGCTCCTGGATTTTAGGGATTTTGAATACTTAGACAAGCACTCCTCGAGCATGTCGAGTATTATGTGCTTGCATCAGAGTAACGTGCTAAAATGCATGGCATTTTATAAACAGGACAGGTCTATGGATTTAGCCAGAAGATATGCTATAATGAAGCCCACGCCGAAGGTATGGGCCGAGGGCCGAAGCAGGAGGGAGGTGGAGAGCAAGAGAGGGACACAGCCCCTTCTCGTCCGGCGGTGTCGTGTGTGTAGTGGTTTCTGGTGATTTTTTGATGGACTTTCACTCATCAAAGTTTGACCATTTTAAGACATTTGTTTGGTAATTGGAGTAAGATACTGACCAAGCTGAAGTAGTTTTCATTGAACTTAAGTGCTTGTGTGGCGGCCGTAAATAGTACTTCATTCTCAGTGTTTTTATATGTTCTGGTGCTTCGGGATCATAAGCTTTTAAGTTATTAGATTAGAAAAGTGAATACTGCTTAAGCCGATGCTATGGGCGTAATTAGTGTTGCACTTCTAATAACTACTCATGAAAAGGCTCACGAGCAATTTTCTCTTTTCACATTGCTACTTTTGCTTTCGAATGATCTCCCACTTTCAGAATTTATTCATTATAACAGCAACACTGAGAGAAACAGAGTATGACACCAACTATCAGTCTTACGGTCACCTAAAAACCTGCATTTATTAAATTTGATTTTCAATTACACTTAACTGTCAGACAGTGGGTTAAGCAACAGCATCCTACGAGGATGTCTTGTCGTATAGAGGTTTATAACCTCATTGATATCTATGTATTCATGAGCATTAATGCACATGCATTAAATCTATCTTCATTCACTGCCGACGTGGATTGGGAAAGCAAAGTGTTTTTGATATGCTTTAATGCAGAGTTGGCTGCACCCATCTTCAAATTGTTGGCATAAAAATCAGCGAAAAGACAATCAATGTGCAAAAGGAGGGATAGGCTACGTTTGAATTGCGAAATTCGACTTGAGTAGCGGGATAAGAGTTTAAACTGACTGTGCATATTAGCGCAAATACCATCAGTGGAAAATGATTAATATATTTATATGTGAAAAAAAGACTTTTGCATTTTTTCTATGTTACAAAAAATGGATTTCAAGGCACAAACATAATTTTACTTCGGCGATTTTAGGGGGGGGGGGGGGTACGCCTGGATCCGCCTATGTAAAGGGCGTATGAATTTATGCAGTAAGTGCATTAATAGCATCACTTTAAGACGTTCGAGTGCTTGACTTTTGGAAGAACTTGTAACAATACAGAAAACCCCCGCTAATGCGAACACCTAAAAGATGTATAATTCTGGGTGCTAGATGCAGGTGGTAGCTTAATACAGGACAAAAAGTAATGCCTCCTAGAGGAGCTTTCTGCATTACTTTTATCCTGCATTAAGCAACCACCTGCTTATAAGGACACCAAGGTGTATTCATTAAGTAGTCGCTTGCTGAATTTTAGAACTCATTTCTCCTTCTTTACCCATGCCCTGTTGTATAATTACATATATCTTCACTGTGTACAAGTATTTCGCTGTGCAATCACTGCTGTGGGGTGCACTGGTTTAAAATCAATTTGTAAATAGTGCAGACCCTGATGAGACAGCTCCTGCAGGATCTGTCTCATCTGGGTCTTCACTATTCACAGGTAGGTATATTGACGCGAATAGCAAGCGAAGGGTTAAGTAGTCGCAATACTGGCCCTTCGGAGTACTCAGGTATCTGATCGGTCAGATGTCGAGCAAGCTTTCAATGCCTGGGAATTAAAGTTTTATAACGATGTGGTCAGTTTGGATCTCAATGAGTAACCGAGGAGATCAACGTTTATTTAGACTCGGCACTGTCTGGCATTCTTGCTTGTGGTTTATTAAATGAAAAATGATTCT
The DNA here is from genome assembly GCA_963576725.1 of Azorinus chamasolen. Taxonomy (NCBI): domain Eukaryota; kingdom Metazoa; phylum Mollusca; class Bivalvia; order Cardiida; family Solecurtidae; genus Azorinus; species Azorinus chamasolen. The sequence goes on along the minus strand of OY755236.1, from coordinate 78,175,627 downwards.
AACTGTGCGGGACACGAGTCACTAATGTCCTTTGCAAACAGTGTAATCCCAGATGAGAGGGCTTCTAGAGGCATCAAGGTATGCATTGTTTGTCAAGTTACACTTTTCTTTAGAAAAAACCCTAAATGTTCACCATAAGCTTGACCTGCTTGAATTTTGGAATGGTCAATTTGAAAAATCAGCGTCGTAAGGGTTAAAGAAGGAAACAGTTCATATGATTGCCGCAGCCAACAAAAAATATATCGAACGAAAAGCTTAATCTATTTGAATGCGCGCAACTCCATCGAAACAAAAACACAAAGAAAAGAGGAGGCAAGCATTATGCGCCCGAAGTAAGGGTCGTTCTAACATGGCCAATATAAATTTATATTGGTGGCCATCGTGGCCTTTGACCAACTGATCTCAAAATCAATAGGGGTCATGTACTGGCCATGACCAACCTTCCTGCTAAGGATGAAGACAGCACACCTAATACATATGAAGTTATTGAGCGGACACGATTTTGAGTTGAAAATCACTGTGACCTTAACCTTTGACCAACTGACCTCAGAATCAATAAGGGTCATGTGCTAGCCATGACCAACCTTCCTATCAAATATGAAGACACCACACCTAATGCTTATCAAGTTATTGAGCATACACAGTGTTTTAATTGAAGGTCACCGTGACTTTGATCTTAGACCGACTGACATCTAAATCAAAGGGGTTATCTACTAGCCACGATCAACCTTCCTACCAAGTATGAAGTATGCACACTCAATAATAGTTATTGAGCGGACAAAGATGTCGCTAACGGACGGACGGACGGACGGACGGAATGACGGACGGGCAAGCGCCATACCATAATACGACCGAAGTTACCTTCAGGCGTAAAACATGATTTCAAGCTAGATTATCCTCGTTTGACCATTTGCTTCATAAATATTCAAATCTAAAAATAAATAACATCAAGAGATGAATAAGCTGTGTTTTAAATGGGTATATGAAAACCGGAATGTTTAGCCATGGCAGAAACTAGAAACAGAACTACATAATGCCACAGACAAACAAAGTAGACCCTGATCAAAACGGTTCCTGATTTGAGAGTACTCTGTTTTCAAAGGGGTTAAGATGATTCTCTCAGGTAGAGGGAGAGAGAGAAAGAGGGTAGAGAGAGAGAGAGAGAGAGATAGAGAGAGAGAGAGAGAGAGAGAGAGAGAAGGGGTAAGTTGCTTTCACCTTTGTACACTCTAAATGTCAGGGCGGCGGCTATAAAAGCTCCAATAAACTCACAAACGACAAAGAGCGGGTACTTTTTCCACTTCGCCTGTCCGGTCAGGCAGGCCATTAGGGCGACACATGGGTTAACCCACGGACCTGTCGATAAAATGGCATGGCATTCATTATTCTTTGCGCGTTAAGTAATATTGTCGACTGCAACAATTTTCAAATAATTAGTGTCATATAATTTAAGACCTGATGAGAACTTGACTTGCTTGGTGTGTCATATTGGTCTTACAGATTCGTCACAAGTGTTCATTTAAATATTCATGTTCGACTATATCTACGGTTTGGATGCAGGGGACACGCCGAATAAGCAAGTAAATTACTATGCTTTTGCGGCGATTTGAGCCCACCGCGATTCCACTACGATTGTTTTGAGCAAGGTCAAAACAATCGCCGTGAAGTGGCGATCAAGAAGCTTCTGTTACGCTTCTACTACGACCAGGGCGTTTCTACTGCGCTGTTGCAGTTCCTGCTACGATTCGCGGCGTTTTTTACCAAACTTTCGAAGCGTAGCGGAATCGCCGCTTAGTGGAATGGGGGTATAACCAATTTGTTGACCACGTACCAGAGGCTTTCAATCCGCAATATACGGCAACCATCAACCCTGCACCGGCGGCAAGAGCTCGACCAGGTACCGAACTAGCCTCACCACGTGACAGCACGCCCTGGGCACCAGACGAGTAAACGAACAACTGAAACAAAATACAAGAATGTAGAATTTAGGGACTACCGGTGACTACTTTTGCAACTGAATAATACTGACGAATTCGTCATAATACAGAAACCCTCTAAACCGGCCGTAAAATATATATATCGATATTGGCGACAGGTGGCAGCTTAATGCAGGGTGAAAGTCACGAGAAAAGCTCCTCTAGAAGCTTGCTGCACGACTTTCACCCTGCATTAGACAGCCACCTGCCTAAAATACCTAAATTCTTCTCTAATTCCGGTTTAGAGAGATTTTACTGTATTTGTTAGAAGATGAGCAGTGGAGGCAAATGCAAGAATAATCTGTTGATTGTATTGGAATAGATGGCATGATTTGCAATTAAAAATATGCTGCTGTTATTTATTTATTTGTTATTGTTTGCATAACCCTTTGCCTCACCTTTTCATGCCTTTGTATAGAGTAACCCCAGACGCCTTGTATGAACTGTTTGATCAGAGTCTGTTCTGTTTGATAGTATCCATGCTTATAAAACTTTTTAGTTGAATCTGAGTTCGTTTCGTTCTAAAGTTTTTGATTGGTCAGATTTGAACCTTTGGCTCAAATCTGACCAATCAAAAGCTTGAGAACAAACTCAGGCTCAACTAAAAGGTTTTATAAGCATGGATACTATCAAACAGAACAGACTCTATGGTTTGTTCCTGTACCAAATAATCATGTTTACTATGACTATTCAAGGAGTAAATGGTTAAACCTTTGAATGCGGGAAACGATTAGGCATTTCTATACGATGTCAATTTAATTAGAGGATCCCATAGGGCGTCTTGGTCCGCACTGTCCGACAATCAAAGTCCCCATGCAAATCAAATACATCCATTCACACTGAATGAATTCTGTTGCCAAACGATAACGGACAAATCCACTTCGAACAATCAGCATTTGTTTACCTTTGTCAATTTACAGAAATTGCGCGAAGAGATAGTCGTATCAAATTAATAATTCTGGTACAAAAATTACAGTGATTCAGCTACCTGTGGTTGTCTCTCCTTTATATTATAAACAATATTGAATAATCAAAGTGCTGGTCTTGAATTAGATTTATATTATATCATAGGCAAACAGATTAGATCCTGATCAGATTGCTGCTACAGGAGTTGTCTGGTCTGGGTCTACACTGTCTGTAAAGACATGAAAATGCGTATGTACCTGATAAAGCGTCACAGCTTTCTCTGCCAGGCATTGCCGTCCGCAAATGTGTTAGTCTGCTACCGTACTTGTTTAATTTTGTTTCTTTTCTTTCAAACACGTGATCTAAATATCAAACAGTTACTCGGCGTCTCATCTGGATCCAAACTGTTTACATAGGTGGTCAGATATTCACCATTGGCAATCGTAAGAGTTAATGTTAGAAAAAAATGTAATCTTCACCAAACCTCGTCTGACTTTAATGGCAATAATGTCTTTAACAATTTCGATTAAGTTTTCTATAAAGTCATTGATGTTTCCCATTAGGCCAGTGCACTGTAGCACAACAAAGAACACCGTTGTTCGTTCCTGCCTAAAATGTTGGTTCGCCATTAAAGTATTTCCAAAGAACAAACAAAGTTATTCTAACATGCACGAGATTGAATTCACCAAGCTGGAGACCAGAGGTTGACTTACACATACAGTTACAAAGTGTGTGATAGATAAATGCTTATTCATTCTGACCTCTTCGCCGAATACAAATATGTCATTATTATATGACAATGTTAAAGACATGAAAACGATTGCTATTCACGACTGCAGTTGAAAAGCCAATACATCCACAACGTGACAATGTTTACACCCTTACTCTTTGAATATTCGTGTAAACATCGTAATTTAGATTAATTTAAATTGCATATTAACCCCTCGCTTGCTATTCGCGTCAATATACCTACCTGTAAATAGTGAAGACCCAGATGAGACAGCTCCTGTAGGAGCTGTCTCATCAGGGTCTGCACTATTTACCAGTTGATTGTGCAACCAGTGCACTCCACAGCAGTGATTGCACAGCGAAATACTTGTACACAGTGAATATATATGTAATTATACAACAGGGCATGGGTAAAGAAGGAGAAATGTATTTTAAAATTCAGCAAGCGAAGGGTTAACAGATGAAATGTTTGCCAAAGTAGGAACTTTAGAATCAAATCTATACTTCATATTATTCCAAAAGCAAACATAGCATAGGAGCCGTCGGATCTGGGTCTACTCTGTTTGAAAAGGCATAGAAAGGCGTATCTATGGAGTAAAGGGTTAAACGGCATATAGATTATAACCGAGCATGTCAGCGAGATCCAGTATTGATGCTACTATCAACTGCACGTTTACAGCGATATCCAGTATTCATATAACTATAAAGTGCACACTGTGTATTTACCTTTTTAAATGGGAGTATATATTATGTGATGACATTTGCACAACAGTTTGTATCCAAGTGAGATGCCGAGTAACTCGGTGTTTCAAACACATCGTCAATATTCAAATTGCATGACAGCGTGATTATATTTTTTGATACAAAGATGACAGAAAGAATATAAAATAGAAATTGAAGCAGACGACATATTTTGCAAACGACAGTAGGTGTTAGAGACATAGCTAGTGAAAAGATAACTTCAGTTAATGTCTCTATAGCAACCGCCAAACTAACCATAGCTAGTGAAAAAATAACTACAGTTAATGTCTCTATAGCAACCGCCAAACTAACCATAGCTAGTGAAAAAATAACTACAGTTAATGTCTCTATAGCAACCGCCAAACTAACCATAGCTAGTGAAAAATAACTACAGTTAATGTCTCTATAGCAACCGCCAAACTAACCATAGCTAGTGAAAAAAATAACTACAGTTAATGTCTCTATAGCAACCGCCAAACTAACCATAGCTAGTGAAAAGATAACTACAGTTAATGTCTCTATAGCAACCGCCAAACTATTCACAGTTTTGATCCAGATGAGACGCCGAGTAACGTCTCATCAGGATCCAAAATGGTTGACGCCATGATTGCATGTACGTAGACAAGCTGAATGTAACTTGAATTTTGAAAATGTAGTAGGTGAAAAATTATGTAAAAATAATTTCTTCAGAAGGCTAAAGGTTAAGTAGTCGCTATGGACTGATTATACTGTAACCCCCCCCCCCCCCCCACACACACCGGATATATGTTGTGTTTTTTATACCATTTAAGGTGAAATGATGTCCCCAAAAAGGGACATTAAATGATACAGTAAATCCCCATTAAATCGGACATCAAAATAAGTCTCGGTGTCGGTCTTTCAGACAGGTGGCAGTTTAATGCAGGTTGGAAATAATGCAGAAAGTCCCTAAAGGAGCTTTCTGTGTGGTTTTCACTTTGCATTAATCAGCCACCTGTATAAAACCTAAACTGTTTATCAAAATTCCGGTTTAGAGAAATTTTACTTTATATATATTATGCAATAACGCCTGGCATAGATTAAGACATTGACTGCGTCTTTGTGTAATCGCTTCAGAGAAGCTATTATGTATATCGATACGTCCATAAAGTATATTGAAATTGACATCAGTTGTTTTTCATTGAAAGTGGTAGAGGATCTGAAATAAAATTCGTTTTAATTAGCCGTTTACTCCATAACGCCTTTCCATTTCAACGCCTTTGCAAACATAGTAGACCCAGATCAGAAATCTCCAGGAGTCGTCTGACCAGGGATTGCTTTGTTTGACTATAAAATTATACATATCTGATGCTAGGGCATATTCTATAACCAACATTTCATGTGTTCACGTGCTATTATAAAAGTTCAGCTTATTGATATTCATTATGTCATTATTTGTTAACCCTTTCCCTTATACAAACGTGTTTTCACGCTATTGCAAACAGAGTAGACCCAGATCAGACGGTTCCTATAGGAGCCGTCTGATCAGGGTCTGTTCTGTTTGCTTATGGAATTTGATAGATTTGATTGCACAATGTATACCACTGTCAAAAATGTCTTTGTTAACCCATATTGACGACTTTTGACTCTGTAAAAGTCACTTTGTGAAACCATTGTGATAAATAGAGCATTTGCTCCTATAGGAGCAAATATTCTATTTATCACTATGGTTTCAAACAACAAAATTCTAAAATCTTCGTTTTCTGTAGTTAATGCTCATTTTCGGTAGATTTATTCAAAGAGGTTTTATCTAAAAATAGCTTATGAGGTAATGAGTTAATCATGCTTTCAAGCAGGTAAACTCATTAATATTCATTACAATATTATTTCTTTCATGAATATTAAACAGGGAAAGGGTTAAATGAGTATCCATTGAGGAAAGGTTTACACTCTTAGTCTAGTGGGATGATAAACAACACATAATTGGCAAACGTGTGATTACCTTTGCAAACAGTATGAATCCCGATGAAGCTTAGTGTCTCGTGAATATTCAACCTGTTTGTGCTTGGAATTGAAAAAATATGATTCAGTTTTCTTTTTATTACGAAAGGGGCGCCAATTCACACAACACGCTAAAGATTAATTATGATAGTCACGCTATGTACCTAGGAAGTTTGCTGGTCTTATGCAGAAACCGACACTACTTACAGCTGCTACATAAATCCTTGGCTGCAATTATATACCCGGTCTCATTGACTAATGCTGGACGAAATTAATGACGAAAGCTTCTGTAAGAGCTTGCTGCATCACATTCGTCCTGCATTAGGCTACCACCTGGTTTTAAAACCCATTATGCTCTCAGCTCTATCTATCAGTTAAAGGCTACCATATGGGAATTTGCTGAACACATCGGAAAAAGAAAACACCATTAGCAACAGTTCTTTTGCAGACTTAACCTATCTCGTGCAACACAAAGGTACCATCCTCTTAATACCGAAATGCTTCTGTTCGACAAACGAAATTTAAATGATGAAGACAATAAAACCATATTTGCTGCGGTACATTGTTTTATAAAGCAATCACGGAAGTTTTAGCTCCACCTATAGTACAGTTATTGATATTTGTTCCGACTCTTAGTATGATATTATATACATGTATTTTTATACATATATATTTTTTTCTAAACTTATACTAAGATGTCTTACTTACAGAGATATTTTCATATGCTAAGTGTCCTCTGATCGTACTACAATACACATGTTACATCTCCCTCCTCTCTCTCTCTCTCTCTCTCTCTCTCTCTCTCTCTCTGTTTCATAGAAACTTCTGTTAAAGTTCATATTTTGTTTGCCATTACATGTATATATAAATGCTCTGTATGGGGAGGGTCAAATCTAATGTTGTACGAACTTGTGACCCGACTCAATTTCCTCTAATATGGAAATAAAATATGTTTAAACTAAACAAGCGTCTATTTAGCGGCAATATTTCAAAAAATGTAAAGTTTCAAACTTGATACCGTCATCTGCTTACAAGACAACGATCTGTGTCCATGCTTATAAAGCTTTTTAGTTGAGTCTGATTTCGCTCTCAAGCTTTTGATTGGTCAGATTTGAGTTCTCAAACTCAAATCTGACCAATCAAAAACTTGAGAACGAACTCAGACTCAACTAAAAGTTTTATAAGTATGGACCCTGACCAGAGTGGGGTTCGTTACAATCGGTGACCGATTCCGATCGTCGAGAAGAAATTCGAAAACGATCTGCCTCTGGCTGTGATATAGTAGTTTAAAACGTTGTAAATTAGCGGATAGCTAAAGGTTGACGACTAGATTTAAGATGATGACAAAAGCTTTTTCTATAAAAGCGAGAGATTTTTATTTAAATGTGTGATAGAAAACCCGAATAGATATACTGTTTATATTTATTTACTGTAATTTTATACATGTTTCCCAGCGGACGCACACAGTTTTGTCGGGGTTAATTTATGTTTTCTTTTCTGCCACGACCCCTTTAACCGCTGAATAGTGAATACTAGTGAATTAGGTATAAGTGATTATAAAAATGATAGTTATAAATGCTGTTGTCAGTGTAGTGTAATGGTATATCGTTGGCTTAGGTAACTTAAGTACGCTTGATCGACCCATGGTAGAAGCAGATCTAGTAACTTATTTTCTTCTTAGCACCCGCAGTTTACATTCTTTTGGTTTAAAACCATTTGTACATTTATAAACTCCTTTTAAAACCATTTGTAAAATTTAAATTTGCTAAAAGTATTCATTAGCTAATTAGATCTATTTACATTTCGACTTTTGTAAAGTTAGTTACATGGGACCTATAACTCGTCGTTTTGTTGTCAGGTGACCCGATTTGCATATTTCAAAATTGTAACTGATTTTATTTCAGCTAAATGTATAACTTATACTACTAACCTGTTGTTAATTTGGGGGCAATGTAAATTAAAAAGTTAATGGGCATAGAGTCGACTTATTCGAAGATTTCCATGTAGACTAAAAGTAGTCTTAAAGAATCGGTTGTTTAGTTCTGAGACTAAATGTAGTCTTGAATAATCGGTTGCTTAGTTCGAAGTGTAGACCTTTTAATATCGTTGGTACGAGCCACGTGTATAGCGGGTACGCGTGGGAACGGATGCGGCAATAGTTCGGTGGAGCACGTGCTTTACGTTGTATGGGTAACGAGTTCTAATCTCAGGCCTGGTGCGTTTTTTCCCTTTGCTGTAAATATGGGAGTTGGGAATGTTCTCTCTATGTTTTCTTTCTTGTAATGGACCCTTACTTCGGGCTTAGGAAATACGGAATGCAAAACCGTCATACAAACCCGTACACCCTGTCAAAACATCGTGTAACTGAGCTGTAAGCAGATGACCTTTTTGAAATATTGCCGCTAAATAGACGCTTGTTTAAACTGTGCAACATACGTTATTACTCTTGCAAGTGGTGACAACATCATAATAAAACAATAGCACGTAACAAAATAATGAATGTACATAGAATTTAACAGAATAAAGAAAGTACATAACATAATAAAGAAAGTACATAACATAATAAAGAAAGTACATAACAGAATAAAGAGTGTACACAACATATCAAAATATTGTACACAACAATAAAGATTCACATAACATAAAAAGAAGGTACATAACAGAATAAAGAACGTACATAAAAGAATAAAGAGTGTACGTGACATAAAAATAGTGTACACGCCACAATAAGAGTGTACATAATATAATAAAGGTTGTACATAACATAATAAAAGAGTGCACATAACATAATAATGTATGTACATCACATGATAAAGAAAGCACATACCATAATAAAGAATGTGCATAACATAATAAGGAAAACACATCAAATAACAAATAAAGTGCATAACATGATAAAGAAAGTACATGACATAATCAATAATGTATATAACATATAAAGACTTTAAAACATAATAAAGAGTGTACCCAATAAACAGAAAATGATCATCGTAAGATATCGTAAGACAGCTAATACGTTCCATATTATACAGTACAGTAAAACCTCTCTATAACGGCCACTTAATTGTGTTAATTAATTAGTATTTAGGGCAGGCGGCTGCTTAAAGCAAGGTGAAAGTAAAACAGAACGCTCCTATAGGAGCGCTCTGTTTTACTTTTATCTTGCTTTAAGCAGCCACCTGCCTTTAACACAAAATACTTGATGTAATTCAGTGGCCGTTATAGAGAGGTTTTACTGTAGTAGATCTAGTGAAAGTCTTCTCCTGCAGGAGCCATTTGACCAAGACCTGTATGTACTGTTTGTTATTCAAATCATTTTCTTCATTGAAACATTTTGATACAACTATTTGTGTAATTGATATTCGGAAATGGAGGAAACAAGTTTTAATAATTCGGCAGTTAAGTGTCCAAGAAGAAAAGTATACATGTATACATTATGCATACTTCTTCAACAGTTTGATCTGAATCATGTCATTTAATTCGTTTATCCCATTCCCTGATAAAAGCGCATGTTCATGCTTTTGCAAACTGTAGATCAAGATCAGGCGGTTCCTGCATGAGCCACCTGTTTAGGGTCTACTGTTTTTGCTTAGGGACTTATATGGATCTGATTCTACAGCTACTGTTGACAAAACCAAACATTGCCGGTCTCATGTACCATCATAAAAAGTCATTAACAAATTATGATATCATTTTATTTTCTTATTTTCTATCTATTTATAAACATGCATGAGCCAAAGGGTTACTGTAAATAAAATTTAACATTACCGCCAAAAGAAATGTTGACAATATTTCTGAAAGAGCGTCCGTTATCCATTTGTTTTTTATCCGGCCTAATTTGAATAAGGTAAATCCGTCCATTTTGAGCACAAACATTTGTTGATATGCGCGTGTATGCGTTTATCCAAGTTTATTTCAATCCAGCCTGGTAAAGTTATACCAGTAACATTTGTGCGATATTGACGCTTGGTGGGTTTTCGGTGTACATGTATCTGGATATTCTGTGTATCTGAACTAATCAAATTCGGCACTATTTAAACCATTTCGCCGCCAAATAGATTTCGTCTGCTAAGAGTATCGTTTGCTTCAGGTTTCAAATTGGAGCACTTTTAATTCTTTTTAAATCACATACTTAGAATACCAAACAGTAATAAATACAATCATGGTTACAACTATGGTGGCTAAATAGTTTATATGCGTGTACACTAAAATCCATCTAAACCGGAATTACAGTAATGGACTGAGCTACAGTTAAGATGCGTAAATTTAAACATTTTATAGAATAGTTCCTTTATTTCTCCGCCAAACCTTTTACTGTGACCAATCTTTAGAATTATGTCTTAACGACGATTCTAAAGAGTGGTCACAGTATAGGGTTTGTGGAGAAATTATAAAGAGTGGTCACAGTATAGGGTTTGTGGAGAAATTATAAAGAGTGGTCACAGTATAGGGTTTGTGGAGTGGTCACAGTATAGGGTTTGTGGAGAAATTATGATTTTAGTACATGTATTTAGGTACGCATATTTATCTGTAGCTCTGAACAATTCAGATCTTTTTAGGCAGGTGGCTGTTCAATTCAGGATGAAAGCCATACAGATATGTCTTTTGGTACTGATATGTCTTTTGGTACTTTCTGAATTACTTTCACCCTGCATTAACCCTTTACCTGTTGAACATGCATATAAGAAATAATAACAAAATTTATATTTATTAGTTAAACTTGTATAATGTAAACTTTTCAACCGAATGTTTTGCTTTGACAAGAACTGTAGAATCAGATCTATATCATGACAAAAGCAAACCCTGGGCTCTCATAGTAGCCGTCTAAGCTTGGACTACTCTGTTTGCAAATGCGTGATAATGTGTTTATATATGAGGGAAGGGATTAACTCTTTTGGCGCAAAATTTAAAAGTGTCGTCTGCAATAATAATTTCATATTAAATATATCTAAACTAAATAACAAAGCTATATTAGTAAAACATTTGTTTTTAAAAGCCCGTATGCTTGGGCTAAAATAATATAGAAAACAGTGAAGTCCCAGGTCAGATGCCGCCTTTTCAGTGGTGCCAACAGGCGACATTGGCACCGAAAAAGTTAAGCTGCCATCTATATATAGCTTACAGACCGGGGTTTTATGCTAATTTGAATGTCCAATTTAGATCGCTAAGTCACGATCATCTGCAAAGCATGAAGTTGATAACATACTGTATCATGGCAGTACCTCGTGCATGTGATGGGACTCAATGTTCTTATTAGCAATAACTTATTTAGTATTTAGAATTGTACGTAAAAATCTTATTTTCAACTCAAACTTGCATATTTGTTGTACTACTACTACTACACCAGGTTTTAACGATGTCCTTCTTAGAAATGTTTTTTCACGCCTATGCAAACAGAGTAGACCTAGACGAGACGGCTACTATAAGAGCCGTCTGATCAGGGTCTGCTATGTTCGCTTAAGAAGTAATATACATGTAGATATGATACTAAACTCTCTTCGTTGGCTAAAATGCCATTATAAAACAAATCAACATGTCATTATTTCTTAGATACACGAATATTCAACAGGGAAATGGTTATGTACAGTATTTGACCTAAACACTCTAATAATACGATGTCGCATCAAATAAAGCTTTCCGGTCATCTGTCAGTGACCATGCGTTACGCTGACATGATTTCCTTCATCGGAAATCCTCGTATGTAATTCCGGCAAGTCGACCATATATTGGGTTTATCTGGTGAAAGCATTTGCGGGGAAATGTTAACATTTTGTTCGAAGGAATAAACATTGACTCATTAAATAGATCCAACAAAATTAGCATAATCTTACATATAACTGTATCGACGTTTAAAAAGTAAAAGTGCGCCACATTTGCCTTTTCAGTGAAGTGACATAAACGATTTCATACATAGTTGCATCGTGTCCACTCGTGGTGCGCAAAAGTGTACTTGCGACCGAGCCGACATCACTGGGGTGTACCGAGCGATGTTTAATTAAGCTCTTGAATTTGTGCGCATGCGCTGTGCGAATCTTAATATTTTGTATAGAAGACACCAAGTCTGTACAATTGGGGATTGGATCAAAAGCAATATACATACTTATTAAGAACCTCTCCTTGTCATACTTAACGCTGAAGTGGTGGTGGTGGTGGATATGTTACATGCACAGGGGTCTATCCCGCTTCATGGGGTCTATTTGTACTATATAATAACAAGGGTTCTAACTAGCAGAACGGACATCCGTGCGCCACAAGTACAAATATCAATCCTCAAAATTTTGCGTGTTTTCTGGGTCATTGACAAACGTTCGTTTACCCTGGTCTCACTATATCACTGCAATAATCTGGCGATTTGCAGTTCAAAACATGGCGTGGTTCAATAAAACAACCGAATTCTATCACCAAACTCCACTTGTTGTGTCCTCTAAATAAGTAAGCAACCTGTTTCAGAGGCCTTTCCGTCTGTTGTTATAGGCCATGAGCCAGAGGCCCAAAATTTGGCCATCGGTACCATCTTTGGGGAATAATGCTATCAATGTTTTTTGGTAAGATATAAGTGTCTAGAATCAGAAAATATGTGATAGCAGTAAATCGGTGGTAGTTTTTTGTATTTTTTTCACCAATTTTAACCCTATGGTAAAAATTAGTGTTTTCTAAATCTAGCATTAAAGAAAAGACATCATTAAATTTCAACTGATGCCTCTCTCTTGTTACACACTGTATCTACTTGAAAATTGAAAGGCTTGTAGCTGTAGTTACACACATTTCATTTATGTTTTTATTTTTTCACAAAAAGTGGTTTATATGAAGTAAATTCTTGCTCATATGTACATGGAATTGTGTTTACATTCATATGTATTTTGCAGAAGTAAACATTCTCCGGAGTTTTGCATACCTTCATCATCTTTATAACTACGCTCATAAAACTTCATATGTATATTCACAGTAATGATGGCAAAGATTTGACTTCAGACTAGAACCCTTACATCTAGCATCTCTTAATGCAAATTGTCAGAGTTATGTCCCTTTTAAAACTTTCATACAATCAAATTGTGCCAAAACTGAAATATCTTAAGAGTTAGCCCCATGAAATTTCACCAGCATTTCATTATCATTATATCAACGTCAAAATTAACGATGAAAACCATTTGAGCCAGAACCCAGACAGTGTTTAGGCTAAATTATGTCCCTTTATGAAACTTGTATGTAACAGGTAAACTATAAATATCCGATCAACCACTTCAGAGCTAGCTTATTCATGATATACTCTTATATATTTATTATTCATCAATAAGCATTACAACTTGATCTATAGGAATTGGATCCACTCCCCTCCTTCCTTATGATGATATTGTCACCAAGTATGCATTTTAGTGAGAGAGAAAAAAAAAGTCCCGTAATCTTGCTTACTACACAATTCCCCATCTTCACATCAAGTTGTTTATCTGTGAAAGTTTCATGCATTTATATGCTTTATAGTGAAGAAAGTTGCCAAGACCTGTAACTCTGGATACAATGGTCATAACAAACATTTTCTTCTTAATGGTAATTTTCACATCAAGGTTGCCAATTTGTGAAGGTTTGAAGCAAAGTCCCCATTGGTGTATGAGGAGATGGAAACATAAACGTAGCGAGACATATCGGGTTTAGAGGGGATATGTTTATTTACACTGTTTGTCTTTTAGGGTGGGGATGGAATAAGTGTGAGGTTGGGCGCCCATAAACCGGTTTAACCCCCCAGTGACTTTTGTCACTGACCGTTTTGTCTTTGTGCGTCTCTTGATGTTTTTATAGTTTTGTACATTTGCTGTTTCCTTGTGTTGCTGTTCGGGCGACTGTTTGTTCTGTATGTGGTGTTTCCTGCATGACTCATTTTTGTACTTATAGGAGCATAAAATGGTGATTACCATATCAAGCATGCTTATACAGACATTCTGTTTTCATTTCAAGGTAATTTGAAGTAAAACATATTTTGTCTGACCATCCGTTAGTTTGTCCATTGGTCAAGTTAAGGCCAGCATTTCAGTTAGCTCAGTCGGTACAGCGTTCGTTTTCGGGCAGGACGTAGTGAGTTTGATCGGGTCATACCAAAGACTTTCAAAATGGTACTAAGGTGAACTGGTTGGTCCGGTGTCAGATAAATGTTGCTGGATATGGGTTTCAGTTTTCAATTCCATACATATACACGTTAAAGAATAAATGAAATCAGAGTTGTTCCATCCAATGCTGTCTCTAATGCATCTATTAGCACATGATGGCAAAGGTCAAGGACTTAATAATCTTTCATCGGGTACTGGTGATACATTTGGACAGCAAAGATAGAGTAATGAAAATATATTAAAACATTGACAGTCTGTTATCCATTTTGAAACATAATGGCTATAAAGGAATTCATGATGTGCTAAACATAAGCAACAATAGCACATTAGTTAGATTTGCAGAAGCAATTGACTAATGTAAACAATGTCCAAGTACATGTTATCGTGCTGTAATAGTAGATACCGGTATGATAGAGTTTGCTCAAACAGAAATTAATTATCAATGTGGTATAACATTTTTGGCCATGAAAGATTATATACATTATGTTTTAATTTTAAAGGGAAAATCAATCAAGAACTGTGGTGATGATATCGAAGTAGATAATCTGGTCATCAGATGCTAAGTATAACGATTAAACAGACTAGGAAGCATTTGGCGAAGTTTCTAAGTAAATAGAGTCAACCATTGCATTGGCAATAGAAAGATACAGCAAACACTTTTAATGAAACTAAGAAGTTCTCGGCACTTCAGTACTAACTGGATGAAGTAGATGAGCGTCTGACCATGCAACTGAAGTAGTAAATCGGGTTTTATAAGCTGGTCAGAGAACACAGAATACTTCGCAATGTATTTGGCTTTTCCTGCTGATACATACACAAACGTCCCACTATATAAGAGATGCGGGGATGGAGCAACGAATCCATGACATCAGGAAGATTACCAGCACCATTAAAATATAAGTTCATGTACCTTTGCATTGGTACGCCCTTAATTATAATAGTAAGACAAGCACAGTGGGATTGCCAACTAGGAAAGAAAACCCCTAAGCATAGTCCTTAAATTGGTTAGAAATAGGAGATCTGCTTCAAATTGTTACATGAAGTGCAGCCATTTGTCTGTCTCCTACATTCACTGTAAATTTGTAGGTCATGCCAAACGCGACCTTTGCTGTACGATGATGGAGGGCAATCTTAAACAACTATGCAGCGAATACTTTGCATAGCGCTCGCAAAAATACAAACGACCAGGCTGTAATTCAGAATCCAAATTTTCCAAATTATTATAGCGTAGGCAATGTTATTTGTGCATTGGTCAGGCAACCAACTTTGGAACATTATTGAATTAATGGGATGTCTGTTTCTTAAACTTGTGAATGCCTATAATGACTTTCTACACTAATGTCAGTAGCCAGTGAGAATACATGTATTTGTGAGTAGGGCTATTGTTTGTTATGTATCTTTGCTTTACGTCAGTTTTATCATTCATTTGCCATATCGGACAATCAATGATCCAACAGGAGAGATTGGAGGAGAGCAGAAGAACGCTCTTGTTCTCTGGATCTTCAACATTCCCAGTCAGAATTACTATTAGCAGTTCCATACATTATCCTATCACCAGATTAAAATATCTTAGAGCTACCCTCATATGCCAGGTGTAAAGCAAAAATAATGTGAAACTTGGATCATATCAAAACCTTTGTAATAACCTTGGGGCAATCCCTTTAACCTCAGTCTAATGGGAATCATGTTGAGGAAGATCTTGCAGAACAATGATATGGTAACATATTTTCTGTAGCCTATGTGTCAGTGATCACGATCAGAGAAAAACGTTTTTCAGAGAAAGGGCACTGAGGGTTTTTGATCACTTTTTAACTCAACTGCCTCTTGTTCTAATTTTAAACAACATGTCATTCAGATGTGCCATTCACCAGCCTACGTATTAAAATCCTGATCATAAATGCAAAAATGTAATTGATCTGTCTTGTGTTGTAACCGTATTGGATACCTCCGTGCGACAATGAAATCACTAAAAGCATGTATGTTAGATTGACACAAATGTCCATCAAAAATGACCCATAGTTCATCTAGGAATATGTAATTGTGTACGAACCAATACGGACACCCCGCCACATCCCATCTTACAGGCTACTAATTTATTTTGGGATAAAGTGGAAACTGGACCAATAAATAAATAATGATCAGGTTCAAATGAAACTAGAATTGTTTTTATACAAAAACTGATGCTCCCACCCCCGCGCGGACAAAGTTTCCCATATACAATTTTCAAAGTCCTAGAATTCTTTAGAAAATCACCGAACCGGACCAGGAATACCGGTAATATAAGCACAACTAGGCATAGTGCTGATCAATCCTATTAAGCTTCATGAAAATCAGATATGTCTTGGAGAAACCGCGAGGACAAAATTTCAATGTAAAACAAGATGTGTTTGTGAAACACTATGCCCCCGACCTTTGACCCTGAAGGATGACCTTGACCTTTGACCAATGGACCGGGGAGTTGAACTCGACACGTCGTCTTTGTGTGGTAAACATTTGTGCCAGGTTATTTTGAAATCCATTCATAGATTATATAGCTATAGATGGGACACGAAATTTGGGACTGACGGATGGAAGGACGGACGGACAGACTAATGGACGGACAATGCGATTACTATATTACCGCCGTTTGGGGGGGGGGGAGATAAAAATCAAAGTCCAATAACTGCAGAAAATCATCGAACCGGAACTGGAATAAGATAAACACAACTAGGCATAGTGCTGATCAATCCTATGAAATTTCATGAAAATCCGATCAAAGGTTTTGGAGAAACCGCACGGATAAATTAAAATCGGACAGACGAACGGACGGGCGGAAGGGGGGGGGGGTAGCGTTGAAGACATACGGATGGATAGACAGACGGACGCCGCACACACAAAACTATGTCTCCCCAGTATACTGGGGGAGGCATAGCTAGCAGGTGCGTTGGTTATTAAACTAATAAGAATATCAAGTTTTAAGCAAACGTGTAGATATGGAAACGTGCGTCTATAAATGGACAGACAGACAGACAGATGAATGGATGGACAGATAGAGGGACGGACATATGGGGTGGACAGATGGAAGGACAGTCAGACTGACAACCTGATTCAGGTATACCATCATAATTTCGTTGTTGGGGTATGATACCAAATGTTGTAAATCTAAAATCTTTAGCTTTACTTTTCAATGATAATTTTGTCTCGAAATGCCGATATTGTATAGCATAATATAAAACGCATATTTATGACATTACTTACCACTTATCGTTCGTGAAAAAATATTCCACCATATTCGTGCTTTGTTATTTGTTTTACATATTGATAAGTCCGTGTTATTATACAATGCTTTACAACAAATATGTGCCTAAGCATGTTTACCCCGCCCGCCATTTCGTTCAATCTGCGTCAATACGTTTAATTATTTGAAGAACTAGATACGCCATCCAAAAGTAAAACATAACCATGTCAAAATAAATAATATGAATAAAAAAAACCAAAAAAACATGCAAACATATACGGAGGAGAATTACTGACACAAAATTAATCCGATATTAGCAAATTTCTGCGTTCGAACTCCCAAGCGTTCGTTAACTCGGTTTTGCGGGGTAGTATAAATACATGTCGGTAAGAGTTCTTACGGGTTGGGACACTACGAACGAGACAGGAACGAATATTTACAATATTTTCAGATATTATTATTGGCCGTAAATTAGTTAATTATAAATAATAAAAAATATAGTCCGGTGTGTTTTTCAGTGCACAGGAACAGAACAGAACAGAACAATAGTTTATTTCTTTAGGACTTAAACAAGATGTTTATCGTCCATACAAACATATATATATATATAGGAGATATACCTGCCGCGTAATATATTGACCTGATACGTTTTTATCACATAACCTGCACCATGGAGTGCCGAAACAGAGTGCCGTAAACAGAGGAAATGCACTTGTGCATTTTTAGTTAAATTCGTTTTTAAAGAGAATTAGCGGGACCGATGCATGACCTATTTAATCGTAAGCCAATCGTAGTGCTGATTCACTCCACGTGCGTCGTTTGTTGTATTGCTACGCTGTTTATTAACAGTGGCAGAAACAGTCCTCTGCTATAGATTGTTTCACATTCTGTGGAATGTTTAAAAGGCAATGTGATTAAAGTAATCTTATATTCGTGTTCATTACATATCGATCTTACTATAATAAATATGACATTCGCTAAATCTCGTCTCACATTATTGCAGTAAACACGTTTCCTTAAAACATTTTGAAAAAAAACTATTGACCGAGTGTCATACAGTTTGGATCCTGATAAGACACCGAGTTGATCGTCGTCTCATCTGGATCCAAGATATTTGCGAATGCCAGTTAGGTTGCTCTTAGCAGGCTGAGGGTTAACTAATTTTGTCTAATTTTTGTCTATTTTGGGATAAAAACGAGTTGCAAGTTTTATTTAGTAAACCTCATATGGTCAGAGCCTATGCCCAACCCTGCTTTAACCCTTTCCCTGTTCTATATTTAGTCCAAATTTCAATACCTACTGAATATTCATGGACAAAATAGTTATAATAAAATATGGAAGGTGGAATACTGTAGCCATTTTAGAAAGTAAGAAACAGATCTATTAAATTCTAATAGCAAACAGAGTAGACCCTGATCAGACGTCTCCTCTAGGAGCCGTCTGATCTGGGTCTACTCTGTTTGCAAATGCGTGAAAACACGTTTGTATGAGGGAAAGCTTTAAGATTAAAAACAAAATCTTCCTTTTTATGTAAATAATGCAAATATTCTCTTAGTCTATCCTTTTATGTCCACTCAGTTACCAGTTGCTAATCAGTGACTTTTTGATCTGATCAACGGGGTTAAATGATCTCTTAAAACCTGACTTTGGTTATGCGTTTTTGCGCTGTGGTCATGGTCAAATTTTACTTTGCTGTCCTTTGAAGCAATCTTATGCATCTTTGCAGCGATTGGCGACCAGTAACTGGTTTTATTGACACTGTATATAGTGTGAGTAAATATTGTTTTCAAGCCTCTTATAATTCTTTATAGAATGGTTGTATACATCATTTGATGATTTAATTATACATGTTTGTTGTTACTGTATGTATACATATAAGACTGAAATAGATAAATAAATCTACAGTAAAACCCCTCTAAACCGGACGATCAAATTAGTATCAATATTGATTTTAAGACAGGTGGCAGCTTAATGCAGGGTGGAAATCATACAGAAAGTTCCTCTAGGAGCTTTCTGTATGACTTTCACTCTGCATTAAGCAGCAACCTGCCTAAACATATCTAAATTCTTCTCTACTAAATTTCCGGGTTAGAGGGGTTTTACTGTATTTACTAATACAGTCTGCACGGCTGGCTGCAGATTTATGTAACATATTCTGCTTAACGTTCGTCCTGTATTAAGCTACCACCTGCCTTTGCCACTGTGAATTATGTCCCTTTTTGCTGGTCGCATTAGAGGGGGTTTACTGTATTCTTATAGCGCATTCTTATACCTTCGGAAATGTATTCGAAGATTACCGACGATAATACACGAAATATGCATGAGTCTCATGTCAAATTGGTATTGTCCTGTTTTATTAACCTGTCAAATTTGAATATTCCTACGTCACTGAAAGGATATATTTAGCTTGGGTAAACCTGTGTTTCAAACGTTTTTCACGAGATTCACAAATAAATATACAGGTACTTGAATAAGCTAAGTAAGAAAGATTTTATTAGCGGAAACAAGCGATATCAACCGAAGCTATATATGGCGTGTTCAGTAAGCGTGTAATTTGACAGGTTAATAAAACAGGACAATACAAGACAGACCAACTTATTTTGGAACAAAACATGACCTACTCTAATGTAAACAAAATGAAATGACTACAGCACTTCTTTATTTTTAAAAGCCCTAGTAAGCCGCAATTATTTCAACATAGTTGTCTTGGTGCAATGGATATGTATCTGGACTTGCATGTGGCGGTCATGAGTTCGACTCATACCAGTGACTTATTTTTTTTTTCATTAAAATACTGTCCGTACAAAACAACAATAGATATTAATAATTATTAACAAAATATTAACATATTATTGAAAAAGAAAAATTAAAAAGAAAATTACAAATAGCAAATCAGTTGGGGTTTTTTTAAAAAAAGAAGAAAATAAGTAAGAGTGTAGTTTGAGATTCGAACTCACGACCCCCTGTTTGCAAGACTAGGTACATATCCATTAGACCAAAGCCCAGTACATAATATGTGGCGAGTTACTAAAGTGTGTTGTCTGGCCCTGTACCATTGTGCTGTTATGTAAACAATAAAATAACATTCTAACGCAATCTGTCAGTTTCCTGCAATCTGATTGGCTAATGTGACCAAATTTGTGGCATATAAAAAGTGTTTTATATGTCGCAAATTCAACCAATCGAAAACGGCCGAATTACAGCATTAGCCTGTAAATATATTAATGCGCTTTGTTTATCTAACACTTAGATCTACTAATAAATCTGTATGCATACAATGACATATATTCAAGTTCAGTCCGGTATTTTGAAAGTTATTAGTTTTCATTGTTTGTCACGACTTGACCGGTCTCTTATATGTCATGTGGTGAATTATTGAGATACTCTAAGCGTTGTGATCCAGATTCAACGATATTTATCATACTATTCAAACATAACGTTATAACGTGACGTCATTGTTACAGACGACGTTTTTGCGTATGGCGCCAAAGACTAAGATAACGTTACTTTTCCTGAAGTGTATTGAACATGTTCACGAAATAGCTGTCGCATAATTATTCATTACAAATGTAATAGTGAACTTATAATTGCCCCGGTGTTTTGACTTTGTGTAAACCAGGGTGAAACAAAATCCAGTTATTTTAAGAAATCTGAGAGAAACTGGTCACTATTTCTCGCCTCATCACTCATTTAATGACCTGCGCGCATGGGATATAACACCAATTTGGCATTTTTCGTGTTAAGATTACGTTAGAATAGGGTTAACCCTATAACAAGTCTCATTCTAATGCAACATTTTTGTAACACGCATTCTGATTGGTCCACGTGACAAAATTTGAAGCATATAAACCACCGATATACTGTCGGAAAAATGAATATACTGTCGGAAACCGAATCACTAGAAAATTTACTACGAAATATTCATACGCGCATTAATAGTAAAATTGAATGAATGGGTCTGAATGAACGAAGACACTAGACACTGGATGAATGAAATGTCAAATGTTTTCATTTTGCTTGTTGTTTTTTTCAACACATTTTATGGTTGTAGTCAATGTGAGTCTGGCGATTCTATTCAAATATCTATCGCAAATTCCCACAAGTTGGTCCTGAGTCCATTTATTTCACATGTTGATCTAATTCACTGTCATTGAACAAACGTTTCTCTTCCTCTATTCTGTTTTGAGGTGTTTGTGGCACTTGCACCCTGTAAATATAAGATTGAAGGTATATAACCATGGGCTTTATATCCATGCTGAAACTATTTAAGAAGGACCTGACAACACTTAAACATTACCAACCGATCACAGACAATGATCTGAAAACACTAAAAAACTCAGGTTTCCTCTCTGTCATAAATCACAAATCTTTCCAAAGAAAAGTGGTTTGACATAACCTTGAATTTCGCTCTTCGTGGTATACATATAATAGAAAACCTAAGATATCTGACAAAAGTACAATTTATGAGTCATGCAGGAAACATGTCATGTAAATCTCTGAAAACATACCTGATAAAACTGCTCCCGTGATCGAACCATTTCATTCAGTAACCCAAACGTTCAGTCGATTATGAAGAATCATATACACATCCAGGCCTGTTGGTGAGCGTGTGCTGAACGAAATGATGAAAACAATTTCTGCTG
The DNA here is from genome assembly GCA_963576725.1 of Azorinus chamasolen. Lineage (NCBI taxonomy): Eukaryota > Metazoa > Mollusca > Bivalvia > Cardiida > Solecurtidae > Azorinus > Azorinus chamasolen. Next base: position 78,153,357 of record OY755236.1, on the reverse strand, counting down.
AGGCTTGTTTCGTCAAAAGTTTTAAAACACAAGTCACTGTGTCCGAGAGACCGCAATCATGCACTAGCTGTTGGCCTATGCTGGTGTCAAAACCAGGGAAATAATGAATAAGTCCGGTCATCAGAATGAAGCCAGTGTCCGAAGCTATAATGCCGACTCGTCCGACAATCAGAAGCGGCAGTATTCTTCAATTCTTCAAGGACAGTCCCATAATGAGAATTCGCCCAACCCATTCAAGACCACTCGAGGGCTCTTTGCAAATTCCAAACATGCCTGTAGAGTGTCGCTCCTGATAATTTCCATTTGCACGTCCACTTGGCCTATCATCATTCTCATCAAATACACCAATCAGCCAAAGTATCTTGAATATGCAACCAGTTCCACATTGCAAACAATTTAAAAAATAAATAATTCCGTTGTCAATGTGCACAATTATTGTGGAATTTCGAGCAATGTCGAGGTCAAATTTGATTCATCTTTCGTAGTTTTGAAAGGGACCTACCGTCAGAAATTCAACGGACCATGACTTAACGGTTTTCATTTGTGAAAATCAAAGTATCAAGTGAAAACACCAGTTCTTGGTATATTAAATATAAGCATAATTGCTAGGTTCCGGGAGAACTATTTTCTATATGCGTAATGCGGAGATATGCGGTGTTTCATGACGTCATGCTATGACGACATAGAGAAAATATCAAAGGACTTAAAGTATTGTTTGTTTTTTACCATCTGGATCTATGGTTTCATTAGAATAGGGATAACCGTTGCGTATTTGAAGATTTGCAGCAGTATATCGGTGGTTTATATGTCGCAAATAATCGTTTTACATGCTCCGCTAACGCGTCGCATGTAAAACTAAATTTGCGACATATAAACCACCGATATACTGCTGCAAATCTTCAAATACGCAACGGTTATCCCCTAAATATAGCGTGGTTTACCTTTTTTATACGTGTTTACAATCGGAGGCGATATTTACTTTAACACTAATGCAAGACGAGTGCAGCCACGACCGGTTTTAAATTACGGGATTAACTCTTTACCTGATAAAATGCATTTCTTTGCCTTAGAAACAGAGTAGACAAGACAAAAATCGTCTTTTCAGGGTCTGCATATAATTACAAACATATGATTCTACATTTCTGCCATAGTCAAACGTCATGTGTTCATATGCCATATAGAATACAGCGGACAAGTATTCACGAGGTTAATATTTCCTGCATGAATATACTCTAGGTAAGAGGTTAACTAAACCGCTCTATTTGATCTGTTTGGTATGCTCATAGCACGAAGTGCAATTTGCAATTTTTAGCCCAAAAAGTGTTTTTTCAGTGAAATTTAAGACAGGGTGTCTGTGTGTACAGACAGTAGACCTAGGACCAACTTTACTTAAGATCATACAGTAAACCCTCTCTATAACGGCCACTAAATTATGTTAATAAGTTGGTATTTAGGGCAGGTTGCTTTAAGCAGCCACCTGTCTTTAACACATAATAATTGATGTAATTTAGTGGCCGTTATAGAGAGGTTTAACTGTACAACTAAAAGTTTAGCAAGTCCTATTTTTACGACAGTCGCTACTATTCGGATACAATAAAACTCCTCTAAACCGGAATTTTAGTAGAGAAGAATTTAGATAGTTTTGGCAGGTGGCTGCCTAATGCAGGGTGAAAGTCATACATAAAGCTCACAGAGGAGCTTTCTGCACGACTTTCATCCTGCATTAAGCTGCCACCTGTCTCCAAGACCGATATGTTTACTAAATTTAAGTCTGGCTTAGAGGGGGTTTACCACAGGGGACCATTTCGTGGGTCTAGATGGTCTAAAAAGTAAAAAAAATATGAGTGGATCGATTTGGAGTTATATTATATATACAAGGTGGGTCTAGATGGTCTAAAAAGTCAAAACATTGATTGGGTCTATTTAGTGTTATATATACCCTTGTATATAATGTGATACTAAATTGATCCAATCATTTTTTATTTACTTTTTAGACCATCTAGACCCACGAAATGGCCTCCTGTGTCTACGTTATTCCGTAAGCAAACACATCCAGACCACAGGGCTCCTACAGGATCCGTCGGATCTGAGTCTTCTCAATTTGCAAATGTGAAATACGTCTGTGTGGGGAAGGGTTACGTCACAGCTCAGTGTTTCCCATTTACATGCAATAGTCTTTGGTTCGTATGCACCTTTTCTTATATTGATATAAATAAGTGACCAGTCATAGAAAAACATTATCAAATAAGTAATACACTAAGTAAATTTACGTCGAAGCAATATTTCAACATTTCATTATAAGATTCCATTGCCCCCCCCCCACTCTTGGATTTAATAAGACACAGTCTGGTATTTGAAAGCACAAGGACTCTGCGTAAACTACGACTTAAAAACACCAGATTCTAACCACCACCACCACCCACCCCCGCCCCCTAATCGACACCTCTGTAAAGGTTACTTTTTGAAAGCATTGTGATAATAGCTCTTATTTTATCACAATGGTTTCAAAACTACACAATCTTTATCTCTAGTAAATTCTCCTTTTCAGTAGATTTATTTTAAGAGGTTATGTCTACATATGGCCTATGAGGGATTGTGTTAATGGTAAAACCTTTTGATTTTATATATACAGTAAACCCTCTCTATGACGGTCACTTAATTACATCAAGTATTTTGTGTTAAAAGCATGTGGCTGCTTAAAGCAATGTGAAAGTAGAATAGAACGCTCCCATAGGAGCGTTGTTTTACTTTCACCTTGCTTTAAGCTGCCACCTACCCTAAATACCAACTAATTAGCACAATTTAGTGGCCGTTATAGAGATGTTTCACTGCATATGTAATTGAATTCAGTTGCGACATACCCGTTTCAGTTTATCATGCATATTTATGATATATATAGGTAGTTTTTCCACTAAATCTGCTGTTTAGGGTACTAAATTGAACTTGCCACATGCGTTTGATGTTCAGTAATGCTCAACTCAATTTTGAAATAATATGCTCCGTTGAGCATTTACGTGAAACTTTGGCCTGCAGATTTATATCGCGTTTCATTTATGCATTTCAAATTCACCATGTGACTAGTCATTTCCCTCACAAATATTTACGAACGATTTATCACTTCATAGATATGTATTACTGATCTTTGTGCAGCGCATATTAAATGAGAAGTGTTGATCATTAACCCTTTCGCTGCCAATGCCGGATCTGTGATTACCTATGCAAACAGTTTGGATCCAGATGAGACGCCGAGTAAATCGGCGTCTCATCAGGATCCAAACTGTTTGTTACTGTTACTATGTTTTTGAAACAAAAATGAAGAAAATCAAAAGAATGAAAATTTGTAGCAGACGACAAAGTTAGCAGACGACAGAGTATGACAGCGTAAGGGTTAACATGAGAAGTGTTGATCATTAATGAAACAGTAGAATACGTTTTTAAAATTCCAAACACGAACAGAGCAGACCCTACAGAAGCCGTCTGTTCTGGGTCTTCGCTGTTTACAAGGTGTTAAAAGGCATCTCTTTGAGATAAAAATTAACCGTTTATTCCATAAAAATGCCTTTCTACGTCTTTGCAAACAGAGTAGACCTGGATCAGAGGCTCTTGTTGGAGCCGTCTGATCAGTCTTCTCTGTGTGTTAATGAAATGATATTGATTTGATTCTACAGTTTTTGCCATGGCCGTATATTCCTGTGTCCATGTGCTATTATAAAAATAACATACATATTATCCACGAGTTCATTATTCATGGAGTAAAAGGTTATTGATGGATACCTATCACATCTGCAGAGGCTAATTATACGAGCCCAGCTCGCGCAGTGTACATCCTGATCAGATATGTGCATGCACACGACATTCTCAAATCTAAGTCATAGAAAATATATTCCCTCGATGTGCTTCCATACGTTAGGAAATCCAGCTAATAGACACCTTTGTACGCGGGATCTAGGTGCAGAAATCCTTCTTTTACGGGTAATTGACGAGCTCCGTTCACGGAGGGATTTAAACCCGTTACAGTGAAAACTGTCTTAAACGGCCATTTAAAAGAGGTCTAATTATGGGTTGGTATGGCAGGTGGTAGCTTAATGAGTAGCAAACGTAATACTGGAAGCTCCTATAGGAGCTTTCTACATTTCTTTACAGACCCATATGCTCAATACATAAGTGACCGCTTAATAAATTATTGTGCTCATAAATTTGTCTTGCTTTATTTCTAATTGCCCAAAATGTTCTTTATTAAGAACGCTGAATCTGGGAAACAATCACTTTAGCTTGCTTGCTACATTACATGACAGTATACCATACGGATATTAATCTGCAAACTGTGTTGCCGGCTACAAGTTTCGTATGTATATTTTTCTCTGCTTTTCTTTCAAAACCATTACTACAGCCACAAACATTGTGGATTCTGGTGAGACGCTGTATGGAAGAGAGAATCCAAGATAATTTAACTGTCTTGATTAGGGGCATTGGTCAGTTAAACACATATTTTGACTGGTTTATATTTGAAAGACAAATGACTTTGTACTAACGTTTTACATTATACACAAATGTATATACCTTATGCATTATTACTCACAGGGGGCCATTTCGTGGATCTTGATGGTCTTAAAAGTAAAACAAAATGATTGGGTCGATTTAGTGTAATATTATATACCCTTGTATATAATATAACACTAAATCGACCCAATCATTTTTTTTTACTTTTTAGACCATCTACACCCACGAAATGCCCCCCGTGTTATTACTGGTAACTTGTTCAGTTAACCCTTTCCTCCATAAATACGCCTTTCTACGCCTGCGATAGTCACTTCCTGAACCCATTGTGATAAATAGAGCATTTGCTTCTGTAGGAGCAAATGCTATATTTATCACAATGGTTTCAAACTAAAAAAATCTAAATGTGTCCTAGTTAATGCTCTTTTTCGGTAGATTTATTCAAAGAGGTTGGACCCCCTCCCCTCTCCCCAAAAGATCTAACAAGAGGGCCATGATGGCCCTTAATCGCTCACCTGTTTGTAACAGATTAATGATTTCAATGACAGATTGCATAATTTGAAAAATCTTGGTAGAAAACCATCAGATGATGCTACATACTAAATATAAAGAGTCTAGACCTTAAAGATTTTCCTATGAAAAACTGTTAAGCCCCAGGGCGGGGTCAATTTTGATCCGGGGTTCATAATTTGAAAATCTTGGTAGAGGACTATTAGATAATGCAACATACCAAATATCTAAGGTCTATGCCTTACATGTTCAGAGAAGATTTTTAAAGATTTTTAAGAGAAGATTTTTAAAAACTTTCCTATAAAAAACTGATATGCCCCTGGGCGGGGAAGTTTTCAACCCAGGGGACATAATTTGAACAATCTTGGTAGAAAACTATTAGACAGCGCTACATACCAAATATTAAAGGTCTCTGCCTTACAGTTTTGGAGAAGAAGATTCTTAAAGCTTTTCATATGAAAAACTGATAAGCCCCAGGGCGGGGCCCTATTTGGCCCAGGGGTAATAATTTGAATAATCTTAGTAGAGGACCATTAGATCATGCTACATACCAAATATCAAAGGCCTAGACCTTACAGTTCTGGAGGAGAAGTTTTTAAAGATTTTCCTATGAAAAACTGATAAGCACTTGGGCGGGGCCATTTTTGGTCCGGGGGTCATATTTTGATTAATCTTAGTAGAGGACGATTAAATAATGCTACATACCAAATATCAAAGGTCTATACCTTATAATTTTAGAGAAGAATATATTTAAAGATTTTCCTATGAAAAACTGATAAGCCCCGGGGCGGGGCCATATTTAGCCCAGGGGTCATAATTTGAACAATCTTAGTAGAGGACCATTAGATCATGCTACATACCAAATATCAAAGGTCTATGCCTTACAGTTTCAGAGAAGATGATTTCTTCAAGATTTTCCTATGAAAAACTGATAATCCCTGGGGCGGGGCCATTTTTGTCCTGGGGTCATAATTTGAACAATCTTAGTAGAGGACCATTAGATGATGCTACATACCAAATACCAAATGTCTATTCCTTACATTTTCAGAAGAAGATTTTTAAAGATTTTCCTATGAAAAACTGATAAGCCCCGGGGTGGGGCCATTTTTGGCTCAGGGGTCATAATTTGAACAATCTTAGTAGAGGACCATTAGATGATGGTACATACCAAATATCAAAGGTCTATGCCTTACAGTTTCAGAGAAGAAGATTTTTAAAGATTTTCCTATGAAAAACTGATAAGCCCTGGGGCGGGGCCATTTTTGTCCTTGGGGTCATAATTTGAACAATCTTAGTAGAGGATCATTAGATGATGCTACATACCAAATACCAAAGGTCTATGCCTTACGGTTTCAGAGAAGAAGATTTTTAAAGATGTTCCTATGAAAAACTGATAAGCCCAGGGGCGGGGCCATTTTTGGCCCAGGGGTCATAATTTGAATAATCTTAGTAGAGGACCATTAGATCATGCTACATACCAAATATCAAAGGTCTATGCCTTACAATTTCAGAGAAGATGATTTTTAAAGATTTTCCTATGAAAAACTGATAAGCCCTGGGGTGGGCCATTTTTGGCCCAGGGGTCATAATTTGAACAATCTTAGTAGAGGACCATTAGATGATGCTACATACCAAATACCAAAGGTCTATGCCTGACAGTTTCAGAGAAGAAGATTTTTAAAGATTTTCCTATGAAAAACTGATAAGCCCCGGGGCAGGGCCATTTTTGGCCCAGGGGTCATAATTTGAACAATCTTAGTAGAGGACCATTAGATGATGCTACATACCAAATATCAAAGGTCTATGCCTTACGGTTTCAGAGAAGAAGATTTTTAAAGATTTTCCAATGAAAAACTGATAAGCCCAGGGGCGGGGCCATTTTTGGCCCGGGGGACATAATTTGAATATCTTTGTAGAGGACCATTACATCATACTACATACCAAATATCAAAGCTCTTGGCTTTGTAGTTCCAGAGAAGAAGATGTTTAAGTAAATTGTTGACGCCCGCACGTACGCACGACGCACATACGCACGACGACGGACGCCGGACATAGGATCATCCCAATAGCTCACCTTGGCACTTTGTGCCAGGCGAGCTAAAAATAGCCTGTTGGGGAATGGGTTAAAGTTAACACTGATGTCAAGGGAAATTATTAAATCGTATCGTACATTACATGTAAACAGTATAATTTGATTATTTCCCTTGTATCCAACTCCACTCTCTATGTTTTAAGCATACTCATTTGTAAACAGGGCAGATCTGTTGTGTTTGTTAATGAAATATTATTTATAGATTCTTCAGTTTGTGTACATGTTTACTTCATAAATACGCCTTTCTAAACCTTTGCAAACAGAACTCCAGATCAGATGTCTCCTATAGGAGCTGTCTGATCACGGTCTGCTCTGTTTGCTTATGATGTAATATAGATAAGATTCTACAGTTTCTGCTATGGCTAAATAATCATATGATCATATTCAATTATAACAATTACATATAATCTATTTAATATCTATAGTGCCATTATTTCTTACATTCATGGAGTAATGGGTTATGGTATTCTGTACAGTTTGCAATAAAAAGTACCTTGGGTTGTAAGGTAGCCTGTGCTGTTTGCATAGCCTAGAATTTACTTTGGGTTGAAAAGACCAAAAGGTAATTACAGTCACTGAACAGTATTTAATTCACATATACCCATATAACATATAACACAAAATAACATTCATCCAAGACTTGCTGGACTTTCAAATAATTACTTCGCTAAAAAGGTCCTCTAAATGGGCAATATCCAGCCTCTTTTTCTTGTGAAGGAATATTGGAGTGTCTGTATTTTTAACCCTTTCCCTCATATAAACATGTTTTCACGCATCTGCAAACAGTGTAGACCCAGATCAGACGGCTCCTACAGGAGCCGTCTGATCAGGGTCTTCTCTGTTTGCTAATGGAATTTATTAGATCTGTTTCTTTAGTTTCTAAGATGGCTACAATGTTACGCCTTCCAAATTTCATTTTAACTATTTTGTCCATGAATATTCAGTAGATATCAAAATTTGAAATAAATGTAGAACAGGGGAAAGGGTTAAAGAAAAACGTTTAGTACTTCCTGGACATTTTTTAACATACATGGCAAACACTTTGAACCCATATGAGATGTTGGGAGTAACTCGGCCTTTCAAAATGATCAAACTAATTAACACTCCAATCTTATTTAAATGAAATGTATCAAAATAGTTTCTTGAATATTAAAGATTATATCTTGAGGAGTTTTATCTTGAATATTAAAGATAATATCATTTTTTGCAGACAAAAAATGGTTTGAGTGCTTGCAGTAACAAGAACAATTTTGAAGCTACTCTTATTGTTCAGCCAGACAAACTGAGGCAAACAGGGCAGACCCAGGTCAAACTGCTTCTTAAGACACTGTCTGGTCACGGACTACACTATCTGCTCCTACATAAGTATCATGTAAAGTTAACAAAACTTACAATTCATACTTAAAACTTGAAATTACTTTTTAGAGTGTGGAGATTAGGTGCCCCAAACTTTATGATAAATATAGTAGATCAAGTTACCAGCCCTTTTTCGGAAGTTGTATGAATTTATAAATTGAACACCAGCACTTTAACACGTTTATGAGATTAGCACAGGAAGCACAAACTCTGTCACTGCCTCATGATTTAGTCGCCTGCTTAGTGTCACCGAGGTGTACTTGGTTAAACAGTCTGTCCTTTATCACTTGCGACATAAGGCCATGGATAGCCTCCATTGTTGTCTTACACCTGCAATAACAAAATCAATCGCTCAGATAAAGATATATGCAGGAACATTAAGTTTGAGAAAAAAAGAAGAAAACAAGCAAACTTGCTGAATTGATACCACCTGCCAAACAACACTGACCTTAGTATTTAACTGAGTTATTGACCAAAGGGACAAAAAGCTTTTCGTAAAGAAAGTGCAATAAATCTAGTGTTCCACGGTCAATGTGAATGATACTTGCAGGGCACATTTCCTAATGGCAATAAACATTTACACAAAGTTTCATAGTATAACTCCAAACAGTTTCTGATATATGGCTCTTGACAGACAACAATGTTACATTTTTCGCAAACAAAGGGCCATTACTCTAATGTTCCAAAGTCAATATAAATGATACTTACAGAGACGCATGTCCTTATGCTACTAGACATTTTCGAAAGTTTCATAGAAAAATTCAATCTGTTTTTGAGAAACAGTTCCGGACAGACAAAACGGTCACATTTTTTGCAAACAAAGGACCATAATTCTGATATTCCAGGGTCAATGTAAACGAGCCGCAGAGCCGCATGTCCTTATGCTACTTAACATTTACACAAAGTTTCATAGTAAAACTCCATACAATTCCAGGGAAATTGCTCGGGATACGCAAAAATGTTACTTTTTTTTAAAAAAAAAAAGGGCCATAACTCCAGCGTTCCAAGGTCAATGTGAGTGATACTAGCAGGTATTTACACAAAGTTTCAATGAAAAACTCTGAACCATTTCTGAGTATCAGTCTGGGATGCACAGACACATGGACGGACACACAGCGGGTGATAAAAAACTTTATCCTGCAAATTGATTGGATCCAAATGAGACCCCATATGATGTGGCACTCAACATGATCCATTGGACCAACTCGTTCAACCCTTTCCCTGTTTAATATTCAGGTAAGAAACATTGACATCATGAATATTTATTAGCTGAAATTTTATAATGGCATATGTACACAGGAGGTTGAATCTGATCTATATTATACCACAAGCAAACATAGCAGACCCTGATCAGACCGCTCCTGTAGGAGCTGTCGATCTGGGACTACTCTGTTTGCAAATGCATGAAAAAGCGTTTTAAGAAGGCAAGGTTAAGTCAGTAAACATTACACCCCAGTATTGTGATGACCCACTAATATGACTTAAGGTGGTCTTATTACAGGGTTTTACTGCATATGCCCATAAGAATAATATCTTCATTTTATTGTATGATAATAAATACTTGTATATTATATACTAATGTACTGTTTACATTTTTTCTATTTTCAATGCAGCAAAAACACTCTACAGCAACCACTTATTAAATGCACTTGGGGATTTATAACACTAAGTGGTTGCTTATAGTGGGATGAAAATGCAGAAATCTTTTTTATGGGAGCTTTCTGCACAACTTCTGTCCAGCATTAGCTACAAATGCCATTAAGAACCAGATTTAGATCTGTATTTGGCAACTGCTTTATAGCAGTTTATCTGTATTGTAATATAGAAACAGGTGAATAATCAAACCAGATTTCTGATGTTTTTACCTATATTCATTCTTTGACACTCTACAGTTTAAATTTTGAAGAACAAGAGGGCCAGAATGGCCCTGACATCGCTCACCAGGCAATCAGAGGAGAAGATGTTCAAAGTTTTCACTATATGTTTCTAGAGAAAACTAGCCACCCCTGGGGCGGGCCAATTTTGATCCAAGGGGCATAATTTATACAACTTTTGTAGAGGACCTGAACATGATGCTATGTGCCAAATATGAAAGCTGAGAACCTTCAAGTTTCTGAGGAAAATATTTTCAAATTTGACACTATATGTTTCTATTGCGAACTGGCTACCCCTGGGGCGGGGCCAATTTTGACCCCTGGGGCATAATTTATATAACTTTTGTAGAGGACCTGAACATGATGCTATGTGCCAAATATGAAAGCTGAGAACCTTCCAGTTTCTGAGGAAAATATTTTCAAATTTGACACTATATGTTTCTATTGAGACATGGCTACCCCTGGGGCGGGGCCAATTTTGACCCCAGGGGCATAATTTATATAACTTTTGTAGAGGACCTGAATATGATCCTATGTGCCAAATATGAAAGCTAAGAACCCTGTAGATTTAGAGGAGAAGATTTTCAAAGTTGTCACTATATGTTTCTATTGAAAACTGGCCACCCCTGGGCCGGGGTCAATTTTGACCCCAGGGGCATAATGTATATAACTTTTGTAGAGGACCTGAACATGATGCTATGTGCCAAATATGAAAGCTGAGAACCTTCCAGTTTCAGAGGAGAAGATTTTCAAAGTTTCACTATATGTTTCTATTGAAAACTGACCACCCCTGGGGCGGGGCCAATTTTGACCCCAGGGACATAATTTATATAACTTTTGTAGAGGACCTGAACATGATGCTATGTGCCAAATATGAAAGCTGAGAACCCTGTAGATTCAGAAGAAAAGATTTTCAAAGTTGTCACTTTATGTTTCTATTCAAAACTGGCTACCCCTGGGGCGGGGCCAATTTTGACCACAGGGGCATAATTTATATAACTTTTGTAGAGGACCTGAACATGATACTATGTGCCAAATATGAAAGCTGAGAACGCTGTAGATTCAGAGGAGAAGATTTTCAAAGTTGTCACTATATGTTTCTATTGAAATCTGGCCACCCCTGGGGCGGGGCCAATTTTGACCCCAGGGCCATAATTTATATAACTTTTGTAGAGGACCTGAACATGATGCTATGTGCCAAATATGAAAGCTGAGAACGCTGTAGATTCAGAGGAGAAGATTTTCAAAGTTGTCACTATATGTTTCTATTGGAATCTGGCTACCCCTGGGGCGGGGCCAATTTTGATCCCAGGGCCATAATTTATACAACTTTTGTAGAGGACCTGAACATGATGCTATGTGCCAAATATGAAAGCTGAGAACGCTGTAGATTCAGAGGAGAAGATTTTCAAAGTTTTCACTATATGTTTCTATTCAAAACTGGCTACCCCTGGGGCGGGGCCAATTTTGACCCAAGGGGCATAATTTATATAACTTTTGTAGAGGACCTGAACATTATGCTATGTGCCAAATATGAAAGCTGAGAACCCTGTAGATTCAGAGGAGAAGATTTTCGAAGTTTTACTATATATTTCAATAGAAAACAAGGCACCCCTGGGGCGGGGCCAATTTTGACCCCAGGGGCAAAATTTATATAACTTTTGTAGAGGACCTAAAGATGATGCTATGTACCAAAGATGAAAGCTGAGAACCCTGTTGATTCAGAGGAGAAGATTTTTAAAGGTTCAAATTGTTGACGCCCGACGACGGACGACGGACATCAAGTGATCACAAAAGCTCACCCTGAGCACAAAAGTGCTCTGGTGAGCTAAAAATTCATGCACAGAATAATCTTATTAAAACAATTGTCAAAAGTATATTGTCTTAAATACGTAAATCAAAAGTGTCCTGATGTGTCTATTTGAATACTGGCATTGCAAGCATTCTTAACCCAGATTAGAGGTCTCTTGGAAGGGTTCTCTCATCAGGATCTACATTGTTTGTGTAACAACTTGATCAGACATTCCATTTTGAAATTTCTGTATTCAATGGTTTAAAGGATCTGATTATAACATTTCTGAGTCTTAACCCTTTACTCCATAAATACGCTTTTCTATGCCTTTGCAAACAGAGTAGACCCAGATCAGATGGCTCCTATAGGAGCTGTCTGATCAGAGTCTGCTCTGTTTGCTTATGATATAATATAGATATAATTCTACAGTTTCTGCTATGGTGAAATGTTCCTGTGTCCATGTGATATTATAAGAAAACAATCTATAAATCAATATTCATGATGTTATTATGTCTTTCATGAATATTCATGGAGGAAAGGGTTGACTTACCCATCTTTTGTTGCTTTTGCTAGTTTGTCTTCTGATTTTTTCTCACTAGTATCTATTCCCAGCATGAAGCCTCCTCGCCCTAACTGGGCCTCTGACTGCTCCAGCTTGTCGGATAAGTCAAACACTTGGCCCGTAGTATAGTCTGCATTCTACAAATATACAGTTAGTCAATGTAAATACCAATGAACGCTTATTCCTCAGCAGAACAGTTAATTGGAAATGAAAAACAGTGAAGAAACAGGTCTCCTCCACAAAGTAGATCTAATGAGATGGCTCCTGGAGAATATCAGGATCTACACAGTGTATCATTCTAAGATCCATTCATTCTGAATGGACTATAATGTTAAACAATGATGGACCAATCCACTTTTTAAATTTTCATAATTCAAGGTACTTGTATTAAATTACACCAAGAACTTTTCAAACAAGTAACAAATGCCTTTGATAGTACTACGTTTATTTAATTCCAGAGGGAATATTAATTAGATAACATTATACACAAATAACTCAGTTTTAAATATTTCGGCTGTAGCCTTTTTCAAGAAATAACACGTAATTAAAACTTCACTACATGTTTAGCATTTAAGCACCATAATGGAATTGTTTATATGACATGACGTCATTATGATGTCACTTGGCATAACGTCATTTGGCGTAAAAATGACATTTGGCGCCATAATGTTATTGCAATGTGAAAGACAGTTATCAGTATATTCCAGCAGTGTTGTATAACGTAAAGCAATCCAATACATGTATTCTGTATACATTCACCAATGATGCCATACTTACTGTGATGAGACTGGAGGAACTGAGGGTGTTCACCCAGTATTTGTTCCACAGTGACTCTAAAAGCCTTCTGTCCAGAGCTGACTTGAAGTAGGACATCTCTAAAGAATAGTAACTGAAATGTAAACAGACTTATGAGATCCTGCAATAAATCAAAATGGCAGAGTAGAGTATAGGCGAAACATAGATGTCAGACTTCTCTAAAGCATGAACAATGAAATGGGTGAAGTACATTGTCAATCTGAAGGAGCATAAATGAGTTACTTGGTACATGTACATGTATTTGGGGATGTGCATAGTTATTAATAGATCTCTTCACCCATTCCCTGGTCTATATTTAGCCCTAATTTCAATACCTACTGAATATTCATTAACAAAATAGTTATAAATAAATATGAAAGGTGGACCATTGTAGACATTTTAGAAAGCAAAGAAACATCTTTCAAAGTATGTTAGCAAACAGAGCAGACCCTGATTAGACGGCTCCTCTAGGAGCCATCTGATCTGGGTCTACTCTGTTTGCAAATGCGTGAAAACACGTTTATATGAGGGAAATGGTTAAACTAAGTGTTTATCAACCTTTTACCTGATGAATATTCAGAAGTAATGATTGACATAATCAATATAGAAGCATTTATAATGGCATATGATCACAGAAATGTTTGGCCATGGCAGAAACTCAGAATCAGATCTATTTCATATCAAAAGTAAACAGAGCAGATCCTGATCAGATGGCTCAGAGAGGAGTCATCTGATCTATATCTACTCTGTTTGCAAAGACGTTAAAAGGTGTCTCTATCATATAAAAGGTTAACAAGACGTTAATACTGGTAATGTCCAACCTTTGCTGTTATTTTTATACCTAAAGGTGACTTGTATTGAATAACCTCCTTATAAGCTACATTGGTACAGTAAAACCTCCCTTAACCCTTTACTCAAATAATACCCATTTCTATGTCTTTGCAAACAGAGTAGACCCAGATCAGACGGCTCCTATAGTAGGAAATTAAAACCATGGTTCCAATGGTGAAAATGAGCAAAAATGATTGCAAGGAAAAACTCACTTTTTACAGTGAACTCCGAAGTCCTCTATCTTACTCAGAGGGATAGACTGGTATTCAGACTGTGCCTCATCAGGGGCCTTGTAGCCTTTAGGGTAGGTTCTGAAAGCCCCTATGTTCACCTTGCCTGCTGATATAGTTCTCACAGGATCTATCTGTTATAAATATAAAAATATTCAGAATTCATAAGCCTTCTTAGTGCAGAAAAAATAACCATGCATTTCAAAATAATGCTAACTAAGATCAGAGGATTCTTGAAGCATACATTATATTGACAAATCTGCATCAAAATTTCAAACTGATTTAAAAATACGTGTATGTATGTATGGATGTTCTCACAGTAAAACTCTTGAGAAAGCATTAATGATCTACCAGTCACAAACATACTACCTAGTATAAATCTGCACAATAATACCAAAACATACTCCCCTTCTCTAATTATTATACCTTGTATTAACTCATTCCCTTATAGGCTATTTTTTCAGACCTAATCTCTTTAAATAAATCTACTGAAAAGGACTATTTACTAGAAAAAAACGCAATTTTGTAGGAGCAAATGCTATATCTATTACAGTGGTTTGAAAAAGTAATTTTAACAGAGGCATCAATATGAAGGAATGGGTTAAGTGTTTAATTTTTACTTGAATTATTCGAAACTTCCTTTGCTCAACTAACAATTTTATAATAGTATACTGTAACAATTGTACTAAAATGTTTGTACTATAAGATGATATTTTTCAGTTTACTTTACAATGCCCCTTTCAAAGCTAAATGCAAGAAAAAACTAGAGGGGTTTTGTCACAAAAATAGATGTCTCCCCCCATCCCAAACTCTAACAAAAACACTATGTAAAGGGAAATAACTCAAAAATGTTGATACCATAGTACTGGACTTGATGAATAATACTTCCCCTCATCATGCGCTTTCCACACCGCATTTTTTCAAGAAAAAAATGATAACAAGGAATAAACCAGATTTATGGTCCTTGTATATGATGCTTCCTCACATTATGCTATTTCCATGTATTAAGTTTAAATCAAATGGTATTAGCCATATAGGAGTTATCGTCGGGACAAGAAAGTGTAAAAAAATGTACAAAAGGCAATAACTCCAATATTATTGAAGCCAGAATTATGAACCTTGTGCATGACACTTCCTCTCATTATGCTCTTTCCATATATGACGTTTCAACTATCTGGCATCAGGCATATAGGAGTTATCATCCAGACAAGAAAGTGTGACAGAGAGACGGACAGACAGACAACTCTCACAAAAACAATGTCTCCCCCATATAAATATGGGGGGAGACATAATTAGACTGATTAACCCTTCACTTCACTGACACACCATTTAATGCCTTTACCAACAGAGTCGACCAAAATCATTATCAGACAGCTCCTTTAGAAGCCATCTGATCAGGGTCTGCTCTGTTTGTTTATGGAATTATATAGATGTTTCAGTGTCCATATGCAAATATAAAGCCATTATTTCTTACACAAATATTATTTGAGGTGAAGGGTTAATCAGTGTGTTACAATAATTCTTTTCTTGTTTTTAACCTACCACAATAGCTACAAAAGGTTCTTGAAACTGTTGGTTTAACATCTGTGTACTGACATCAATACCTGACAACCAACAGCCGTAGCCTGGGTGACTGTGGTACCAGCCTATAGCATTCTCCAACCTTTTCACCTGGCAAATGAGCATTAGAGATGAGATTAACAATGATAAAAGGTTAATATATATGTATACATTGTACTTTGCGGTGTATTTCAATCTGCAGAAGACAAAATGGTGGTTATTCTCCCATGCCAAAGTGCAAAGCCAAAATCAGTTCAATACAACAGAGCAATAGATATATGAGGTGCACATTAAAACAATAAAATCATAATTTCTCCACATAACCCCATGTTGTGACCACTTTTTAGAACTGTCTCCGAGACATGTATATACATTTTTGTTTCTCTTTAAAAAACAATACCTATTTTTCAAACAGTTTTGATCCTGATGAGATCATAGATAACTTGAGTTGACATATCATTTGGATCCAAACTGACATCACTATATTCTCTGTAGCATGCTAATAGTTAATACGACATTTATACGGATTAACCCTTTACTCCATAAATAGGCCTTTCTATGCCTTTGCAAACAGAGTAGACCTAGATCAGACAGTTCCTGTAGGAAACGTCTGATCAGGGTCTACTCTGTTTGCTTAATTATGATATAATATAGATATGATCCTGCTGTTTCTGCCATGGCCAACAATTCTGGTGTCCATACATGTGCCATTATAACAATTAATGTAATCAGGGCTCAAGTAAATGGGCAAGTTGGGAGAAAAGTCTCCCTAACCCTGCTGACTTTTCCCTGTTTTGAGCTGAGGGAGAAGTTTTAATATATAGAACACATAGGGTGATACAAAATCAGGACCAAAACTTCTCCCTCAATACCACTAAACTTCTCCCTGATGGAGTGCTCCAGCTGGAGCCATGGAGAAAGGATTAAAGTTTAATGCATGTAGAAATGTACGTTTTGCCAGTTTGACCATATCCTTATTGGATACTAAAGGGCAAAAATACAGGAAGATGTGATCCCAGGGTTATAAAAAGTCAATGGTGAAAATGTTATATAATTCAAACCCATTTCAATCCACCAGGCAAACAATATAATTAATTTATTAATTAGGTATTAATCCTAACAGAAGAACAAGGGGGGGGGGGGGGGTTCCAGTCTAAAAAACAGGGGTCCATTAACAAAATGCTTTATTTTTGTCAAAGAATATCTGTACCTTTTATGTAAATTATTACTGCATAATCTGTTGTATGTACCAATTAATGTAGCAATTGAATCGAGAATATGTTCAAAAGCCGATCACATATTATGTTGGCAAGCCTTACCTTCAAATTTGTACTGTTTAGAAACTGGAATCTGTGCGTCCAAATGGACGCAGATTTGAATGTTTTAGGGGTCCCAGGTGTCATTATATGCGTATAGGACGCAGAATAAAACTGGTACAAAAATAGCCAGTTTGACAATGATCTTTTGACCTGGGCCCCAATTATGACCTTGAGATTTAAAGATTGCAGATTTTTGAGATGAGTATACATGTAAATGTCATGGAAGAATTCTCTATTTGTAAATAGTTATTGCCAAGGTTAACCCTTTATTCCCAGATTATTCATGCGAAAGGAAATGACATTATGATTTTTATGAATATTACGTACTTATCTGATTTTTTTTATAAAAGTCAAAACTATGAACAAGGCAATTCTCATCATTACAGAAACTGTACAATCAGATCTTTATTATTCTATAATCAAACACAGCTGACCCTGATCAGACAACTCCTACAAGAGCCATCTGATCTGGGTCTCCTCTGTTTGCAAAAAAGTAAAAATGAATACCTATGGAGTAAAGGTGTAAAGTGTCAGAAAGACAAAACAACAGACAAGCTTAAAAACAAAATGCTCTCAGATCAAGATCATGGGGGCATAGTACTGTGAGTGGGACTCATAATTTACCTGCTTTGCTGATTCTGTATAAGCAGCCATATATTCATATGCTTGTGCCTGGGCATTAACTCTTGTCTCTGTTCCCTCAACTGGTAGGGCAAAACAGTCCATAACAATCATTGTATTGCCATCCACCTTTCCCAACAGCAGACCCATCACTTCAAGGTTCCCTCCTGAACGAGCATGCATGACCATCTTCAACAATGCCAGGGCTGATACTTTAATATGTTTGAAATAGTGCGGGCTGTGAAAAGAGAGGACCACATTCTTTCAATACCATATATCAGTTCATTAGGACTATATGACATGATGACAACGCTGATAAAATATATAGCCTGTCGAGGCCTTGTTCAACATAAATTGAGGTTAACATATTTGCTAAACACAAATGCTAAACGCAAATTCTATGTCAAATTGTGCGACCTTAAACTTTGATATAAATGTATGTACCGGGACATACCCATGCTACTATTGTATGTCCAGATAAACATTGTGGTGAAATTTGAGAAGGATCCACCAAGCAGAATTTTAGTTAGAGATGTTACAGACAGCGCCATTCCATATTGCGTCCCTTTTTTTCAAATGGGCGTATAAAAATATAACAAGAGCTGTCTGCGGACAACGCGCTTCACTTTCTTTAGTGCTGGTTAGTGTAGTGGAAGTCTAAGGCGGAAAGGGGAGATAACTATAGCAAAATGAATTTTAGGGTTACCTGCCCTTGTGAAATGGGTCCCCCTTGTAATAATTAACATGCATACCAAATTTGAACCAAATATCTTAGACAGTTTCTGAGACATGAACCTTAACAAAAAACTTAACCAACAATGAAAATTCTAAGTCAAAAAAGTGGAATAACTGTGGCAAAATAAATTTTAGGGTTATCTACCCTTGTGAAATGGGTTCCCCTTGTTGTAGTAAATATGCATACCAAATGTGAACCAAATATCTTTCATGGTTTCTGAGAAATGGACCTAACAAAAAGGTTAACCAATGCCGACGCCGGCGACAGGGTCTTGACAATAGCTACACTTTTTGAAAAAGTGGAGCTAATAAAAACTGTTAACCCTTTCCCTCATATAAACCTGTTTTCAAGCATCTGCAAACAGAGTAGACCCAGATGACAGCATAATATATAAAACCATTAAATCTAAGAAAGACTCTGAACTATTGCAGGAAGATCTAGATGCTGCAGCTAGATGGGAGGGGGAATGGCTCATGTCCTTCCACCCCGACAAATGTAACATACTTAGAGTAACATCCATAAAGAACCCCATAAATTTTATGATAAAATATAATTTCAGTTTACATGGCCACCAACTAGAAGAAGTTACAAACTCGAAATACCTAGGTATTACATTACAAAATGATCTGAAATGGGATAAACATACAAATAATATTACATCTAATGCAAAAAAATCTCTAGGCTTCTTAAAACGTAATCTAAAAGTAGGATCTAGTAAAATAAAAGAACCAGCATACCAGTCCATAGTTAGGCCAAAACTAGAATACAGCAGCTCTGTCTGGGATACACATCAACAGAATCAAACTAACCAAATAGAGAGAGTCCAACGTCGTGTAGCAAGGTTCACTACTAATCGATACCACAACACAAGCTCAGTTACAGAGATGATCCAAATTTTAAACTGGCCCCTGTTACAAGAACTTAGAACCATGTCAAGATTACTCATGTTCTATAAGATAACCCATCATCTAGTGGCCATATATCAGTCAAATCTATTAATGCTTAAGACAACTCGCACAAGGCAGAAGGTGATTTCGTTTATCAACCCATCCAAACCTGTAAGAATATATATAAATTCTCTTTCTACCCACGCACAATCATTCAGTGGAATACACTACCAACCGCTGCAGTCATGGCTGATACACTTGAAGGCTATAGGTCCCAGGTCACCATCCCTGTGGTCAGGGCACTGTAACGGGGTTTAGTAGAGTGTATATAGTTTTAAGGTACTAACAACAGTCCCAGGGTGTAGCACTCTCTCTTGTACAAAATTCAAGTGTTTTCTTTAATTACCCTTTTGGATTTTTAAAAAAAATTTTTGGTTAAAACTCCTAACATCCCGCGCGACACGCGCACTCCTGACATGTGTATAATTGTCAATGCTGACTGAACGCATTACAAGAAGATAGATATGTGACAGGCCGGGTACAGGTACTGGATGAATACAGTAAGCGGTTCGGATAGCTCAGTGGTTAGAGCACTCGCCTTGTAAGTGAGGGGTCCCGGGTTCGATCCCCGGTCTGGCTGCATGTTTTTCACCAGTCCTGTTACAGTTGGCGCCCAACTTGAAAATCGGACCCTGTGCACGCCCATGATTTCTGCTGCAGATTCGGCGAGAATCTCAGGGAAAAAGGGGGAATAGTGTGACAGGCCGGGTACAGGTACTGGATGAATACAGTAAGCGGTTCGGATAGCTCAGTGGTTAGAGCACTCGCCTTGTAAGTGAGGGGTCCCGGGTTCGATCCCCGGTCTGGCTGCATGTTTTTCACCAGTCCTGTTACAGATAGATAGATCAGATGGCTCCTACAACAATATCTGGTAGTAGGTCGTTCCAATCCCTATATGGTCCTTTGGAAGGAATTAACTGACATTTTGTAAATTGTACAGATGCTGGGTGAAGAACAGTAAGCGATTCAGGTAGCACAGTTGGTAGAGCACTCCCTCTGTAAGTGAGGGGTCCCGGGTTCGAGTCCCGGTCTTGCTGCATGTTTTTCACCTGTCATGTAACAATTTTTTTGATTTACCTTTGACGTCAGGTCTGGAATAAGCTGGTTCAGCTTGTAGTGACCAATTTATATCCATGAATCACAAAATATAGTTTACATGCGCAATGTTTAAAGGTCATAATAAAACTTGTTGGATTTACGTTTCCAGGCATTGTTACTTTGCTGGTCCCCAGAAAAGTATGGGAAAATATGCAAAACACAATCAAGACAACACTCCTTTTTCCATCGGACCATTAAGGACTGGAATGGCCTGCCTTTGACTGTCGTTGGGAGTGATTCTATTGAATCCTTCAAAGCTGCCATCAAAAGTCACTCCTACACCCATTAATTAAATTAAATAATCATCACTGTAAATAGTTTTAACTTATACTTAGCCCCCTATTCGTGGCGAATTTCACCACCAGTGACATAAACTTCAGCCATTTGAAGGTGGTCACTAAAATGTAGAAAGTAGAAATGCATTCAGCTCAAGATCTTTCGCCGAACACATTGAATGATATTGAGAATAGCATGCGTTAAAATTACTTACTCTTTATCCCAAGGTTTAGCAGTTAAAATATCTTGCTGTTGTTTCTTGTCATATCGATAGATTTCGTCAACACTGCTTATTGTTTCCATATTATTGCTCATTTCCCAGGTTTTCATAGCATTTTTGGAATCCATTTTGAACCGGAAATGTCTAACGACTGATTCCCCAATTTAGAGTCGCACTTCACGATAAGCCGGATACGTGTTGGTCTAAAACACGTAATGGAGGAATAGAACGCAAGGAGGAATAGAACGCAATGGAAATTTAAAAGTCGTCTTACATTTTCTACATCAACAGGTTACGTCGTCTCAGTTACTATTGACTATTACGCGTTTCAAATATTTAACGTTGCTCAATTCATCCCAGACAACTTGACTTAGTCCGTTTCTTATCACTGGGTAATTTCCCTTGAAATAGTTTGGTCTAGGCTCATCACTAGGCTTGAAGTCTGTGTAGCACATGCATTTGAAATATAGACACGCATGTAGATCTATACAAATACAAACAGTGTTAGATTTGGTCTACTTCAATCGAATTTATCTTAAAATAACAATAATGCTTTCAAAAACACCTTAAAATCGACCCAAAGGACTTTTTCAATAGTGTGTTTTGTGGGTCTGTCTAAAACGCTGAAGTGATTTGCCGAACACATAGATAATTTTAAAGGGAAACGCTGAAGACAAAGAAATAGAAGGGTTTCAGAAAATGCTGAAGACAGTAAAATGGCACCCGGATAGAGGTATCTTTTGTGAAGACTGTAGTACCTGGTTCCATGCTGAATGTCAGGGTTTGTGTAGCATTATGTACCAATTTTATTTTGATCACTCAAAAGAGCAACGGCAGTACAAATTGTGGTGTCCCGACTTTACGTCTTCTTTTTTCGATCACACAGTCGATGTGGACTTAGATCAGACATTCTCATCCTCAATTACCAATGACGCGACTGCACATTCACCCATTAAAATCTGCACCATTACAATGCAGTACACATATTAGTAAACCTACATCTGTTAGTAGACCTCGATTTGTCCAGAACATGAAAATCGTCACTGTGAATTGCCAAGCTGTGAAGAAAAATATTGGCTTCCTCTCTATGCTTGATACTATTCAACCTGACATAGTCCTTGGAAATGAGTCCTGGCTAAAACCAAAGATAAAACATTCAGAAGTTTTCCCTCCAGATTATCACGTATATAGGAAAGATAGAAAAGGTAGAACTTGGGGGTAGCGTTTTTATCCTTGTATCTAAAAAAATATAAGAGTCATTCTCCATCAGAGCTCAAATCAGACTCGGAAATAATTAGGGCAAGAGTCAAGCAGAGGGGGTGAGGGGACCTTAATTAAATCTAGTTTGCAGTGCATACAGGACAACTATATAGGGACTTTGATGTATTGATGAGCTAGATCGCACAGTAAGTCTTACCGATCAGCTCAACAGTACAACTGTAATATAGGGGGAGACCTGAATCTTGGCGACATTGATTGGATCACTAAGACAGTAAACTCTGGAGCTTCCCATCCAGATGAATGCAGTAAACTTTTAGATTTTGTAAATGCTCATTGTTTTACGCAAATGATTAACGAACCAACCAGAATCACTGATACCACTAGCAATCTTTTAGACATTGTACTCCTCTCGAACCCTACAGTAGCAGAGTCAGTTAAAGTAATTCCTGGTTTTAGTGACTATTGTATACCATTTTTAGATATCTTATCATCACCAAGAATTAATGAAAAGCCAAAGCGGAACATTTTATTGTTTGAGAAAGCAAATTGGTCAGAGCTGAAAAGAGGCCTATTGGACTTTGCTTCCAAGAATCGGCTACATAGTATGTCTGTCCAGGATCTTTGGAATTCTTTTAAAACAAAATTAGATGAACTTGTCCTTCGGGATCATTAGTTTTCATGTTATTAGTTTTGAAAATTGAATACTGCTTAAGCCGGTGCTAGGGGACGTGAGTAGTGTTGCACTTTTAATTACTACTCATGAACAGACTCAATAAAACCGAGTCTGCAATTTTCTCTTTTTTGCATTTCTACTTTTGCTTTCGAGGGATCACCGATTTTCAGAATATTTGTATCACTTTACATACCCACCAAAATTGTATCTGGGAAACAACACCTTCCATGGTTAAATTCTGAAATAAAAAAAATGATGAAGAAACGGGACAGACTGTATGGCCGATTCAAGAAAAGTAGAACCTAAGATTTCTCCAAGCTCAAAAAGATTAAAACTCTGATTCAAAAGAAAAGCCGAAATTCTTACTGGGACTTCATGAACAACATTGTTTGCAGTGCTGCGGAAAATAAGCATGGTACAACGAAGCGAGTCTGGGGCTTTATAAAAAGCCTTCGAAATGATTCTTGTGGTGTTGCTCCTTTACGAGAAAACGGGATACTAAAGTCAAATGCAAGGGATAATTCTGAGATTCTGAACCAACAATTTTCCTCTGTTTTTACAAGTGATCCAGATCCTATTTTACCTGATCTAAGTCCTAGCCCTTATTCAAGTATGCCAGACATCCATGTTACTGTAAATGGAGTCAAAAAATACTGGAAGGCTTGGACCCCTACAAAGCAGCAGGGCCAAATCTGATAAAGCCAAGATTTTTAAAAGAATGTGGAAATGAAATAGTACCTATTTTAACTATCCTGTTTAACAAGTCTATTCATAGTGGAACTGTACCCTCTGATTAGCTGCAAGCTTGTGTAACCCCTATTTTTAAGAAAGGAGAAAAGTTCCAAGCTTCTAACTACAGACCTGTCTCCTTAACTTGTATAGCTTGTAAAATCCTTGAACACATAGTAGTCAGTAATATTTTGGACCATTTAGATCATTTTGATATCCTGGTTGACAATCAGCATGGTTTTCGTGCCCGATGGTCTTGTGAAACACATCCTGTAGGTTTTATTCACGACTTAGCAAAATCATTACAATGGAGCCAGATCGATGTTGCCATTTTAGACTTGAGTAAAGCGTTTGATGTTGTTCACCATGATAGACTGCTACATAAGCTAGATCATTATGGTATCAGAGGCTCTACCCATTCATGGGTTGGATCATTTTAGGCCATCGCACCCAAAGAGTTGTAGTAGACGGGGCAACATCTGGTCTGGCTTCTGTTGTTTCTGGTGTCCCTCAAGGATCTGTCCTTGGTTCTCTTCTGTTTCTGCTGTACATAAATGACCTTCCTGATACTGTTTCTTCTAGTACTCGTCTCTTTGCTAATGACTGTGTGATTTATAGGAACATTAAAACACAGTGATTCTGTCAAATTTCAGAAAGACCTGGATAATCTATATTTATGGGAGCAGAAATGGAGGATGTCATTTAATGTAAGCAAATGCAATATTATGCACAACAGAATGTACTATGAAAACAGAGTACTGCCTTTATGGTCAACCCCTGACTGTTGTGGACCGAGCTGCTTATCTAGGCATTGAAATAGCTTCAAATCTATCCTGGTCCCCACATGTAAATAAAATCACCAGTAAGGCAAGTCAAAATTTAGGTTTTCTTAAACGAAATCTTCGTTCTTCTAGACATGAAACTAAGGCAGCTGCATATAATTCCATTGTTAGACCCATCCTAGAATATTGTTCCAGTTTCTGGGATCCTTATCACCAGAAGGATATTGATAAACTCGAAATTATCCAGCGCAGGGATTCTCGATTTGTTTCTAATAATTACAGCAAGACACCCGGGTACTGTCATCAACATATTGAATGACTTGAAATGGAACTCGTTGCAGTAAAGAAGGCAGTTCAGTAGACTCTCATTTTTTCCACAAAATTGTCTACAATCATGTTGATATCAACATCAATCATTTTCTAACACCTTACACAAGACAGTCCAGTCACTACCACCACTTAGCATACCAACAGGGCCGTCCCCAGAAAATTCTTGCTGGGTGGGGGGGGGGGGGGGGGGGGCTAGGTGGGGAGGGCAGGGGAGGGGTGTCCCTTCCCGGTAGCCGAATTGTTTTTTTGGTTTGCCACATTGAATGGTGCAATTTCCTGCTATCTGAATCACTTTATCAAGATATAATTTAGGTTATAATATAGGAAATCAGTTCCGTGTACACCTGGGTTTCAGTGTATAGACTTACAGACGGATATGTGTTCATGATTTTTTTCCATTGACAGACATACGTGATCTTGGTTAAAGTGTTTTTGCCAGTGACACAAAGACAGACAGACATGTGATCATGTCTAAAGATTTTTGCCATTGACAGACAGGCATACAGACATATGAAAAGTTTTTTTCTGTAAGAATAGATAACTTAAATGCAAATATATAGATTATTTTGTTTTTCTGAACATTACCAAATTATATACAAACAAAGCAAAATATCCAAATAAATATACACTCAACTAACCATAGCATCACAATGGGTTCTTTCTTCTAAATGTGAAAATAACCCTGATCAAAACTACAAACATGAAATGTTACAGTTTAATAGGAGAGCCATGATGGCCCTTAATCGCTCACCTGGCAGGGCTTTTTTTCTATATAACAGATACTCGCGATTTCCTTTAAAATCATATGCGGTTTTCCCTAAAAATGGGTTTACCTCAGGTTTTTTACCCAATTGGCGAACTGCGCATGATTGTTTCCCCTAATTAGCCATTTTTAATATATAAAAGCGGGTAGCAATGTTTTCCCCTTCAATTGAAAAAACTGCCAGCCTGGTTATAACAGATTTATTTATTCAATGAAAAAGATATTGTCATTTTAACATTTTCAGGGCTTTTTTTAGCCGATTTTATAGCCCTTATTCGGCTATATCCCCATGGCAAAATGTATGTTTTTCACCCATTTTTTCGAGCAAAATTCCCAATCTCAAGTCACCAAAAAAATCCATGAAAAACGATAACAAACCTCGATTTATTCAGTACAATCGGTCTGGGGACGAATCATTCATACTTTCTTATCATTCGAATTGTTCGGAGTTATTCTTTCATTACTAGCTATTGATCAATGTCAGTAAAACGCTTATCGGTCGAAGTGTATATTGCTTTTTGTAGCAAGATATGCTTAATAACGTCTTGATACGTCACCCCCTCGTCTTAATTTTTCGACAATGTTTGTGAACAACGTAGCAATTTGCATTTTGACACGACTGGTTCCTGAATAATTTATTTGCTAAACTCCAGTATATAGCGAAAACGGGAACCAACTCGTGATTACGTAAATCGGGTGTTCTCCGTGGGGGATTCTCCTGATTGGTCCATACCAAAATAGGCCAAGCGTGGATCACAGCATGACAGGTCTGTCTGTGTCTAAGAGAACTAACAGATAATCTCTTCCAGGGAGGAAAATATCGGTCACTAAAAAGTGCCTTGGTAAAATTTCAAAACGGTAGATTTAGCTGAAAACTAAAAAGGGCCCATTAAAAAATGGTATCTTGGCAGCCAGCTGGGGGGGGGGGGTGGGCCGGGCCCCCGAGCCCCCCCACCTGGGTACGTGCCTGAGTCCAAATACCTTCCACCACAGCTGACTACTTCAAAGACTCATTCTTTCCACGTACAGTTGTCCAGTCGAATACACTACCATCGGATGTAGTCATTGCTGAATCAATCCTTGGATTCAAGCCAGCACTTGCTGCATCGATGTATCATCCATAGTCAAGCTCAAGAGCTCTTTTATCTGTTTTCAACAATACTAACTTTCTTGCACATTTCTTGTAAATATGGAAAAATAGTCAAACAGGGAGAGCCACACACGAAATGACACCGTACCAAACACCATCAAACGAGAAACGGTATAGCCACAAGACAAAACATAGGACGCATATCAATTCTGAAAGATCAAGACGAAAAAGATTAAACATTAAGCATATTAAACAACAAAATTGACCACAGGCTGAAAGCAGGAGTACCGCCTTGGAACGGTCAGTAACCAAAATAAGCTACTGGGGGACTTAAACCTGGTTTACGGGTACCCAACCTCGTCCTTATCCCACTTTCACCAAAGTCAAAATGTACATAAAATTCCCCCTCCAGACTTCACAACATGAATAACGATGTCTGCCAAAATGAAATGACTTTAAAATAAACGTTAGAGGTAAACAACGACGTCATCATTTAAATGACGTCATAATTTAAAAGTACGGGAAAGCTATATAAAACACTTCTACACCGACATTTTATAAAAAAAATAAATCGCAAGAAGATACAAATACTAGTGGGTATTAAGTATGTACAACTGTTTTGTTTGAAAAAGAATAAACTTGACATCGTAGACATGTACTCGATGACTATTCAGAGGTCAGAGCAGCTGTGGAGAAGTCATTTGGGGTACGACAGAACTGGCAAAATACAAATATCTAATTTCCTCCCTCCGTAAACGGGTTTAAGAGGGAATCTTCATAGAGTATTAAGTCTTTTCCGTCGTCGCACAAGCAAAGAGGAAAGCATAATGACCAACTGTAAAGGGATCGACCACCAAGCATGTAGTGTGCTGCAATATAGAGGGGTCATAGAGCTATCCCTTTTTAATGAATTGTTTTATACGTTTGACAAACAAAGTATCAAAATATGTGTGTCCAATAATTTTTCGAAGTTTGTAAATTACATCACCGTAAAACTCCGGATGTGAAATACCTCACTTTAGAAATGTACGTAAATTACAATTGTATTTGCTGATGAGTAGAACATTACGGTGGTAAAAATTTGAAAATGTTTTACGAAGTTTGTCATATCTGTAGCCCTGTTTTAGTAGTTTTTCAGTGATAATAAATGGAAAAGTAGTAAAGTCAAGCAGGCAAAGCCACATGCAAGACGCAACCACCACCAAAACACCGATAGACAGCATGACACACAACCACACACCCAAACGCACACTCACACACACGAAATGAACACAAAAAACACCAAAAGACACAAGAAACGGGGACAAACGTTCCACAACATGAACAAACCACAAACACAAAGACGCAAGGCAAACAAAAGGAAGGGTGACAAAGAGAGTACCGCCTTGGCACGGTCAGCAGCAAAAACACCACTGGGGGTTTAAACCGGTTTACGGACGTCCTAACCTTTACACTTCTCTCAAAGTCACCCTAGCTTTACAAATATTGTAAATAAAGGTATCCCCGCTGGACTTACCCACAACATAGACGACGGTGAACACAGGACAACATGTAAAACATAGCATAATAACTGTGACAAACCGTCAAATATGTACTCAATGACTTTGCTGAAGTCAGAGCACCTGCAGGTAAGCCGTTAAGGGCACGACGGGGAAAAAGTAATACATGAGTCTGGTAAGCTCCTCCTGTATCCAAGTTTAAGAGTATACCATCATAGAGTACTACCCTCGGCCTGTCATCGCGCAAGCAAAGAGGGAAGCGTAGCTACCGACTGTAAAAGGGTCGATAACCAAACATGCAGTGTGTTGCAATATAATAGGATCATAACCTTTCTTTTTAAAAGTTTTAATGCGTTTTATAAACAAATCATGAAAATGGATATGACCCCGAATTTTCCTAAGTTTGTAGATAACATCCCCATAAAATTCTGGTTGAGAAATGCCTTGTCGCAGTAACGTCCGTAGATTGCAATTATATTTACTAATGAGAGGTAAATTTCGATAATAAAATTTAGAAAAGGTTTTCCGAAGTTTGTGATATCTGTAACCTTGCTTAAGAAGTTTATCAGTTATAACTAAATTACGTCTGTTAAAATCTTCAAGCAAAGAACAGGCTCGGGCAAACCTAATAAGTTGAGAAATATAAACCCCATAAGGTTACGATTGTTAAAATCATCAACAGAAGAACAAGCTCTAGCAAAACGAATAAGCTTAGAAATGTATACACCGTAACATGTAGCACGGGGAACATCCCCATTCAAATGAGGATAGTTAACTATTTTAAAATTAAAGTCACCCCTTTTGTCATAAATTCCAGAAGAAATTGTTCCATTGTTTATAGATAAATTTAAATCTAAAAAGGCTGCAGATATGTCAGAACTATTTGCTTTATTAAGCTTGAGCTCTCTAGGGTAAATTGAGGTTATCATAGAATCAAAGTATGGGTTATCAATATTAAATATGTCGTCTAAATAACGTGCTGTGTTGTTAAAAGCATTGATGACATCCGCCTGTGAATCGGTTTTAAGGTTAAGCATAAATTCCCGTTCATAACAATACAAAAACAACTCTGCAATTAAAGGAGCACCGTTGGTTCCCATGGGAATACCAACTAGAACTATCACTAAAGGTGATGAATACCCCGGCACGACAGCCTTGATTGCAAATCCAAGTTTGAACATGTAACAGGACCAAATAACAAAAATACCCAAAGTTCAAATAGAGAAAATTCTGTAATGGCTAACACTAAACACAGGAAAATTGTGTCTTGCACATGTGCTATTCGTGTTTAGTATGTATGGCAAGTATCAATTTAATACGTTTCAAATTGAAGGAGTATGTGACATCAACTCCCCATGTTTCATGCAAAAATGACAAAAAATATTCAAAGTTCAGGGGGGGGGGATAATTCTACAATGGCTAACCGTAAACACATGAAAATTGTGTCTTGCGCATCTGCTATTTGTGACTATTACGTATCCCAAATATAAATTCAGTAACTTAAAACTGAAGGAGGAGTTTGCGACACCAACTCCCCATATTACAAGCCAAAACAAGTATCAAGTGAATCAGGATGAAAGTGAAGGAGGAGTTCAAAGTACAGGATTTTGCCTGCCAA
The DNA here is from genome assembly GCA_963576725.1 of Azorinus chamasolen. Taxonomy (NCBI): domain Eukaryota; kingdom Metazoa; phylum Mollusca; class Bivalvia; order Cardiida; family Solecurtidae; genus Azorinus; species Azorinus chamasolen. Next base: position 78,123,336 of record OY755236.1, on the reverse strand, counting down.
TTTCAAGACCAATTTCAAGGAAAAAGGTCAAGGTCAAGGTCACAGAGATTTGAAATTTGTGTCTTGCAAATATACTACTCCTGAGTAACATTTATGCCAAGTATCAAGTGAATCAGGTTGAAACTGAAGGAGGAGTTCAAAGTACAAGATTTTGCCTGCCAATTTCAAGGCCAAATGTCAAGGTCAATGTCACAGAGACCTGAAATTTGTGTCTTGCACATCTACTACTCTCGAGTAACATTGATGCCAAGTATCAAGTAAATAAGGTTGAAAGTGAAGGAGGAGCTCAAAGTACAAGATTTTGCCTGCCAATTTCAAGACCAATTTCAAGGCCAAAGGTCAAGGTCACAGAAATTTGAAATTTGTGTCTTGCACATCTACTACTCCTGAGTAACATTTATGCCAAGTATCAAGTGAATCAGGTTGAAAGTGAAGAAGGAGTTCAAAGTACAAGATTTTGCCTTCCAATTTCAAGACCAATTTCAAGGACAAAGGTCAAGGTCAAGGTCACAGAGACCTGAAATTTGTGTCTTGCACATATACTACTCCTGAGTAACATTTATGCCAAGTATCAAGTGAATCAGGATGAAATTGAAGGAGGAGTTCAAAGTACAAGATTTTGCCTGCCAATTTCAAGACCAATTTCAAGGCCAAAGGTCAAGATCAAGGTTACAGAGACCTGAAATTTGTGTCATGCACATCTACTACTCCTGAATAACATTTATGCCAAGTATCAAGTGAATCAGGTTGAAAGTGAAGGAGGAGTTCGCCGTACAAGATTTTGCCTGCCAATTTTAAGACCACTTTCAAGGTCAAAGGTCAAGGTCACAGAGATTTGAAATTTGTGTCTTGCACATCTACTACTCCTGAGTAACAGTTATGCCAAGTATCAAGTGAATCAGGTTGAAATTGAAGGAGGAGTTCAAAGTACAAGATTTTGCCTGCCAATTTCAAGACCAATTTCAAGGCCAAAGGTCAAGGTCAAGGTCACAGAGACCTGAAATCTGTGTCTTGCACATCTACTACTCCTGAGTAACATTTATGCCTAGTATCAAGTGAATCAGGTTGAAAGTGAAGGAGGAGTTCAAAGTACAAGATTTTGCCTGCCAATTTCAAGATCAATTTCAAGGCTAAAGGTCAAGGTCACAGAGACCTGAAATTTGTGTCTTGCACATCTACTACTCCTGAGTAACATTTATGCCAAATATCAAGTGAATCAGGTTGAATGTGAAGGAGGAGTTCAAAGTACAAGCTTTTGCCTGCCAATTTCAAGACCAATTTCAAGGCCAAAGGTCAAGGTCAAGGTCACAGAGACCTGTAATTTGTGTCTTGCACATCTACTACACCTGAGTAACATTTATGCCAAGTATCAAATGAATCGGGTTGATAATGAAGGAGGAGTTGAAAGTACAAGATTTTGCGGACAGACCAACGACCGACGTCCAACGACCGACCAACCGACAGGCTGATTCCAGTATACCCCCCTCAAACTCTGTTTGTGGGGGTATAATGACCTGGCGATATACAGAATTACCAAAACGAACAAATATATTGTCTAACAGAAACGTAATTGCGTCACAAAGATCTAAACATGTCCACGAGGTATATTTATTTGTAATGTCATTGGTAAAGAACGCATGTCTAGAATTACAGGCAATAAATGATACTTTTTCTCTGGCAAATGTTTTATTTATAAGATTTGTAAGTTTGACCTTTATTAGATCGTGTGGTAATGTGGGATAAAGTGTAGAAAAGTCATATGTACTTATAGTGTTAGCTTGGTGTTGCTTGATTTTTAATTTTAGTTAAAACCTCATTGGAGTTTTTTATAGACCAAAAATGGTTAATTCCTGAATTCTCATAAGCTTTATCGCAGTAACGCTTGACATCTTCTTTGACCGTTGTTAGACACGATGTAATTAGTTTGGATAGTGCGGTTGTAGTGCACCAGACAGAGTTTGCTATGAAGCGTGATTTATATGGCGTTTTATGGAGTTTAGGTATCCAGTACATTGTCGGAAGTTTATGATGTGTGATTAATATATCAACATTGAACTGTTTACATTAACATGTTCAGATATTATGTCGTTTTCAGATTTAGAGACCACAATATATGACTTTTGTCTTAGTGATTTCTTGTTCTAAAACGCCCACATAATAAAGTCGTCAAACGATAATTACATTGTTTGACGCTTTATCAGCTGGAACAAACACGTATTTAGAGTGAAAATCTTGTATACTATTTTTTAAGAAGCCAACTGAAGTCTTAGGTTTAGGCGGAAGAATGTGAATGTTAGATTTGTAAAACGCGATACGTGTATCCATTATAGTTGAAATTTGTTTTATCCATTATGTAAGGGCACTATTGTCTGCATGTTCTCGGCGACACCATTTTACACTGAAGTCTAACAAAGATTCTATAATTTTGCAACGGCAGATTTCGAAATCTATCAAAGAAGGTAGTCTGTATTTGGGTCCCTTAGTTAATAGAGTACGGAGACAATTGTTTTCGATAATGTCAACATTGCAAGTAGGGATTTTAATTTAGTTTCTTTTATGTTTTTAGGTCTTTGCACCACCCAGTTTGGAGGTACCAAGTGGATTGAGTAGCTTGTGCATCCAGACAGTCTAGCTTACTTTTTAACCCCCGTGCATGGCAATAATACTCAATAGTGAGTGATAGCCATTTTTAAAGAAGAAGAAAGACAGAGAAATAGAAGGGTCACTGATCCATTAAATTGGGTGGGGGTATAATGTCAACACCTGTACGGTATAGCAGTATATTATGACAGGATATTTATCAGTTATATGTAGTTAGTGTTACTTGTAAAAGAAGTTTATACAATTAAAATGTTATATTTTGATAAAATAAATATAATGTATATTGTATTATATTTTAAATTAATGACATCACATTTATTTTAAACAAGTAATAATGGCAAAAAGGGGGGGGGGGTTATAATTGTTTTTCTTTTTTTCATTGTATGTTACTTTTGACGCGCTTAAAATTATTTTTTTGTTTTTATGTGCATCTGATCAGGGTCTGCTCTCTTTGCTGATGATATTTTATAGTTATGCTTTTACAATGTCTGCCATGATAAAAACATTACAAGGCAATGTGCTATATATTAACAATATAACTAATATTGACGATGTCTTTATTTTTCATATGAATATTAATTCACGATGTCATGAATATTTATTGAGTAATGGGTCAACTGTGTAGTACCCAGGTCGCCGCCGTGTAATATGTCACGTGTATCTGTGTTAAATTAGTTAACCCTTTCCTTCATATAAACGCCTTTTCAAGATACAGAAAAGACTCTGGTCAGATGGCTACTACAAGAGCCCTCAAATCAGGATCAGGATCGTCTCTGTTAATCGAATTTATTGTCATTGAATTTAATGTCTGCTCTTTAATTTGCATATGATATGAAAAATATGCTCAAACGTTATTGAAATTAACCATTTCCCTGTTCAATATTCATGTAAGTAATATTGACGTCTGTTTTTTCTATAATGAAATTTTTATATATTTTTAATAATATGATGTCATTATTCGTTACATGAATACTCATTGACTACAGCGTTAATACCCTAATTGCCGACACGTATAATGGGCCACGAATATCTGTGTTAAATGCTTTAATTACCACGTGCGGGGTGCTTATGCGACTGCATGCATAAGTTAATATGGGAGAGCCATTGAAACACAACAGGAGGAATAAATATACATATCTAATAGAGCATAAAACATATAATATGGATCCAGTATATTATACACATAAAACAAAGTTCGAAAACCAACAACATACAAGGAAACAATAAAGAAAACCCTTTTTCAGCTGATGATAAAAGATGTGATTCTTGGTTTCAAGTCTTAATTTATCTCGAACATCTTACATAATTCAAAAGAAACCACACACAAAATCTTCCACGGTAATTGATACATTACTAGGTGTATTTATACAATATTTATGAAACCAAGAATCACATTTGTCGCAACAGACCATGTTGTCGACACATTCAGGCAAAATACAAATACAATACATGTAATTGTTTATATTAATATTGCTTTTACTACATGTACTTGTTTTCTTCTCATGCTTATTTTTATTTTCATCAATGGAAATTCTGTCATTTCCCTATTTTCAAAACAATCTAATAAATGAGATCTTAATTTAGTTGAATCAAATATTAAGTCAAACTATTTTTTTTCTGGAAACAATAAGAAGTGACAAAAGCAATTGCATATAAGCCACAATCAATGTTGTTGTTCTGTTTACTACATTTGGTACTTGAATAGAAATGACGTCATTGTTTTCACCGTATAATTGGGAGAGTTGAATTTTGAGCCCGTTTGGAATGATTTTGTCATCATTCCTGTCATTGCCTAAAATATCTAATAAGAAAATTTTGTTTTCGTGATATATCGAACAGACCCAGTGATCATTGTGTGTGTGGTGTATTTGACAGGCCGGTGATATTACAGGTTGCATTGGTATATTTATTATCCACCTATTTTCGCTATCGTTAAATGTTGCAACTTTTTCTGTTAGTTGAAGTCCATTGAAAAAGTTAGCAAACTTTTTTTTAATACTCTATTAACAGCTTCCATGTGAAATTAGTTTAATTTTCTGTTGTGTACTAAATCTTCTTTGTCCTCAAGTTTAAGTTCTAATTCTTTTATCCGACTATTGTCATTTTTAATAGCATGATTACATTCATTAATATCCTCACGACTGATATCAAACTGAATTAGATCATCCTCTTCTGTGATGGCTGATAAGTCATTTTCCAGTTTTGGCTTTTACTTTTTAAGTCACGTTTACGTTTGTTATTAGATTTTGGAGGTTTAATATTACGAGGTGTTTGTGGAGTTTTTAATTAGCTTCTCTCTTAGCGGGGTCATTAGAATCGTCATAGAGATAGACACTTCCAGGTGCGGTTCTACATGGCGGTTCCTTTGTAACAGTCAAGTTTTGGACGAGAATGTCAGCAGCTTTACCCATTGTTAACATCCTGTCTACCTTGGAAAATACAGGGATATCATTTCCACCACCATAAAGTTTGATTGGATCTGTGCTCAGATGAAAAGAGTATTCTGTTACTATTAGTACAGGCTGCTGTTTCTGTTTTCTTAACCTATGCGATGCAGGCTTCTGTTTGAACTCGACAGGTTGTGACTGCTTCTGGCTGCGACTGGATCTGATGTGATGAGCCTGGCGTAGCGGAGTCTTCTGTCTGGATATGACGTGACGATATGCAGGCTTCTGTCTGGACTCGACAGGTTGTGACTGCTTCTGACTACGACTGGATCTGATGTGATGAGTATGGCGTGGCGGAGTCTTCCGTCTGGATCTGACGTGACGATATACAGGCTGTACTGGACGGACTGGCAACGAAGACACGACAACTTCACTGTACAGACGCGGGCCGTAGACTACATCGGTTCTCAGGGGAGACGAAATCGGTTGATTAACAGTCTGTTGTTGCGGTTCAGATGTAGTTTCGGTCGGCGTCAGCCCTGTAACTTCTGCAGTGATGTTCTCTGCCAACGAATCAGTCCCATCATAACTTAGATGTAACCCATCCCTGCTCAGCATCTTTTGATTTGCTCCTGAAACATACATTAAGATATAATTGTCTGCCCTGTGCATTGATTAACTTCAAATTGTATTATTGGGTTAAAATCGTTAACATCTAGCAGGAAATAAAAAAAAATCTGTGAATATCCATTTGTAATTGACATTAGTTGCTACAAACATTGTATTATGTTTAATGCAATAAAATTAATTGAATTGAATTGAATTGACATATGTTCAACATATTGAACACTATATGCTATTATAGAATAAAAATTCTGAAAGGGGATGATCCCCGAGAGCAAAAATTGCAACACAAAAAGAGAAAATTGCAGACTCGGTTTTATTGAGTCTGTTCATGAATAGTAATTGAAAGTGCAACACTGCTCACGCCCCCTAGCACCGGCTTAAGCGGTATTCAATTTTCAGAACAAGAAGTACTGAAATTCATGATCTCGAAGGATCAGAAGGTATAACAACAATGAGAAGGCAATTATCGAAATACAAATTTCACGAAACTAAAGAAACAGGTCTCATTTTAGAAACTAAAGAAACAGATTTGATCTGGGTCTACACTCATTGCAAATGCATACTTATATTCTGGACTATCATGGTATATATTTGATTACAAACCTTGGCGAGTATTCGTGGATTTTTCCCGAAAGCCTCTGCATCTCATCCACAATCAAGGCTGGGGATTTGGACCCAATGTCATTGGCTCCAACAAGTATGGGTATGAGTAAATATACGCATGCACGTTCACACATGTATGTATGTACGTATTTGTGTGTATATATATATACATATATGTGTATGTATATATGTATAAGTGTGTGTGTGTGTGTGTATATATACATGTATGTATATGCGTATGATTATACACGCATATCCGCTTACGTATATATGCACATCGGTATGAGTGTGAGTGTATGTACATGTGGGTATATGTGTTTACATTTAATTATGTATAGACATGTTTATATGTATATGTAGTGCGAGTAATACATGTTAATTTTGTTGCACAAGAGTTATAAAGTGAAAGTTGTATGAAAGTTAAATGAATGTTTGATATGAAGTATTTAACTCAGAAATGATCGTACGCACAAATAGTATCAGCAAGGGTGTATCCCACTTTATCGAAATAGACATAATTAGTTAATTACCTCTTTAAAGCGGGCCTGAAACAATTGTGGTATACAAATAATATAATATAGAAATCTTTTCCCCAACCTCCTGTTTTCTTCTCTCGTTGTCGTTATTTCTATATTTGTGTTTTGAATCTTTTCAGCCTAATGTGTAATATTCAAACTAGCCTGATAACCATGTTGATCACTTATATTGTGTATGTGTGAACTGTATCAACATCTTGTTTCGTACTTTGTATAACAGAGTGAATAAAGTTCTGTTCTGTTCTGCAGGATACTTATCAGATATATGTCGTTAGTATTACTTGTAAAAGAAGTTTGAGTATACCATAAAAATGTTATATTTTGATAAAATAAATATAGATATATTATATTTTGAATTAATGGCATCACATTTATTTTAAACAAGTAAAAATGGGTGGGGGTATAAATTCTTTCTTTTTAAAAAACAACAACAAAATACGTGTTACTTTTGATGCGCTAAAATTATTTTTTGTTTTTATGTCCATCTGATCAGGGTCTGCTCTTTGACAATGTCTGCCATGTTAAAAGCATTCCAAGGCCATGTGCTATATTAACAATATAACTAATATTGACGATGTCATTATTTTTTCACATGAATATTAATTTGAGTGAATGGCCAACTGTGTAGTACCCAGATCGCCACCGTGTGATAGGCCATGTGTACCTGTGTTTTCCTTCATTTAAACGTGTTTTCAAGCATTTGCAGAGAAGACCCTGATCTGATATGGCTACTACAGGAGCCATCTGATCAGGATCTACTGTGTTTGCTAATGGATTTTCGGGTCGTTGAATTCAGGGTCTGCTCTGTAATTTGCATATGATATGAAAAAAATGCTCATGATGTGTTATTAAAATTAACCATTTCCCTGTTCAATATTCATGTAAGTAATATTGACGTCTGTTTTTACTATAATGAAATTTTTAATCATTTTTTAATAATATGATGTCAATATTCGTTACAAATCAAATGACTACAGCTTTAATACCCTAATTGCCGACACGTGTAATAGGCCACGCGTATCTATGTTGAATGCTTTAATTGCCACATGCGGGGTGCATGCATGTGTTAATAGGGGAGAGACATTGAAAAACAACAGGAGGAATAAATATACATATTTAATACAGCATAAATCAATTAATATGGATCCAGTATATTATACACATATAACAAAAGTTTGAAAACCAAAAACAACATACAAGGAAACAATAAAGAAAAACCTTTCAGCTGATGATAAAAAAATGTGATTCTTGGTTTCAAGGTTTAATTTATCTCCAACATCTTACATAATTCAACAGAAACCACACACAAAATCTTCCACGGTAATTGATGCATTTATACAATATTTATGAAACCAAGAATCACATTTGTCGCAACAGACCATGTTGTCGAGACATTCAGGCAAATTACAAATGCAATAATTGTTTTCTTCTCATACTTTTTTTTCCGTCAATGGGAATTCTGTCATTTCCCTATTTTCAAAACAACAAAATAATGACATCGTGAATTATTATTATTTTTTATATTTCCCCTCAGTTTTTGCCATAGTTACTGTTTTGAAATCACGCAATTTCATGGATCAGTGTCCCTTCTATTTCTTTGTCTTCAGCGTTTTCTGAAATCCTTCTATTTCTTTGTCCACAGCGTTTTCCTTCTTTTTCCAATGTATCCGGCAAATCACTTCAGCTGCTTCAGTTACTTTTTCAGGAAATATTTCTGGGTTTTTGTAAAGCAACAATATTATTTTTATATATATACACCCCACACACACATGTGCAAACACAAAAAGATAACGACAGAATAGATCAGTAGCAAACAAAGCAGACCCTGGTCAGGCGGACACGCACAAAAACCCGAAGTAAAATTGAAACAAAAGCAATTAAATTAAATGTAGTTATTTTAGAAATCTAATTTGTTTTAATTAAATATATTTATTTTTCATTATAATTTCTTTGTAATGTATACTCAAACTGATTTCAAAGACAAGAAAATCCATTAGCAAACAGAGTAGATCCTGATCAGATGGCTCCTGTAGTAGCCATATCTGATATGGGTCTTCTCTGCAAATGCTTGAAAAGGCGTTTATATAAATATGAAGGAAAAGGTTAAATAATTTAACACAGGTACACGTGGCCTATCACAAGGCGGCGATCTGGGTACTACACTGTTGACCATTTACTCAATTAATATTCATGTGAAAAAATAATGACATCGTGAATTATTTATTATATTTCATATTTTCCCTCAGTTTTTGCCATAGTTACTTTTTTTAAATAAATGTGATGCCATTAATAAAAAAATAATATATTTATTTTATCAAAATGTAACATTTTTATTGTATACTCAAACTTCTTTTACAAGTAATATTAACTACATATTATCTGATACGAATCCTGCAATATGCTTCTGTTCTACCGTACAGATGTTGACATTATAATCCTCCCCAATTTAATGGATCAGTGACCCTTCTATTTCTTTGTCTTCAGCGTTTTCCGAAACCCTTCTATTTCTATGTCTTCAGCTTTTTCCTTCTTTATCTATGTATTCGGCAAACCACTTCAGCGTTTTAGTGCGCGCCGAATATATATTCACAGAATAAAATGCTCAACTAAAATTGTTATTCCTTCAAAAATTGTCTACTTATTTCTTACAATCACTCTTAATTTAGGCTATATTTTGTTCCTATATATGACATTGATCGATGTGTTATGAAATTTTGATTATACGAATAGGATGTATAGTTAGCGTGTAAATTGCGATATACTGCGAGAGAAGTTGTGTGTTTGTGTATGAGTGAAAGAGTGTGTGGTTGGTGGGTGAGAGGAGGCGAGGTTGGAATGAGTGATTTCACACATATTTCACACATATAGATGATTGCCAGATATGGACATGTCCATATAAACAATACGTTTTTTAGGCAATATTAGTTATGTTTTCCCTAATTGGAAAGGTAGTGCCATGCACTTAATGGTTTTGTATATATATAGTAATAGTTATGAGAAGGTTTTTGGTATACATTTTATAATGGTAAAAAATCTTTATATGTACATTAGGCTAAAATATCTTTAATACTGACAGGTGTTAACTTTAGTTTATATACATGTTTAAGGCCTCTGATCCTCAATAAATGCTTTTCTAATAATACTGTTAGAAGCAAGATCAGCGACGATCAAACTAAGTACAATTAGTTAATATTAACTAATATCTTTAGAGCCATCTGTCAGGCTTAGCAGTTTAGGGTAGGCTTATACAACCCAAACTATTTTAAAACTGATATTTGAGTGCCTCTGTCAGTTTAAGCATTCAGGACTGAACTTGTCTGGGCCCCCTACCCATTTCGAATTTAGTCGTTCTTTAAAGGAGTTGATCGAGGGTGCCAGTACTATATCATTGGGAAGTTTATTCCATAATTTTATGACCCTCTGACTGAAGGTGGTCCTTCTTAGTTCAGTGCATGAGCGCTTTGTAAATACCCTCAAAGAGTTACCACGCGTGTTCTGCGAATAACTAGGGGGAGTTGGGAAGAGTCTCTCCTTATCAACATTATCTATACCATGTAATATTTTATATGTCTGTATGAGGTCAGCTCTTATTCTCCTGTATTCCAGGCTTGGGATCCCTAGTTCTCTCATTCGTTGACTGTAATTAAGACTGGACATGCCCTTAACTATCCTGGTAGCTCTACGCTGTACATTTTCAATAGCTTTCTGGTCTTTTTTGAATCTAGGCGACCAGATTATTGATGCATATTCTAAGTGCGGTCTGATTAAAGCTTTATATAATGTTAGAAACATTTCTTTAGACATATAATTGAAGGATTTAACAATCAGACCTAACATGCGGTTAGCCTTTTTCACTTTTTCATTAGTGTGCAGGTTGAACGTCAGGGCAGGGTCAAAGGTCACTCCAAGGTCTTTTTCTTGGGTTACATATTGTATCTCTTGCTGCTTGTTATCTTGATCTGTTATGTAGTATTTATTGATAACACCCCGGTTTCCAATGTGTAAATTCTTGCATTTTTTAATATTGAATAAAAGTTGCCACTTTTTTGACCATCTGATTGCCTCGTTGATGTCTTTTTGTAGCTTGACTGAATCTTCAACATTATCAATTGTTTTATATATCTTTGTATCGTCAGCAAACAAACGTACGACACATGAGATTGCCTCAGGGAGATCATTAATATAAATAAGGAATAATACTGGTCCTAGTACACTTCCCTGTGGGACTCCGCTGACTACCCTGGACCATTCGGAGTATTCTCCGTTTACTACTACGCGTTGTTTCCTTCCTTGTAGGAAGTCTTCCAGCCAGCAGTAGATTTTACCCCTAATGCCAATATCCCAAATCTTCTGTAACAATCTCATGTGAGGCACTTTATCGAAAGCAGCTTTGAAATCAAGGTATATAACGTCTACTTCTTTACCTTCATCTATTGCCGTAGACCAGTCTTCAATACACTCAATGAGTTGAGTAGTACAGGAGAAGCCTTTCCTGAATCCATATTGATATTTTGATATTATATTATTTTTTTCCAGATAATCAACTATTTGCGCTCTTAATATTCTTTCCATTATTCTGCAGCAAATGGGCGTAATGCTAATTGGTCTGTAGTTTTCAGCTTTAGTCCTGTTACCTGCTTTATATATCGCGGTTACATTGGCTTCTTTCCATGTTTTAGGGAGTTTACCACTATCTAAAGATTTCCTGTATATTGTAGATAGTGGTTTAGTTAGTGTAGAAGAGCATTCTCTTAAAATTCTGGGATGAAGATTATCCGGTCCCTGTGATTTGGATGGTTTAATTTCTGATAGGACTTGTTTTACTATGTCTTCTGTTATTTCGCAGTAGCTCAGTGTGGAGTGGATAGTGAGGGGTTCCGCTGCGGGGATGGATTGGGTATCTTCAATTGTGAAGACGCTGACAAAGTGTGCATTCAAAGTATCAGCGATTTCCTTATCTGTTGCTGTAAGCTGACCATTTGGCTTTTCAACATGACTTATTGTTACAGTTGTCTTAGTATTATTTCTTGTAAATTTCCAAAATCCCTTTATATTCAATTTGGCATCTAGTGCAATCCTTTTCTCATATTGGTACCTGGATCTTCTCAACTCGTAATTGACTAAATTTCTTGATTTTTTATAGTTTTCGTAAGTTTGGAGGTTTTTACAATGCTGGTATTTGATCCATTTCTTCCTCTTATCTCTGATAGCTTGAACTGCCTGTCTATCAACAAATGGATTCCTGTGACTGGAAGAGTTTACTTTATTCTTTGGAATATGGTTCTCTTGAATTTGGTATATGTTTTCAGCAAAAGACTTCCAATCACTTTGGATTCCTCCTTGAAGAATATTTTCCCAAGGTACTTTGGATATATCTGTGTTCATATCAGAGTAATTCCCTTTTGAGAATATATATTTCTTGGTATGGTTCAATTTGGTCTCAATATAACAATTAAAATTAAATGTTAGTATAATGTGGTCACTTTTGTCCAGGCTTGGTAATGTTTGTAAGTTTTCAACCATGTTCTCCTCATTGGTTAATATGAGATCCAGTAACGAAGGGTTTTGGTTATTTCTTTGCCTAGTTGGTACTTTAACATGTTGGTATAGGAAAAGGTCCTTGATTCCTTCTACAAAGAGGGTACTTATGTGTCTATCGTTCATGGTAGAAGTTTCTAAGTTCCAATCAATCTCTGGAAAGTTAAAATCACCTGTTATCAGTATATGGGAATAGTTTCCTATGCAGGTACTATTCAAAAGTTCCAATAATCTTTGTACATTTTGTTCATTACTGTTAGGACTTCTATATATGCTGCCTACTAGTAAGGTATCATTATTTTGTAGTTTTATATTGCACCAAATAGATTCTTCAAAGTCGGAGTTCATGTGGCACTCTAAAGCTCTCAAATCTTTTCGGATGTATAGAGCTGTTCCTCTGCCCTTTACTTCGTCCGCCAGGAATAGATCATAATTTTCAATATTATAAACCTCGGAAATTGGTTCATTCAATGTGTTCTTCGGAAAGATCTCTGTTACTGATACTATGTGAGGACTGGAAGTTGAAATCAAGTGCTTTAGCTCTATAAGTTTTACTTTGGTAAGTACATCAGCATTTGTATATATTACTTTTAATTGGCATTCTTGTACGATATTGCTTGAAGTATCTGCGGGTATACTAGTTCCTTTATTATTTACAGTTTCAGTTGGGTTAAAATAGTTTCCTTCATTGTGAAGGTTAAAACACTTATTATTCACACGGCTTTTTCGAAGATAAGGAGACATCAGGTTGAGGACAATTTTCCATATTCAATGCTGGCTCAGGGTTTACCAGGAGACCACCTATTATCGTCTCGTCCGTTACTGTATCGTTACCGAATACAGGGTTCAGCTCCCAACTGTGCGTTATCTTAGTGTCATTGCCTGGATGTCCTTCTTGTAAATCTTTACTCTCCATTTGGTCTTCCTGTTCCTTTGTATCTTTTTTCTTTGTCCGCTTTTCTTTCCTTTCTTTCCTCTGTTCTATTGTCAAATCCCTAAACAGAACGACGTTTTTCAGAATATCATGAAGTTTGTTTTTTATTTCTTTGGAGTTATCAAGGAGTGCTTTTCTTTGTTTTTTATCTTTAAGGACAACTTTCAGTACTCTTGGCTTATTAATATCTTCATTTTTCTTGCCTAGTCTGAAGAGAGTTTCAATTTCTACATTTTCAATTCCTAGTTTATCTGCTATTTGTCTAAATGTGTCATCATCTTCTTCCTGGTTACGCTTTCCTTCCCTATGGTTGCCTTCTGGCAGATTGTATACTATTATATTGAGTTCTCTTCTCCTTCTATCCTCAATTTCTTTAGTTTTCTGATCTATTAGCTTCCCAAATTTGTCTTGTAACTTAGCAGTGAGCTTTTCCTCCATCAAATTCATTTCTGTTTTAATAGTTTCACCTGTTCTAATTTCCAGGCTGTCCATTTTCACTTCAAGTTCTGTAAGCCTTTTTTCTTGCCTTTCGTTAAGTTCTTTAAGGGTTGAGCCTATCTGTTCCAATGTAGGTATAACAGTTTTACAGCTCTTGCAGGACCAGTTATAGTCTGTTACTTCACCACTCATTAGTAGGAAGTCGAAAGCTTTCTTTGATAATCCAGTGCATCTTTGGCAAAAATTCAGTTTACATCCATTGCAAATTGTTAATTTTTCGGAAGCAATTTCGTTTGAGCATCTGGAGCAAATTTTATCTGTATCTATCGGACTTCTCTCTAAAACTGTCCTCTTTCTTACCTTTTCTAGCCCCCCAATTTGACTTAAAATTGGACGTCTAGGTGTACTAGTATAGACGTTGGAAGCCATTTGTATTGTTTTATTATTTATTACTATGTTTTAATTGTCTTTATTGTTGGTGCCAGTTTTACTGTTTCATCTGTGATGACGGTAAGGTAGTCCCAGCAGCGTTACCATGTATTAGTTACACTTCTGCTGTAAGGATATTTTAGTGACGGTAGGGCAGTCCCCGCTACATCACCACTTAGTCTATAATATTTAATGGTCTATGAAATAAGTGCATGTACAAACACGTTTCATTTGCTGTAATATATTATTTATGTCAAGAAACAAGTTTCCCCTGTGCTGACGGTAGGGCAGTCCCTACAACATCACCATGTATTAAGTTACAGATATTATGCAAAAATAAATTTGCGACGGCAGGGCAGTCCCCACTACTTCACCGTATGCTCTGTAATATTAAATGTTCATTTGTAACAGTTCATGTATTATTGTGTTTATTTATTATTATGTATTATTATGTATTATTATGTCAATACTTGGTTTATACTATGTTGGCTGTAGTATATAATTTCTATTTAGTCACCATATATAGTGTTATAGTTCTACTGTATAGAGTTAAGTGTATGAAAAGTTTAGCGACGGTAGGGCAGTCCCCACTACATCAACTTGTAATCTGTCTGTAATCAATGGTATTGAATATTCCTCAGTATCAGTGCTGATCAATATTTATTTCACCAAAAATCTTTAAAGCCCATTTTTTTGCTATTAAGCTATCAGGATGGACGCCATCAACTAACGGCCCTGGGTTAAGAGAGTACCTTGTCCTAGGTTGACTCTTCTTACCCTTTCTCCTATCCCTTCTTGAAACAATAAAATCCTGATAAAATTTGGGAGAAGTATAATCCAGGGTGTTATTTATCTGTCTTATCAAGCAATTTAGTTCTTTTGTCTGTTCATGGATACCAGAATCATCAATTTGGTCCCACTCTGGATGGCCACGTTGTCTGTTCCACACTTTGGTAAATATTGGGGGACATTCAAGAATGCCCAAGTTTACACTATAGCGGGAGCCTAGAGAAATGAGTTTATGAAGGTCACCAGATATTTCGGCTGAGAGTTCTTCAAAGGAATTGAATCTTGGCTGTATAAAGCGTCCGACCTTTTTGGTCACATCACAAGTGGCATGCCAAAAGAGAAAAAGTGTGTCCGAGTAATCGCCGTTTGAAATTTGTAAGAATTTTTCAAGATCCTGTACTCCTTGACCAATCCTGCGTCCACCTGCACACTTCCAAATGATATTTACTTCAGTATTACTCAAGTTTACCTCTGGTTTGATGTAATTTCCTTTACTATCAGAGAACAGAACTATTTGTTTGTAGGGATTATTCCCCACTTCTTTCCTACTGTCGTTAACGTAATTCCTTGCTTTCTTGTTTAGGCTCTCTGCCATGCCATTATGTTATATGTAAATATGTTATACTAATGAATGGAAGACTCTTCCCTATATGAATACCGAGCTTTACATTCGGTAGACACTCAATATGTGAACAGCTCAAACTTTAGACGGCAGGGCAGTCCCTACAACATCTTGTTGATATCCGTTTCACAGTGAAGATTGGCTAAAACAAGAGAAATAAAGAGGAAAAAAAGGATGAACAAGAATGGAAACGGATGGCAGGGCAGTCCCTACAACATCCTGTCTGGTTTTGCTTTACTTATAAGAAAGACAAAGAAACTTACCCCAAGCTCCGCGTAGCACTGAACCACCAATCAGAGGGCCAATTATTTATAAGATGTTATTGCATTTACGTTAATGTGATTGGTATGTAGTGAATTAGTATAAGAAGAAATATATCAGTAACTCGACTCTTTACAGTTGTCACGGTATGTGTTTACAAGAACTAAACAAACGAGTCTTTACAAGAGCGTGTACAAACCCCACCGTCTCAATATTCGGTCTTTGATAAGTTATATTAGATCACTTATATTAACCACATGGAAGTACAAACTATTGATCATACTGGGAAGGTATTAACTTTCCAGGTTTACACACATGAAGCAAACACGTTTTTATTACATACCGGTAATATGTTTTAACGGGACTCTGAACTATTGCTTAAGATAATTATTGCTATCCGAACCTTAGAAATAGTTACAAATAGACTAAAGATGAAACAATGAAGGAAAAGTAGAAGAAAGAAGATGGAAGATTGAAATATTTCCAAAAATCCAATATGTCCGCCGTACTGGCACCCGAGAAATTGGAAGCCTACAATACCTTTGTATCTAAAAAATGAAATTACTCCCTAATATCCTATTATTATGAAAAAAATATATGTGCAATAGTGATGAATGTGGTTTAAGTTTATAAAATCTGCAGATTAATCCTAAAATTAATGAATCCTATAGTGTCGATTCCAAAAGATTTAAATTATTTTCATCAGAGCTCAAGAATCCATGTCTTCCATCCTCCGCGCATGCGCACTCACCGAGTGGTATTGTGACCAAAATGACATTATACTGAATTGTGTTGCAACAAGGCACTCATGTACACGTTGAAACGAATAAAGTATATATGTCTGTCTGTCTGTCTGTCTGTCTGTCTGTCTTAATCCTTTACCATGTATATGTTGAAATGAATCAGTAATCTCGACCCGTTTTAATATCCATATTTATACCAATGTGCTGTTTTATTTAATTAATGTTTGTCACAAAAACAACAACAAACCAACATCTATTAATTCACTTACCTTTTTTTCTTTCTCGTACTCGTGCTGATTAAAGCGGCAATTAATTAATAGTAATAATGATAATTACCACATCTGCATGTAGATAATCATAATTGTCGAATTTATTGGCACAAACATATATCCAAGGAACGCAATATTACAGCCCGGAGAAGCAACAATTACATACCGGACTGTTAGTTCAACTGAAACTGACCATACGAGCCATGTGGTCATACGAGTCTTTGAAAACATCTTTTGTTAAAACAAGTTTAATATAGACACAAACATGTTTGCAGATCTAATTCCTTTTTCATTAAATATTTATGGCTTTTTTATGTATATATATTAATTATTTCAAATATTTAAATACTTTTGATTAAATATATTTAATTTTTCATTATATATATTTTTAATGTAGATCTACATGTATACTCAAACTTTCCATTCAGCATGCACCCTTCTGATTTACCACATAGAAGTTGTGATTATATAATCCCCCACGCAATTTAATGGATCAGTGACACTTCACCGTTTTAGTCCGCGCCGTGTTTTGTTTCCATTCCGTTCCATTTCTCCATTGCGTCTTTTAAGACCTACACCGTACCGATAGTTGGTAATAGAGAATATATCCGGTACAACATTGGAACTTCCGGTTATGTCTACTAAACGATAGCTGTTATTGGTGAAAATGAGAAGAGTCTGGTAATTTATTCAAACGCAATTAGATTGTATTTTAACATTCAAAGAACATTATTGATAAAAATTATATTACTGCTCTGCATTCGTAACATAATGAAGGGTTTTAGCGGGTTCAGATAGCCGCTAGCGCAAGACTTTGATGCACGACTAGATCATTGATGTTAAATGTCGATCTTAGAAGTACAGTACGATACATATATATCACAGCTTAGGCCAAATGGTCATTTACATTACATGGTCAACTAATTTGTTTATAATAAATATTTATAATGCAAGTTATGTAATCAGTCCCTTGTGTATTGGCACTTTTTCTGAATAAGATAAGGGAAAATCGCGAGTATAATCTAACAAGAGAAGATGGGTGCTGGAGATTTCGCTTCATGACGACTTCAACTACAATTAGATATATGCTGTATTTCTGGTGATTCGTGGTCCTTAAATTTTAAATTATGACAGTCGTGCCTTCCAAGTCTTATTTTCGTTGCATAGTAATATTTTAAAACATTTATCTTGAACTAATAAATTTTCAGATATTTGTTATATCTCATGGCGCGAACGTCAGTGGGAAGAATGGCTGGAGGCAATAGAGAGAGAATTCAGATTTTTCAGAATAAATGATCCACTAGACAAGAAAGATGCATTAATCATTTATGGCGGTAAGGAAATTGCGAGATTGGAAAAGAGTCTACCGGATCCAGGCACCGGGGAAGAACAGTCACGTGATGCATACGAAAAGTTAAGAGAAAAGTTATGCAACTATTATGCACCCAAGAAAAATAGACATTATGCGACATATCTTTATGAAAATGACACCTTTGACGGCATATGCAGCAAGATTAAGAGAGAAAGCTCATGATTGTGAATTTACAAATGAAGATGACCGTATTTTGGAACACATCATCCAGACCACAGACAATGAATCTTTAATAAAGAAGACCATAAACAAAAGATGGACACTTACAGAGATGCTCCAAGAAGTGCACCAGCTTAAGGACACGACGTTACTATAAACTGCCAAATCACAACTAAAGATCACAGAAAAGAAATAATCAAGCCAACAAAGATTCCTGAAGAACCATGGGATACAGTTTCAATAGACTTTGGAGGTCCATTTCCAGATGGTCACTACAACCTAGTAGCAATAGACAAGAGAACGAAATATCCAGAGGTAGAAAAGGTTTCTACGACATCATTCAGGGTCACAGCGGAAAGGTTAAGGAAGATATTTTCTACACATGGGATTCCGAGACGGGTAGAGTCCGATTCTGGTCCTCCATTCAATTCAGAACAGTTCAAAGAATTTGCCAATGAAATGGGATTCGAACATCACAGAGTTACACCAGAACACCCGAGAGCCAATGGAGAAGCTGAAAATTTCATGAAATTATTGAATAAGACAGAGCAGATTGCCCACAGACAAGGTCGGCGAAGTCAAGATGCCATTCAAGAAATGCTTATTGGTTACAGATCAACTCCTCATCCAGCAACAGGGATCAGTCCATACAATGCACTGATGAGGCGAGAAGTCCGAACTAAGTTGGACCAGACAACAACAAGAATAGATGTTAGTGAAATGGAAGAGCATATCACAAAGAATGATAACTTATACAAGAGTAAATGGTCAGTGAACAAAAGGCATGCGAGAGACAGTCACCACAAGATCACAGTAGGTGATACCGTGTTCCTGAAACAGCAGAAGAGAAATAAGTGGACTACTGTGTATGAGAGTGAGCCATACACAGTAACCAGAGTTGACGGGTCAAGTTTAGCCGCACAACGCTCCAGTGACGGTAGGAGAGTATACAGGGATGCCACACACTTCAAAGTGGCAAATCAGTACACATCAACCCAGCGATCTGACAATTGGCGAGAGAGACTACTCCAGAGGACGAGGACAGGTGACATACAAGGGCAAGCAACAAGGCGAGGTCCAAATCAGAGAGATATACACAGAGGTCCCAAGAGGCACACAAGTGAGATGTACAAGGAGTCGATGCCGAGACGACAGATGCCAGAGCGAGACCGTCGAATACCTGCCAGATACAAAGACTAACCACATTCTTAATTAAGTGCATAGTATTAAGCAATAGGACGCTAATGAATTCTAATGGAACCATATATAAGAGTGATGGTTATAGTGACTAAGATAGTGAAGTAAGTGTGGAAGAAACTTTGCAGAAGAAATAGCGGGAAATACAGGAGATATTAATAGTACATGTACTTTAAATAAGAAAATATGTGTGAAAGACCCTATGCAGAAACAAAGTTTTATGCGATATGGACGCTCTGGATAAGGGTGTACTCATGAGTGATTCACATTTGTGATTAGATCAAATGCAATACTGCACATTTACTATCTTTCATTATTCATTATTTTTAACATAGCAATAATTCTTTTAGTAAAAATCTTATCTTTCTTTAAGGAAAGGAGAGATGTTATATCTCATGGCGCGAACGTCAGCGTCATGTTTTAGAGATGCGCGTGACGTTGTTAACGTCATTGTTTATAGTAACGTCGTGTCCGTTATTGTGATTATTATTTATTATGAGTTTGAGTCTAGTAAAGCATAGAAGTGTTTAGAAAGAGTTGTTAAGTTTTTACAATATTAATCATCAAATGTGTTAAATTTTACTTGCTAAATAGACCGAGTCAGCTGCTACGAAATCTTGACCATATTTCCTGTGGATTTGTGGACACTGATTGGTCAGTATTAAAATAGCATTTCCGAGCAAGAAAATTCATGTTCTGGGATTTGTTGCCATAGGAATCTAGCATATAGTAAACCAATTGGAGATTTTGCCTAGAAAGCAATTATATACTAATATAGTGATTGTATATAATATAGTAATATAGTGATTGTGTTCTGCACCTATGGTACAGGTACAGACTTTAAATGTTTGTTACAAGATTAAATTGTCTCACTCTTGTGTTGTTTTCCAAATCAAGATGACAAAGATTGAAATATCAGTGTAGCCCATGACCATTAAATGGAATTTTACAACCCAATAGACAGGGAATGAGAATTATAAACTTAACTAAATGCAGAATGTGATAATGCCATATGTATAATAATGTACGGAAATTTATAATATGAGACATTTTTACTTTCTGCATAACTATTAATTGGTACCGTATATAATTATTACTCCCTGGCTAATGTTCTGTCAAATTCTATGTTGAGTAGGGACTACACTGATTGTTCAATCTTGGCCATCATGATCTGGAAAACAATCACACAACGACAATTTAATCATGTCTGTGGAATTATTAATTTCTTACAAAGTGTCAGGGATTGGTAATTTGCCAGTTATGTTATTTTTTTCTACTGTGGTAACCTATTCATTATATTAAATAATATTGCTATTTAAGTATTTACTGGATCCAGATCATCTAACAAGAAGTAAGACTCATATAACTGTTTCGTACATATGGCATTTTTACTTTATGCATTAGTATTTGTATATAATTATCACTCCCTGTCTAATGTTCTGTCAAATTCTATGTTGTGATCAGGGGCTATACTGGTCGTTCAATCTTGGTCATCACATATATATCTGAAAAGCAATACCACAGGACAATTCATACCTGCACCATAAGTGCAAAATACAGTCACTATGTAATTGCACTATGTAATTGCATACATGTAGTACAGTACTAGGCGAGGTCTCCAATTGGTTCACTATACATTTATATTTAATTGTAGACGAAATCATCATTTATAGCCAATATCTCCATAAACAGATATGATCACTAAAGATGATGATGATGATAGCATTTGTGCAATTTACGTACGGCGATCCATTTGTGGTACCCTTTCCATCCATGCACTGTGTATCAATCTACTCAAAATAGAATATATTGCCTTAGCTTTAGTCCATACACTATCTGGGTTGGTGGCAGCTGAAAAAGTAGCCAATATTGTGTCAGCGAAATTAGCTTATAATGGCATCACTTCAGAGCTCAAGCTAGAGGGTGATTTGTGAGAAAAAGTCTCCTTCACCCTACTGACTTGTCTTCTTTTGAGTTGAAAGAGAAGTTTAAATACATGTACATATACAATATATAGGGAGATACAAAATCAGGACCAAAACTTCTCCCTGAATCCCAATAAACTTCTCTTTGTTGAAGAGCTCCAGCTTAAGGCCTGCACTTATTGTGATCTTTTTGCTTTGTTAATATTTATTTACTTAACCCATTCCCACTTAGGCTATTTTTAGATCCAACCACTTTGAATAAATCTACCAAAAAGAGCATTAACTAGAGAAAAGGAAAATTTTAGAATTTTGTAGTTTGAAACAATTGTGATAAATAGAGCATTTGCTCCTATAGGAGCAAATGCTCTATTTATCACAATGGTTTCATAAAGTGACTTTTACAGAAGCGTCAAAAGGCGTCAATATGCGGGAATGGGTTAATTATAATAACCCTTTATATCACATATGTTATGTAAATAATACTATTACAAAAATGTTGAAATAAATTAGTTAAGGCAATGATTAAAATGCCGATATGATCTGTTAATGAACCTTGTTTAACCCTTTTCCTGCTAAGCAGGACCTGACTCGCATCTGCATCCAGCTTGGATCTAGATGAGACATGGATTAACTTTGTCTCATCAGAATCCAGTCTGCCTGACACTTGATGAATAATTTCTCAAAAGCTTGAATAAATTAAATTGCAATACATATATATAGGTTTGAGTTTAAGCAGACCACATTTTGTTTGCCAGATAGAGCTATTAGATATGGCTACTGAGCAACATAAGATTTTTCCATTTGATGAGAAAATAATTTTTCATGGATATTTTTACACCAGTAAAAAATGCACTTTTAGGTATATAAATAGATATATGGTGATGATAAATTTATTTTCAGGTAAACTTAACTATTGGAAAGGTACCAAATAATTTTTGAGAGGATGTCACGGTATGACATTGAGAAGTTTGAACCTCCACCAGATCCAGACTTGGTGTGTTGTATATGTCAGTGTGTCTTGGACAAGGCTGTTGAGAGTCCTTGCCGCCATGTGTTCTGTCAGATGTGCATCGAGCGCTGGCTCACCAACAGACACACATGCCCAACATGCAGAAAGAGGACCAAGAAACAAGATCTTAAGCCAGTGCTTCCTCTAGTACAGAACATGCTGAATAGGTCTGTATATTTTTTTTTCATTAACCCTTTCCCTTATGTAAGCACATTTTGACGCATCTGCAAACAGGGTAGACCCAGATCAAACATCTCCTATAGGAGGCATCTGATCAGGGTCTGCTCTGTTAACTTTGCTTATCAATAGTGTAATATAGATCTGATTCTACAACTTCTTCCTGAGCCAAAATGTCATGTGTTCATAAGCCATTATAAAAAATAATCTTATTAATGTTCATGATGTCATTATTTCCTATATGAATATTCATCAGGGTAAGGGTTAACCCATTCCCTCATATTCATTCATTCATATTGATGCCTTTTGACGCCTCTGTAAAAGTGACTTTCTGAAGCCATTGTAATAAATAGAGCATTTGCTCCATCTAGGAGCAAATGCTCTATCACAATGGTTTCCTTTTCTCTAGTAAATGCTCCTTTTCAGTTTACTGATTCAAAGAGGTTGGGTCTAAAAATAGCCTGTGAGGTAATGGGTTAGTAATGTACGGAAGTATAGATAAGATACATGTACATAAATGAACTTTTTTTTTTTTTACCCTTTACACCATGAATATTCATGTAAGACATAATGACATCATGAATATCGATTACCTGATTTTTTATAATGACATAATTATGTACATAATAATTATTGACCATGGCAGAAAAGTACAATCAGATCTGTAATTTCATATGCAAATAGAGCAGATCATGATCATATGGCTCCAACATCTATGGGATAAAGGCTTAAGAATAGGTCTGTTATATATATATCTCTTATTTGTTTTTGTGTGGTCAGTACAATATTTACTAAGTTAAACTATGGAGTAGGCTGTGGTAATTAATACATAGGCATATATTGTATCTAGGCAAGTTTAGAAGGACCACTGAGGATATGAGAAAACTTGTATGGGTGGATATGGGAGGGGTGTTCCCTTTCCGTGATGATACTTAACCCATTCCCTCATAGGCTATTTTTAGATCCAACCACTTTTAATAAATCTACTGAAAAGGAGCATTAACTAGAAGAAAGGAAAATTTTAGAATTTTGTAGTTTGAAACCATTGTGATAAATAGAGCATTTGCTCCTATGAGCAAATGCTCTATTTATCACAATGGTTTCAACAGGTGACTTTTACAGAGACATAGGAAGGCGTATTTATGGAGGAAAGGGTTAATGCATATTAATTATACCAATATGTATTAACCTTTTGCCTTCTGGACACAACCTGCCAATTGGACAAAGTTTGGATCCAGATGAGACACTGAGTAAATCGGAGTCTCTCCAGTATCGAAGCTGTTTGATACTCGGCTAATGATTTTGCACAAGTTTTAACGAATCTGAAGTAAAAACAAGTTGTTACAGAAACCACAATTGTAGTAGTGGATAGGTCGTTAACAGCAAGTGTCAATAATGTTATTAAATAAATCACCGCTAATCCCCAGTTTAACAGTTCTGGACACCAAGTGATTAAAAAGATGAATAAGATGAATGTTGTTAAATGACGATGAACTGTGTATAGTTTAATTCTTGAAGCTAACCCTTTCCTCCATCAATACGCCTTTCTATGCCTCTGTAAAAGTCACTTTTTGAAACCATTGTGATAAATAGAGCATTTGCTCCTAAGGAGCAAATGCTCTATTTATCACAATGGTTTCAGAACTACAAAATTCTATTTTGTTTCTGTTCTCTAGTTAATGTTCCTTCAAAGAGGTTGGATTTAAAAATAGCCTATGAGGGAATGGGTTAATTAACCCTTTCCTTCATATAAACGCTTTGTCATGCATTTGCAAACAGAGTATACCCAGATCAGACGGCCCCTATAGGAGCTGTCTGATCAGGGTCTGCTGTTTGCTAATGGCATTTGATAGATCTATTTCTTTACTTTCTAAAATGTTGACAATGTTCCACCTTCCATATTTCATTATACATGTATCTATTTGTCCATGAATATTCAGTACATATGGATATTTGGAATAAATACAGAACAGGGCAAGGGTTAAAGCCACAACTCCAATTATGGATAATTGAAGGCTTATTGCTTGAGCCCCCAAATCTGCTTGTGGTTGAAATATTGGGGTCACCCTAGTGGCCTCTGCGGCCCCATTGCCTATATGCCGAAGCTTTTTGAATAATGTTATAGATACACATTTGACTCTGATTAGTCAAAATTTATATTATTGTTTGGCAAAGTGACATGTCATTTGATTTTGCTGAAAAATGGTATCATGGGATATTCAGTACTCCAAATTGATTTTTAGGTGTTTCGAAAGCATTTGTTGCCATGGTAACTGAATGGTGACACTGATTGGTCAAATTAGATCTTTTTCGACGAATTTTGATATTATTCGATTTTGCTGAAAATTGGTATTGGCACCCGAATTGATTTGTAGGTCTTTTGAAATAATTGAATGTACTACTAACTGAATTGTGACTGATTGGTTGAAATTTAGATCTTATTTGATAAATTAAGATGTTCGATTTTGCTGAAAATTTATATGTTATGATATTTTTGAACTTCAAATTGATTGGTAGGTCTTTCGAAAGAATTGGTTGCCATGGTAACTGAATGGTTGGATCTGATTGGTCGAAATTTAGATATTGTTCGATTTTGCTGAAAAATGGGCATTTTTAGTTACCCAAAACTCAATCAAGTTGTTTTGAAATACTTGGTTGTCATGGTAATGGTGTGGTGTTTTCTGGTGGTTACAATTTACATGTTATAGGTTTTTCGGAAAATTGGTCAGTAGGGGTATATGCTTAATGGCAGGTGTTTCAGAAGTGTTGGTTGCCATATTAACCCATTGATGGTCTGTGATTGGTTGAAATTTTTACTGTATTGCAAGAATATTTCCTTTTAGAACAAGAAATAATGAGTAGTGATATAAAACATTTTTGATTCACAAATGTGATTTAGGAAAGAAGTTGTTGGAAGTTATATTCATAAAATGATCCAAACTGTATTATTTCAGTGTTTATGACATTTTTTTTTAAAAAAGAAATACATTATTTATACACAGATTACCTCTAACCATTTACTCCATATATTCTTTTTTTTTAATACCTTTGCAAACAGAGAAGACCCAGATAAGACAGGTTCAGTAGGAGCTGTCTGATCAGAGTCTGCTCTGTTGCTTTAAAGAAATGATATATAAATCTGATTCAACAGTTTCTGCAATGGAAAAGAATTCCTGTATTCATATCCCAATTTTAAAAAATCAGCTAATTAATTAATATTCATGATTTCATGTATTTTCTTAACCTGAATATGCATATAGTAAAGTGTTTATAACTTTGATGGTTGTTTTACTTGCAGGTTGATTATGAAATGTGACTATAGAGAGAATGGCTGTGTAGAAAAGATCATGTTGGAGCAGTTTGAAAAGCATGTTCAGGGCTGTGAATATGAGATGAAGACATGCAGGTTTTCAAAATGTGGTGCAAAGATCCTGAAGATGCACCTTATAGACCATGAGCGTAACACATGTGAGCACAGGGAGAGTATCTGTGAGGGAGAGTGTAGTCTGATGATTCCTCTGAGTGAGAAACGCACCCACAACTGTGTAGCAGCTCTGAAAGCCCATATTGAAGGTGAGAAGACAGAGCTGATCATTTTAAGCAAAATTATTTTCAGTATTCATTTAGCTTAATTCATTATCTTCAGATCTATACTCTAATCAGACGACTCCTGTACAAGCCATATGAACTGGGTTTACTCTATTTGCAAAGGCATCAAAAGGCATATATATGAGGTTAAGTGTTAACAATGAAATATGAGCTGTATGACCTTTTTAACGCTTTGAATGATAACGTGGAATGGCTCACCAGTGTTTAACCCTTTACTCCATAAATACGCCTCTCTACGTCTTTGCAAACAGCAGACCCAGATCAGACTAAAATAATAACATGATTCTACAGTTTCTGCCATTCCAAAAATTTCCTGTGTTCATGCGCTATAATAAAAATTAATCTAATAAATATTCATGATGTCATTATTTCTTACATGAACATTCATTGAGTAAAGAGTTAATGATAAGAGTCCATTTAGTATGAACAACTTGAATTTACCAGAGGATTTTAAGTGACTAAAAGTGCAGACCCTGATCAAAGGACTCCTCTAGACGCCCTTTGACCTCGGTCTACACTGTTTTCAAATGCCAGTACACTTGTTTTCTACATTCAAAGTTTAAATGGCATAAAATCATGGAAAATTCAGTCTCTTTTCAATTAATGCAGGAGGAGAATTTGTGAATGATTTATGCTAAATGCATTTCAAGCGCAGCTTATGAAATTTGGTTTTATTGGAAGTAATGAGGTCTTACTACATATAAATTATAATTAGGCCTCAGATATTATATATTTTACGATAGATTCCAAGCATTAAAAGGGCATTTTCAAATACTAAAATTTTCATTTCTCCATGGAACCCTATGTTGTGGTCACTCTCAAAAGAGACAATTTTAAAGATTGATCTCAATGCAGGATTTGGTGAAGGAATGAAGGATCTACTCTTCAAAATGTTCATATCTACGCATCCTATCTATAAACCTCTGTCGATTGTGGGTTGTTAGGTCTGGCCCTCATCTATCTATTCCTCTGAAATTTTTTGTCCCCATGCCTAGACTGTAAGTCTTAAATATACCAAACTAGATATGGTTGGGTTTATGGACAAAGCGTAGCATTACCAAAGTGTACCATTACCAAAGAGTACCATTTTTGGTCGAAGGGTACCACTTAAAAAAAATCCAATTAGTATCATTATTGATTATGATTGGTACATGAAAACGTAAATTGTGATTAAAACATTGTTGGATGTAATTAACAAAGTCTTGACAATTTGACATGACACTGTAACCCTTAGTCCAAGTTAGACTCATAAATCGACTTTCGATTTTGGCAATATCCTAGACAAGTACAAGTTCCTAAAGACTAAAATAGTGGTCAAATTTTCTTTTAAAATACACAACAGCCACAAAATCTATCTGCATACTCTGAATTAAGAGCAGAATTAAGAGCAAATTATACACCCATCCAGCATGCTGGATAATTCCATGTATTGATCAAAAGATAAAACGATTTGAGCGAAAACTAAATGGATTTTATTTCGTAACAAAACACTTTTGTATCTTAATCCGGTATGTATAAGCTTTTTGCCTATC
This sequence comes from Azorinus chamasolen, assembly GCA_963576725.1. Lineage (NCBI taxonomy): Eukaryota > Metazoa > Mollusca > Bivalvia > Cardiida > Solecurtidae > Azorinus > Azorinus chamasolen. Next base: position 78,095,579 of record OY755236.1, on the reverse strand, counting down.
TCAAAATCATAATATGATAATTTAGTGTAATGTGGCCTTTTACCTGTATGATTTATATAGTGGTACACTATGAAATGGTACACATCGTCCTGGTACACCTTGGGAAGGGGATGTGTTATATACCAACATTAGGTCCCTGTGACCTTGACCCCAAAAACCTCAACTAACTATTTCTGGGTAGTATTTATTATACTGTTTGCCTTATACGTATATACACCAACTTATGTATGTTTATACATCTTAATCTTTGGAATGGGATGTGTCATGTACCAACATTAGGTCACTGTCATTTTTAGCTTGTCTGTTTCGAAAATCTCGAGCTATTGTCGTAACTCTGGCGTCTGCGTCGTCATTGTCGTCGTCGTCCGAAATTTTGACATTGACCATAACTTTTTCAATTTTTCATTTAAAACCTTCATTATTGGTATGCATGTTCATCTTGACAATGATGACGGACGAGCGTTGGCACCCGCTTGCGGTGCTCTTGTCACTTTTGTGCGATACCAAAGTTAACCATTACTATGCTGACTTTTCAAATGGACTATTCCAAAATTCAAACAGGTCAAGCTTATGGTGAATATACACTGTATAGTGATTTTTCTAAAGAAAAGTGTAACATGACAAACAGTATAGACCCTGATGAGAGGGCTCCTCCAGGATCTGGATCTACACTGTTTGCAACAGACATTAGTGACTTGTTTCTCCCATTGTAAAGAGTAATCATGTTTTGTAACTAGCCATAAGAAAATCACACACCAGCTTTCTGTTTGATATATGAAAATATTGAAAAGAAAAGTCTAAAAACTGATCCACTGAAGAGAATTATCCTGGACAAATGTTGAACCTGATCAGTAGTCTCACATCTGTATGCTTCTATTTCAATGATGGAAACCGTAGAATCACATCTATTGTGTTTCCTTAGCAAACAGAGCAGACTCTGATCAGACAGCTTCTAGAGGATCTGTCTGATCTGGGTCTGCTTTCTTTGCAAATACTGGTATGTAAATATGTCTTAAGTGAAGGGTTCAAGTAGAAAGTGATTGCTTAACGCCTTTAATACTTCATAAATACACTTTTCTGCACCTTTGCAAACAGTATACCTAGATCAGATGGCCCCTGTAGGAACTGTCTGAACAGGGTCTGATCTGTTTGCTTATGAAATAATGTAGATCTGACACTACAGTATGACCAAAATTTCCTGACTGTGTTCATATGCCTTTATAAAATTGAATCAAATGAATATCCTGGACCTCTTTATTTGTTACATGACTATTTAAGGAGTAAAGAGTTAAAACAGGTCGCACCATGTTTCTTCTTTCAGAGAAGAACAGGATGATTGAGACACTAAAGACCAAGCTGCAAGAGTTGAACAACCTCTCACAGTCACTGAATGATCAGCTGGAGCAACTTAGACAGCAGCTTGATGAGCGACCTCGTCTTCTGTCCCTTACTTCTTTTTCTGGGAGTGAGTCTGATGTCACAGACTTCATGTCGGAAACTCTGAGTGATGAATCCCTGTTTGATGAAACCTCCCAGCATTCAGCACAAAATCTTGAGAATAATGCAGCAGCAGACACAGGCAATAACCCTGAGAACACAAACACTGCAAGTGATGTTGTAGAACAAGTAGAGAGAACCATTGTCACAACTTTATTTGATGTTTCCTCAAGGCTGGAAGTGGTGAGAAATCAAATGAGAGCAGTGCTGGATGCAGGATTTGTTTATGATAATGACAATCTTCATTTTGCCACACCTGCTTTGAATGAAATTGTCAATAATAACTCTACGGTGGGTACATCAGCTAATGCAAACCATACAAGTACTAGTGGTAATTACCATGGAAACAACACCAATGACTTAAATAGTAACAGTTTAATGCAGACATTGAACAGCTTGATCTCAGGTGCTTCAGATAATGCTGAGCATAGCTCTGAAGCACAAGATGGTGACGTCAACCCTGATCACCAGGGCTGGACCTCCAATGACAGTGCTGAAGCCAACTCAACAGCCAGTGTTCATAATTCAAGAGACAATTCATTTACAGAGTATGAGACTGTCGATTCTAACCATTCGGCTTCAAACTACAGTGACTTGAACCAGAGCTACCAGTACACCAGCCATGACGATGACAATGATGATCATGATGGCAACACTTCCAGACATTCATCACGCACTTACCTGAACTTACCTGAACATGTGATTGTATCTGAGCCCCCTGGTTCTCCATCTAATTCTAATTCCAGCTTCGTTAGCTCATCCTCAAGTATTCCTACTATGTCATCTGTCCAGGGAAGTCCAAACAGTACCCCTGTCCATGCTTCAACCCCAAGACATGACTCAAGAGATAATGATTCTTTGTCTGGTGATGACCACAACTCTTCAGTATTTATTGATATGAATGAAACCCCAAGTTTCATTCGGACCCCAAGGTCCTTTCATAATCAGACTCCAAGTTTTCTTCAGACTCCAAGTTTCCTTCAAACCCCAAGTTTCCTTCGTCATGATACCAGTTCTAGATCAGCACCTTCAAATGATGATACCAATCCTGCAATAAGATCGTCAGAAGATAGTCACAGTGACAGTGAAAGCAGCAGATCTAGTTCGGCATCTTCTCAAAATTCTCCAAGGATGCATTTAAATTTCAGTGACAGGTCATCATCAGGACAATCAGTGTCTTCTCATGAAAGCCATAGTGATTACCAGAGTTCTGGTGAAGATTTAAACAACTTAGAAAGAAGCAATAACGAGTTGGAGCAGGATCCTTATACCAAACAAAGAGCAAGACACAATCGTACTGCTGATGATAACAATGAATCAAATGGATCAGAGAATTCAGATAATACTGTTAGTGATAACAATAGTGACAATGGGGCAACAAACATGATGAAAGGAACACATGGTGAACATGTGAAGATAGATAAAAATGATACATCAATGAAATTAAATGGTGAAAATTCAAGTTATAAAGATGGACACACTGTTATGTCAATGTCAGGTGATGAGATACCTCACAATTCGACTCATATTACAGTTTCTTCGGACTCTTCTGATGATAGTGATAAATCAGAGTCCATAAAGTACTTGACAAAAAGACTTAAGCGTGTTAAAAAGGATGGTGATAATGCGGCTGATTCTAGAAATGACAATTATGAAAAGAAAGCTGAAAGTGAAACCAAAAATAGTGCTAAATCTGCAACAGATAAAACTGTAAATGATATTCAGGTTTCACATAATACAAGTAGATGTGACAGTAATGTAAAAAGTAGATACTCAAGAAAAAGACGAGGTTGTGTTGATCCGGCATATCAAGGTAGTCATGGCAAAAAATCAAACCTGGGCATGTTGAATTATGGATCAGTTTCTAATGTTTTAGGACAGCAGAGTGTCTTACCATCACACACCATCACTAGTGCAGAACAGGGATTGACTGGGAGAAGAACAAGATCAAGTGCAATACAGGCCTCCACCACTGCCCAGGATAACAACGCACAAAGCCTTAATGTCAAGATTGATCTGTCATTGATAAATTACTCCGGCCAGATGGGGCAACGGTCTGTGAGTAGCTCTGCACCCAGTGCCACAGTGACAGCAAATGTGTCATCCAAGAACAAGAGTGCAGGGACCAAACATGAAACCAGTAATATAAATGATAGAACAACAGCTGCTCAGACTCACAAAAATACCTCGCCAAGGACTAACACGGGGTCGCAGAATTCCCACAGGCAGACAAGGTACCCAAGATCTCGAACTCAGACCCGTGTTAGCAGTCCAGCGCGATCAGCTCCATCCCATAACTACAACACTCGGGCATTCCCTAATTCCTGGTGTGATGATTCTGATGGGTCAGATTCTAGTGACGATACATATGTACCTGGGTCAGACTGCTGTGAAACAGACATTACTATTACAGAAGAAGAATTTGAAAGTGATACAAGTTATGAAGTTGAAATCCCCAAAACCACAGCTGATCTTCTGGATGAGTATGGATCCAATGACTCTGATGAAAGTTGGACAATTGGAATGGGCTAAATTTCACTTCGTAGTTGTGGTCTGAAGGAAGTATACACAATAGTTTGAATGTTTGATTCGAGGTAATATATTTTGAAATGCAGGTGTTGTTTCCTTTCCTTGTTGAAGAATAACATTAGGCTGTACAGTAGAACCTGTCTGAAGTGGCCAATCATTTATTGAAAGTAGTAATCTTAAAAATCAGTTGGTTGCTTATTGCAGGATAAAATTGGTAGCTTAATGCAGGTCAAAGTAATGCAGAAAGCTCCTATAGGTGCTTTTTGCATTACGTTGATCTGCATTAAGCTACCACCTGACTTAAAGACCCATATTTAGACCTTTTTGATTGCCACTTAAGACAGGTTCTGTTGTATTAGCTAAATCAACTAGAGTCAAGCATGGTGAGTTTGGTTTGTTTGGTTAAGTGCAGTCGCTAGCAAGTAAGATCTTTAGACAGAAAATGGCACAGCAGATAGTAAGTAGTTTGTAAAAGTCTAAAAGCAATTGTCAAAGTGTTTTTTTTTTCTTTAAAAACATAACCTGAGTGTCAAACAGTTTGGGTCCTGATGAGACACTGAAAATGTTTACTTGGCATCCCAGCTGGATCCCGACTGTTTGTAAAGATTGTCATTGATTGATTTACATGGCATCAAAAATTGAACTTCAGTTTAGAGATTTCTTAGCTTTTCTCTTAACCCATTACCTCAGAGAAAGTCTTTTCACGTCTTTAGAAAGAGAGAAGACCTAGATGAGAGGACTCCTGTTGGCTCTGTTGTTTGCTTGTGGAATTATATATATGTAGATCTGATTCTACAGTGTCTGCCACAGCCAAGAAGTCTAGTGTTCATATACAAATACAAACATAAGCACTGGGACTATAAATATTCATGATTTTATTATTCTTTACAGGATTGTAAGAGTTAATGAATATTCATGTAAGAAATAATTAGTATTAATGACTATTAGCTGATTTTTACAATGATGCAAGGATCAGGGTTTTTTTTTGTTATGACAGAAACAGTAGAATAGGATCTTTATTATTCCATAAGCAAACAGAACAGACCCTGATCAGAGAGCAAATAGGAGCAAATGCAAATACATAGCTTTATCTAGTACAGGGTTAACTGTTTGCACGCTAAGTAATTTTTCGTCTGCAACAATTGTCGTCTGCTTCAATTCTTAAAACAAACTTTCTCTCATTTCTTCGGGAAAATATGGTCAAGACCACAAGCAGTTTGGATCCTGATGAGACGCCGCATTATGTGGCGTCTTGTCTGGATCCAAACTGTTTGCATGGGTAATGACAGTTTCGCCACTAGCGTACAAAGAGTTAATGGAGATTTTACTATGTATCAGTTCATCCATCACTTCAAAAGTACACCTTTTTACACCTTTGCCAACAGACACTTCCTATAGGAGCCCTGTGATCAGGGTTTTCTCTTTTGCTGGTGAAATACAGTAGATCTGATGTGACAGTTTTCTCCATGGCCAAAAGTTCCGTATGTTCATTTGCCATTATAAGAGGTACAGTAAGACCTGTCTTAAGCAGCCATTCATTTATTGAAGTAATGCATTACTTTTGACCTGCTTTAAGCTACCACCAGCCTTACAGTCCAATAATTAGACCTATTTTTGATGGCCATTTCAGACAGGTTCTACTGTATATAATAAATATGCATGGTGTCATAATTTCTTGTATGAATATTTATGGTGTAAGGGTTATGATACAGAAGAATGGTTTCAATTGTTTGATATTATTATGTTACCGGTACCTTCTACATAATATGTTATAAGGAGAAACAGAATTATGCTATTCAGGAGAAGCAGAACTTCAGAATGTGTGTAATATGCAGTCAGATCAATCCTTAACTAATCATGACCTCAACCCTTTGCTCCATGAATATTCACGTAAGAAATAATGACATCATGAACATTAATTAAATTGATTTGTTGCAATAGCATATGCACATCAGTCATGGCAGAAACTGTAGAATCGTATCTATATTGAATTGTAAGCAAACAGAGCAGACCCTGATCAGATAGCTCAGGAGCCGTCTGATCTGCATCTACTCTGTTTGCAAAGGCGTAGAAAGGCATATTTATGGAGTAAAGGGTTAATGCTTTCATGAATGCATTTTAAATTCTTTGTGTGTTAAGACCAGTCTTTGATGCAAACACTACAGATCCAGATTCATTGATCATGTTAGAAAGTCAGTCCAGGAATATGATCATGGTCTTCACTGCCAGTTAGATCATACAATCAACACTATTCACAATATTCAAAGAATGAATTGCATGTAGTTAGGCTCAAATCGAGGGCTCTTTTGCGCCAAAATATTTTTGTCTACAAACAGTGCTGTCTGCCGTAAGTTTCAGAGTGGACTTCAATTTATTCTCTAAAACAGTTTGGATCCTGATGAGACAAAGTGTTACTGGGTGTCTCGATTTGATCCAAACTGTTTACAAAGGTAACATCAGAATTGCCAGTTTCAGCAATACTGAAATTCACTTTTTGATGACTTTGGCAGTGAAAAGGTTAACCCCTAATTCATGAATATTTATATTTATGTAAGAAACAATGACATCATGAATATTGATTAGATTAATTGTTATAATTGGAAATGATACAGCAGATTTTGGTCATGGCAGAAACTGTAGAATCATATCTATTATTATATCATAAGCACAGCAGATATTAATTTTATATACTGTTCAAAAGGTTAATGATTACATGTATTTCTAAAGTTGTGTGAAAACCACATGTGATAGTGCAATAAATATTAGAACAATGCTATTGACCCTTTAGTCCATAAATACATCTTTCTATGCTTTACAAATAGATTAGTTGGATATGATTCTGCAGTGTCTGCAATGGCCAAAAATGCATGTGTCCATGTGCAAATATGACAAATTCACAATCTGATTAATATTCATGATGTCATGGAGTAGAGGGTTAAGTTTATTGTTGTGGATATGAATATATACAGTAAAACCTTTCTACAATGATCACTCAAAAGAGGCCTAATATTGGGCCTATAAGGCAGATGGTAGTTTTCTTAATCAAACAGAGCAGACCCTGATCAGATGAGCCCTCTGATCTGGGTCTAGTCTGTTTGCAAAGGCATGAAAGGCATTTATATGAAGGAAACGGGTTAAATGCAGAATGAAAGTTCTGTATTTTGTTCTGTGTTAAGCTACCACCTGCTTAAAAAGACTTCTGCATTTATTAGGTAGTTAATTAATTCTTTTCCTCATTTGACACCTTTTGCAAACAGACAAGACCCAGATTAGACACCTCCTGTACGAGCTGTCAGATCAGGATCTGCACTGTTTGCTTGTGGAATGCTATAGATTATCATTTGGTTCTGAAGTTTGTCATCACAGCCAAATACCGTAGTTAACTGTTAATGTGTAATTATAGTAAAAGATAATCAGGCCATAAATACAGTAAAACCCAGTTAATGCGACCACCTACAAGAGATATCCTTTGGGGTGGTAGAAGCAGGGGGTAGCTTAATGAAGGAGCTTTCTGGATTACCTTTGTCCTGCATTAAGCAACCACCTGCTTGTAAAGACACCCATGTTTATTCATTAAGTGGTCGCATTAGAGGGGTTCTATTGTATTCATACATGAATGAGGGGAAGGGTTGTGAGAGGTTCTACAATACGGTCTGGACTCGATGTATATGTATTTTGATATTGTGATATTTATACTGTACACCACTAGTCAAGACATTTGAGAATATTGCCACTGCTTGTTGTAAAATTGCTATAATTATATGCAAATTGGTGTTGTAAATATTGTTAATAGAAGTTTATGTTCAGAGTATGCTCTTTGGATTATACCGCCTATACTTCATTGTGGTATACTGGAATCAGATAGCCTGTGTCTGTCTGTCTGTAGAAGTCATTTCATATCAGCTTTTTCTTTTGTGCTAAAAGTATGCAACTTTTGTTGTTATTTTGACTGTCATTCTTAGCCTGTGCCCCTGTAATTATGTCTCCCCCCATGTTTATATGGGGGAGACATATTGTTTTCGTGAGAGTTGTCTGTCTGTCTGTCTGTCTGTCCGTCTGTCCGTCCGTCCGCACTCACCAATGGGTAGTTGTGTGACTTTTTCTAACTAGTCGCACAAGTAAAATCATTAACCTGGCCATCTCTTGTGACATTAACCTGGCCATTTCTTGTGACATTAACCTGGCCAGTTGTGGGACATAGGGTTAGGGTTAGGGTTAGCTTCCAGATCATTCTTTTCCAAAGTTAGAGCCAAAAATAGTTTTTCTTGTGGGACTAGTCCCACAAGAAAAGATCAAAGGAAAAAGTCACACAACTACCCATTTGTTAGCATGTCCGTCCGTCTGTCCGTCACACTTTTTGTCCGGACGATAACTTCAATATGCCTGATGCCAGTTGATTGAAACTTCATATATGGAAAGAGCATAATGAGCGGAAGTGTCATGCACAAGGTCCAGAACTCTGGCTTCACTATTATAGGAGTTATTGCCCCTTGTAAAAAAAATAACACTTTTTTGTCCGGACGATAACTTCTATATGGCTCATGCCATTGGATTGAAACTTCATATATGGAAAGATCATGACGATATGAAGTGTCATACACAAGGTCCATAACTCTGGCTTCACTAATAATGGAGTTATTGCCCTTGTAAAAAAAATTCACAATTTTTTGTCCGGACGATTACTCCTATATGACTCATGCCATTGGATTGAAACTTCATATATGGAAAGATCATGACAAGAGGAAGTGTCATACACAAGGTCCATAACTCTGGCTTCACTAATAGTGGAGTTATTGCCCTTGTAATGTTTTTTCATATTTTTTTGTCCGGACGATAACTCCTTTATGGCTCATGCCATTGGATTGAAACCTCATACATGGAAAGATCATGATAAGAGAAAGTGCCATGCTTAAGGTCCATAACTCTTGTTTCACTAATATCGGAGTTATTGCCCTTTGTTAAAAAATCACAATTTTTTGTCAGGATGATAACTCCTATATGGCATATGCCATTGGAGTGAAACTTCATACATGGAAAGATCATGATAAGAGAAAGTGTCATGCATAAGGTCCTTAACTCTGGCTTCAATAAATTGAGAGTTATTGCCCCTTTTACATTTGTTTAACGCTTTCTTGTCAGGATGATAACTCCTACATGGCTCTTGCCATTGTATTGAAACTTCATACATGGAAAGAGCATGATGAGAGAAAGTGTCATGAACAAGGGCCATAACTCTGGCTTCAATACTTTTGGAGTTATTGCCCTTTGTTACATTTTTTGTCCGATTAATAACTCCTGTTCGACTGATGCTATTGGAATGACATTTCATTTATGGAAAGGGCATGATGAAAGTAAGTGTCGTGCACAAGGGCCATAACTCTGGTGTCAATATTTTTAGAGTTATTAGCTGTTATCATTTTCTTCTTGAAAAATGTGGTGTGGAAAGCGCATAATGAGGGGAAGTATCAATCATCAAGTCCATAACATTTTTAGTGATTTCCCTTTACATATTGTTTTTATTAGAGGGGAGACATCCGTTTTTGTGACAAAAACCTCTAGTTTTTGTTTGGATTCTACTTCTATAATGGAGTTGTTGCCCCTTTTCCACGTTTTTCACCACAGTAAAGTAAAAAACCCTCTACACTGGATGTTAAAATGAGTATCAAAACCAATCTATCGGACAGGTGGCAGCTTAATGCAGATTGAAAGTCATGCAGAAAACTCACAAAGGAGATTTCTGCATGACTTTCAATCTGCATTAAGCACCCACCTGCCTAAAAATACCTATATTACTTTTTAATAAATTCCGTTTTAGAGGGGTTCTGCTGTATACAAATAGGAACAGGTATTGTGTGTGTGGGATGGAGAGGTTGGGTTTGTAGTCTTTAGCCTTGGTCTTACAGTTTTACTTATATCTAGGTTGTATGCATTCTTTAACGTAAACACGTTTGCAAACAGAAAACCCAGATCAGACAACTCCTATGGGAGCCGTCTGATAAGGGTCTGCTTTGTTTGCTTATGAAATTATAAAGACCTGACTACAGTTTCTACCAATACCAAAAATTCCTATGTACATTTGGCATTATAAAAATTAAGCTTATAAATATTCATGGTGTCCTCATTTCTTACACGAATATTCAACAGGGAAAGGGTTTAAGTTATCTACGTTAGAACATCAAACTGCAATATATTCTGAAGCTTCAGCTTCTCTTATGACCCATAGGTGTAATGATTGTCCAATATGGGAGTTGAACGAGTACCCATAGGCACAACAAAGCATAGATGTAATGACTGTCCAATATGGGAGTTGAACCAGTACCCATAGACACACCAAAGCATAGGTGTAATGATTGTCCAATATGGGAGTTGAACCAGTACCCATAGACACAACAAAGCATAGGTGTAATGATTGTCCAATATCGGAGTTGAACCAGTACCCATAGGCACAACAAAGCATAGATATAATGATTGTCCAATATCGGAGTTGAACCAGTACCTATTTCTCTGGGTTGGAAAGCCATTGGTCTAACCACAGAGTCATAAAAAGAATGACTGACACCCTTATTGCCGTTATACGTAGATGTTGTGCATATAGAAGACAGAAGTGCTAACCAGTAAGACTGGATACCTAGATCAAACATTTACCCATATCCTACATAGTCTGACCTGACTCACATTTACAAATAGCGTGGATTGAGATGAGATGACGTCTCATCAGGATCCAAACTGTTTTCAATGATTTCTTGAGAGCTTGAGTGAATCACAAGTTAGTAAAATTGCAAACTCAAACTTGTTGAGTACAGAGCAACAGGGTGTGTGTGTGTGTGTGTATTTAACCCTTTCCCTGTTCTATGTTTATTTCAAATTTCAATACCTAATGAATATTCATTAACAAAATAGTTACAAAGAAATATGCAAGGTGCAACATTGTAGACATTTTAGAAAGCAAAGAAACAGATCTATCAAATTCTGTTAGCAAACAGAGTAGACCCTGACCAGACGGCTCCTCTAGGAGTCGTCTAATCTGGGTCTACTCTGTTTGCAAATGCGTAAAAACACGTTTATATGAAGGAAAGGGTTACTACAAAAATCGTCATTTCTCCACCAAACCCTATGTTGTGACCACTCTTTAGAATTGCCTCCTCGAGACAGCAGGATAAGGATAATTAAGTGGGGAGAAAACACTCCTTTGATTTTGCAATAACAGCATGCTGTTGCACTGGAAATTAGGTGTCTGTTAACTCTTTCCCTCATAGAAATGCTTTTTCATGCATTTGCAAACAGAGTAGACCCAGATTAGACGGCTCCAATAACATCTGTCTGACCACGGTCTGTTCTGTTTGCGTTTGACATGATATAGATCTGATTCCATAGCTTTTGTCAAAGCAAAAAAATCTCCCCTGAAAAGTTAGCATTATGTTGTCATTATTTCTTACATGAATACTGAACAGGGAAAGGTTTAATGAGCCAACATGTGTCATGCTGGAGTAAATGTATAGGCCAACATTACAAAATCAATATGAACCAAGATCAGCTGTCTCCAAGTTTCCATCAGATTATGATCTACACTATTTGACACTCATTAATTCATAATGCTTTGCTACCTGTAGAATGTGAATCAGATGAAGTGTTAAATTAACTTATTACCTTATATGCTATTTTTAGACTCAGCCTCTTTGAATAAATCTACTGAAAAAGAGCATTTACTAGAGAAAAGAAAAATGTTAGAATTGTGTAGTTTTGAAACCATTGTGATAAATTGAGCATTTGCTCCTATGGAGCAAATGCTCTATTTATCACAATGATTTCTAAGTGTGATATTTACAGAGACACCGAAATGCTTCACTAGTAGGGAATGTGTTAAATGAACTAGTAATGGAAATGGACTACATTATGTATGTAGCCAAACACGAAGTGCACAGTTCCATTGACTGTGTTCACATGATAAGAGTCATAACCATTAGAGCACTAACCCTTTCCCTCTTATTCAAGTAAGAAATAATGACATCATGATCATTATTATCTGAATTTTTATAATGGTACATGGACATAGGGTGTTCTTACCTGGACAGGAACTGTAGAATCACCTCTATTATAATATTATAATTCCATGAGCAAACAGAGCAGACTCTGATCAGACAGCTCCTATATGAAAATGTATGAATAGGCATTTATATGAAGCAAAGGGTTAAGTCATACATGTAGTTATATTGAAACACTCGATGTACATGGAACACATTTTTAATCCTTTACATAATAATTATCCAAGTTATAAGTAAAGACTTTATAACTATTAGCAGATTTTTCATAATGGCATTTGAACACCATGTATTATTTTGCTATGGCAGAAAGTGTGGAATCAGATCTATAGAAGTCTATAAGTACACAGGGCAGACCCTGATTAGATATAGGGTCTACTCTGTTTGCAATTATTTAAACATGTGTCTAATTAACCCTTTCCCTGGTATAAATTCTTTGTCATGCCTTTGCAACAGAGTACACACAAAATCTGTGTGCATATGGAATGACATAGATCAGATTCTACAGTTGTAGCCAAAGCCTAAACCGGCCGCGTGGCTCAGTGGTAGAGCGTCCGCCTGCGGTACGGAAGGTCGTGGGTTCGATCCCCGGCCGCGACAGACCAAAAGTCGTTAAAAGTTGGTACTAGTAGCTCCCTTGTCAACGCTCGACATTAAAGGTGTAGTTCTAGGACTGGTCGGCCCGGTGTCAGGATAATGTGACTGGGTGGGGTGCCCTTGCCATGTACCTGCGGCAGGGGTATTCCAGTGAGGCAGCACTATAACTTGTCTCATGCGGGTGCCGTCTGCAAATAACTGAAATACTGTTGGTCGGACGTAAAACCCAACACACTCACTCACCAAAGCCTAAATCCCTTAACCCTTTCCTCCATTAATACACCTTTCTATGCCTCTGTAAAAGTCACCCTTTGAAACCATTGTGATAAATAGAGCATTTGCTCCATAGGAGCAAATGCTCTATTTATCACAATTGTTTCAGAACTACACAGTTCTAAAATTTTCCTTTTCTCCAGTAAATGCTCTTTTTTGGTAGATTCATTCAAAGAAGTTGGATCTTAAAATAGCCTATGAGGGAATGGGTTGTTAAAACTTTACATTGTGAAAATTAAAGTAATGAATATCATTAAGTGACCAATTTACGCATAAATGTTCATTAGGAAAAGGATCAAGTAAGGGATTAAGAAAGGTTTTCTGATCATGATTCCTGTCACTTAAGAACTGCTACAAATATACTTATTGTTTGGCGTACTAAAATTACTGACTGGTAAAACCCATGGCAAGCTGAGCAATGTTTTACTCTTTTTCTGCTTAATGAGACTTAACTGGCATTTGGAAACGGCATAGATCCAGATGAGATGCCAAGTAATTTGGTACCTCATTAGGATCCAAACTGTTTGACTCTTGGTCAATAGTTTCTCAAAAGCATTAATGTATTGGAATGCCAGTCAGGCGAGAACACTATCAATACCAATAATGTATTTGATTTGTTGCTTGCGGTCAGCTTGAGATAGTCACTGCAATGTCGGTTCTGTGCATCAAATTTTATTTACTTGCGATGGACAGATTCCAATATAATTTGGTGCACATGTTAATTTTGTTGATTTTGTGTTAGCTGAAGTATATACATGTTATAACGTGTTGCTTAGGCTTTGCTACTTTTCATATTTACATGTACATTTGTACTTAAATGTAAATAAATTATTCACACGCCATAATGTCAGTACATGGATTTCATTTTAACCCTTACAGTGCGGGAAACGAGTCACTAATGTCCTTTGCAAACAGAGGAGACTTCTGGTCAGGGTCTTCACTGTTTGCCATGTTACACTTTTCTTTAGAAAAATCCCTACATATTCACCTTAAGCTTGACCTGTTTGAATATTGGAATAGTCCATTTGAAAACTGACCGTTGTTAAGGTCAAACCATTTGCCTGTGAATGTGAGTTTGTGATAACCTAGACAGACAGTTTGGATCCTGATGATATACCGACTTGGCATCTCATCTGAATCCAAATTTGTTGACTTATGTTATAGGAGAAATGGAATGAACACAAATATTGAGAAATGAAGAAGAGAACAATTGTTATATCCCATGCAATGAAGTTGCACGGGGTATTATACATGTTGTTTTTGACCCGTCTGTATCATAATACATTGTTGCTCATATACATGTAGGTTTTGACCTGTCTGTCCGTCAGTGTTTCATAAACATGTACATTGCTGTTCATCTAGAACTTTCATTTCTTGACCAATTTATCTCAAATTTGCTTCAAGAATTGCTTGGAGTAGCGCGATTTTCAGAGGAACCTGTCTTGGGGAACCACTTGTTTTCTCTGACAATGTGGCGGCATGGGGTATGTGACGGCATTTACCCACCATCCAACGTGTTACTTTCTGAACTTGTATGAGCCATGTCATAGAGAGCTAGATTAGCCACCATGTTACACACCTGATACTTGATAATATATCTGTTAGGAGTGGTGACTACTGTTTGAAACAGTTTCGATCCTGATCAACCTGAACAGAAGATTTATGTCAAAAAGTCGAAAAGTGGAGGTATTGTCATGACCCTCTCGTCGGCGTCTGCGTCGGTGTCGGCGTTGGTTAACCTTTTGTTAAGGTCCTTTTCTCAGAAACTATCAAGGATATTGGGTTCATATTTGGTATACATGTTTACTATCACAAGGGGAACCCATTTCGCAAGGGTAGGTAACCCTAAAATTAATGTTGTCATAATTCTGTCCCTTTTTCGACTTAAAAGGTTTCATTGTTGGTTAAGTTTTATGTTAAGGTCCATGTCTCAGAAACTGTCCAAGATAATTGGTTCAAATTTGGTATGCATGTTAACTATTATAATGGGGACACATTTCTCAAGGGCAGGTACCCTAAAATAATTTTGCTATAGTAATCTCCCCTTTCTGACTTAGACTACACTATCCAGCACTAATGAAAGTGGAGCGCGCTGTCTGAAAACTGCACCAGAGTGTAAAACAAATGATTAATTCTTCTCAAATGGAAATATGTTTATCATAATTTATCATTTTCTTCATAGATATGCATTTTAATGCTTTTTTTAAACAGGGTAGACCAAGATCAAACAATGGATGTAGAAGGTGTCTTATTAAGGTCGGGTTTGTTTGGTTGTGAAATAATAGACCTGACCCAACAGTTTATGCCTTCATCAAAATATCCCTATGTTCATAATGTTATTATAAAAAATAAGGCTAATTAATATTCATTCACACTCATTGTTTCTACCTACATATTCATGAAGCAAAGGGTAAACCCTTTTCTAAATACAAACGCCTTTTCGTGCATTTGAAAACGGAGTAGACCAAGATGATTTCAGACGGCTCCTATAGGAGCCGTCAGATCAGGGCCTACTATTTGCTTATGGTTTAACCCTTTCCCTGTTCTATATTTATTTCAATGTTCAATACCTACTGAATATTAATGGACAAAATAATTATAATAAAAATAGAAGGTGGAACATTGTAGACATTTTAGAAAGCAAACAAACAGATTTATCAAATTCTATTGGCAAACAGAGCAGACCCTGATCAGACGGCTCCTCTAGGAGCCGTCTGATCTGGGTCTACTCTGTTTGCAAATGCGTGAAAACACGTTTATATGAGGGAAAGAGTTAATGTAGACATGACTACTGTTTTAGCCTGAGCCAAAACATCATGTGTACATATGCCACCAGCTAATAATAAATATTCAGCTAATAAATAAGTCATTATTCTTTACATAAACATTAAACAGGGAAATGGTTATTAGATCGTGTAATGCCACTGGCAGCACAACATCAGTCTCGTTGTTTTCGTTCAGTTACTGTAGTGCACCAGCATGTTGCCTGTGCTTTAAACAGTTGATCCGATTGAATAATGATGGGCTAGTTGAATGGTTTAATAATGCTGAAAACTCCAGATTGACTCTGCCACGGGACCTTATTTGAATTATCTCCCTTCGATTGCATATATATACGAGCACACACTGAAGTGCATTACATGGATAAATTTAGTATACAGTAAACCACAATAAATATATTTAGATTTATATTTAGAACAGCAGGATAATTTCGGCAGATGGCAGCTTAATGCATGGCGAAGATCCCAAAGAATGTTCAGATTGCATGAAGCTGCCATCTGTCTTTAACCCTATATATCTCATGAATATTTAGGAACAAATAATGACCGCATATTAATGAGCTGAATTTTTGTAATTGTATTATAAACAAGAGAATATTTTACATTGAAGAAACAATATTCAGTAAAACCTCTCTATAACGGCCATAAACTTACATCAAGTATTTTGTGTTAAATGCAGATGGCTGCTTAAAGCAAGGTGAAAGTAAAACAGAACGCTCCTATAGGAGCGTTCTGTTTTACTTTCAGCTGCCCTAAATACCAACTAATTAACACATTTTTGTGACTGTTATAGAGAGGGTTTACTGTAATCATATCTGTAATACTTCATAAACAGAGCATACCCTGACCTGACGGCTCCTACTGGATTCGTCTGACCTGAGTCTTCTCTGTTTGCACAAGCAAACAGAGAAGTCTTAACACTTTACTCAATGAATACGCGTGTAACACGCGTATTCACGGAGTAAAGTGTTAAGACCAACATTGACACTAATTTGATTGTAGAGGGAGGTTATTGTATATGAATGATAAGAACGTATTAACCCATTCCCTCACATTGAAGTCTTTTTGCGCCTCTGTAAAACTATTTTTGCAACCATTGTGATAAATAGAGCACTTGCTCCTTAGGGAAACTCTCACTTTCTATAGATAATGCTCTTTTTTCGGTAGATTAATAAAAAAAAAGGTTGGGTCTAAAATAGTCTTGGAGGGAATGAGCTGATTTCCGTTGGTTGCAACAGAAAGTGGCTCTTCTGTATTAAAATATGCTGTATAACACAGGCTTACAGTAAAGCATCATTAAAACTATTAGCAAGTAAATAAATGCTGTAATGTTTAACACTTTTGATAACCTTTTGATGCTGAATAATCAAAGTGGGATGGTCCATCGGAGGAAAATCTAGGTGTTCATAGTTTACATGTGCCGACAGACTCGTTCCCCGCATACCAATGGTCAACCGCTTCTAATGAATATGCATGTAGGACATAATGTCTATGAATATCCATTAACTGCGTTTCTGGCAGGGCATTATGAACAAATGTATTGCAGAATCAGATCTACATGTATATTATTCAATAAGAAAATGGAGGAGACCATGATCTGGGTCTATTCTGTTTGCAAAATCGAAAACATGCGTTTCTATCAGATAAAGAGTTAAAAAGCAATTGGCTGCTCAATAGAAGAATATAACAAATACTATTTTGTTCTGCATTAAGCTCGCCACGTGTCTGAGCAAACTATTTTATGAGTTCGAATCAGGGAGAGTTTATTAAACACAAAAGCCTTCGCATCAACAATTGTTATTCCTAGGAAACGAGTTCAATTTGTCATTTTTCTGAAATCTTGTTTTCAATACGTCAATCACACCGACCACAGGCCATAAGCCCGTCATTATTCATTTAGCTTAATTCTCTACAGAAATCTCCGATACCCGCGGGGTCCCATAGAATAACAGTAAATGACAGTCTTGCACTGATGTCTCCATATTGATAAATATTTGCAATATTAGATCGGTTAATAGACAGATGCGCTTCATCTCGGTCTGGTATAATTTCCACTTTGTATTCCCACCATAGGATAAGACAATTTACTGAAAACATTTGCCGATTATTCCGAATCGTTTGAAAGACAAATAGAGAAAACAATGAGGCTGTTATTGATTAGTTTAGCCGAAAATGCTTTATTTTGGGCTTAGATCATTCTAGAAAAGCTCTCAAACAGACCTTCATTTTACCCGTGAAAGTTGGCAGTCGTCAATGATTTACATGTACGTGAAAGTTTGCAGTTGTCGATGATCTGCGTAAAAGTTGGAAGTTGTCGATGCGTAAATGTTGGAAGTTGTCGATGATCTCCGAGGAAATTGATAGTTGTCACTGATTTACTCGAAAGTTGGCAGTTGTCAATGGTCTGCATGAAAGTTTTCAATCCTCGATTATCTGCCGATTTATTCATTCATTTCAGTCTCATTCTGCCATGGTCAATACATACTGTACTCATATAACAATATAAAAAGCAGCTAATGCATATTCATGATGTGATTATTTCTTACACGTAAAGGGTTAAAGGGTTAAACACAGAAGCCTTGAAACAATGACTTCTGATTATCCATTTACATTTTAATGATTTATATACTGACAACAGACTGCAATGGAAGCAATTAAAGAGTGCACATCAACCCTTACCCTGCCGGTGCCATTTCGACCACTATTTATAAATACTTTCAATTCAATAAAGTTTTTGAAAACTATTGACTGAGTGACAAACAGCATGGATCCAGATGAGACATCGAGTTACTCGGCATCTCATCTGGATCGAAGGTGTTAGCAAATACGAGCCAGGACCCTGACATAGCGGAACAAGGGCGGACTGAGTGACACTATTATCACATAATTTATCTGATATCAGTTTCACAATCATGACAGATCTAGCACCAGGCGCTTTCTTTTAACCCTTTCTTTCATATAAACGTGTTTTCACGCATCTGCAAACAAAGTAGACCCATATCAGAGGGTTCCAATAGGAGTCATCTCTGATCTCGGCATGCTCTAGTTGCTAATGGAAGTTGAACGATCTGATTCTTTACTTTCTAAACAGGCTAAAATGTATACCTTCCATATTTCATTATAACTACAACGTATGTTGTTCATGAATATCCAGTAAGTATCGAAATTTGGAATAAACATAGAACAGGGAAAGGGTGAACTATTATCCTTCATATCGAGACCTGACATTTGCAAATAGCTTGGGTCCAGAAAAGACGCGCCGGGTAGCTAGATGGCAGCTCAATGCAGATCAAAAGTAATGCAGAAAACTGCAATATGAGGTTTTTTGCATTACGTTTGTCCTACATTAAGCAACCGCCTGCTTTTTAATACTCCTATGGTTAACCCTTTCCCTCGTATAAACGTGTTTTCACGCATTTGCAAACAGAGTAGACCCAGATCAGACGGCTCCTAGAGGAGCCGTCTGATCAGGGTCTACTCTGTTTGCTAATAGAATTTGATATAACTGTTTCTCTGCTTTCTAAAATGTCTACAATGTTCCACCTTCCATATTTCTTTATAGCTATTTTCTTAATGAATATTCAGTAGGTATTGAAATTTGAAACAAACGTAGAACAGGGAAAGGGTTAATAAATGAATGACCGCTTATGACAGGTTCTACTGTATGCTATTTCACATATCACAAGCAGTTCAATATCATTTTGTATACTATTTCACATATCACAAGCAGTTCAATATCATTTTGTATACTATTTCACATATCACAAGCAGTTCAATATAATTTTTCATCGAACTAAGACAAGGTCGCTTTTACGGATGAAAAGTATCCATATTTGTATCCATATGTTTATTCACTCCATGCTACCTTCGAAAATGTAGAGATATTTAATAATTTACCTATTCCATTTTCATGTTAAAGATGATGGCATCATGAATATTAATTAGCTGAACGTTTATACTGTAAACTTTTAAAGGGGTTTTGTTTTGCTTAAGCCTATACTGTAGAATTAGATCTACATAATGTCAAAAACAAACGGAGCAGACCCAGATCAGACGGCTCCTATAGGAGCCGTCTGATCTGGGTCTACTCTGTTTGCAAATGCCTAAAAAGGCGTTTATATGAAGGAAAGGGCTAATAAGATGACGAAGCGGACTGTAATCGACATATTAAACCTTGTCACGCTAAACGCGACCTGACTCGAATTTGAAAACAGCTCGAATGCAGATGAGACGTCATGTAACTCGAGTAACGCGGCTCATCAGGATCCAAACTATTTGACACAAGTCAACAGCTTCTCAAGCGCTTGTACAAATCAGAAGTAACTAAAAATGCAAAACAGGTCACAGGTTTGACAGACATAATTCTTTCAGCATGATAAGGGTAAAACTCTAATCAATATGCTTAATTAACTCGATATTAATGATATTTGTATTGTAAGTGGCTTGGATCCAGATCAGACGCCGAATTATCAGGATCCATGCTATTTGACACTCGGTGAATAGATTCTCCGAAGCTTGAACGAATAGGTAGGAAATAAAATATAACAGATCAGGGTCAAATGTTATAAAACTTCTGAATATCAGTCTGAGGTGATTCTCAAGTATCTGATTGGTCAGATTCTGAGTAAGCTCAAAATCTGACCAATCAGATGCTTGAGAAAGATCTCAGACTCAGGCAAAAAACGTGTTATAACATCGGAGACAGGGTTTTAGCAAACAACGATAACGATTTACGTTTATTTCGCTATCAACGATATGACTCGCTGAATAATTCGGCGTCTCATTAGGATCCAAGCTGCTCGAACAACAGTCAGCAGTTCCTCGAAAGTTTGATCGAATCGGAGGTAGTCAAAATTGCACTAGATCCAAATCTGAGCAGACATATTTTTTTTCACAGCGGTGCAAGGGTTAATAAAATATTAATAAATTACAGTCGTTATCAAGCATCAGGCCAGGCTACATGTACAATATTTCGAATAAAGAATTTCACGAATTATTCTGCAATGTAATTTCATTTTGGGAGCGTGCCCCTTGCAGATATCACAAACCATTGACGTGAAATTCTGATAAATGTCTGAAAATTGCAAAAGAAATATGTGAAAAGTTACAGGCCATACATTCCTGCCAACGACTTCATTTGCCCGTCTTAATCTATCAATATCTGTGTCAAATATTAGCTCAAAATTAGATAAATCCAGGACAAGAAACGAGAACTTGATGGAACAAATCATCAAATTAGTTGGCCCGACACAATTACACTTGGAGGAACTATCATTTGAATGATCACTTCTTTGCAACAATTATTTCTTGGCTTGCTCGTGTTCATTGTACAGTAGAACCCCTCTAATGCGACCACTTAACGAATAACCATAGCTGCCTTTATGAGCAGGTGGTTGCTTAATGTAGGACAAAAAGTAATACAGAAAGCTCCTCTAGGAGCTTTCTGCATTACTTTTGTCCTGCATTAAGTTACCATCTGCATCTAGCACCCATAATTATACCTCTTTTAGGTGGTCGCATTAGAGAGGTTTTACTGTACAGTGTTAGTAGGGGTGTCCTCATTATCGCGACGATAGCCAGACCGACTTTAATGCCATTTCAAACAGACGCCCAATGACAGCATCATGATAATGTGGGACCGCTTCTCGTCTGATATCACATATACCGAAGTTAAAATGTCGCAGACATATCATACAGCGTTTTCAAAGAATACAGTTACAATAAGTAATCGAGACCTGTCCTAAGAGTTTGGACACTTGGTCTCTTATCTCAATGGAATTGTAAAACTGAATAAGCCAACTTAACACCATTTTGATAACTTTAAAGTAGACCTACCTCTCACTAAAGTCAAATAGTGTCGATCATAATCAAACTGCTCATGCATGCTGATGCTATGAATACATTAATCAATAGATTTTATAATTAGGAAACTGACATTTGTAAAATGATCTATCATTAAATCTTTACCCGATAGCTGTGCCTTTTGACGAATTTGCAAACATATTGTTTGCTTATGCAATACTATTGATATGTTTCTGCTAAGGTCAAACATTTCCCCCAGATTCGCATTAATATACATGTATAAAAAAAATCAGTATTAATTTCTTACACTAATATTCACGAGGTAAAGAGTTTATTTATGCTTTTGTGTTGTCTTTAGTATTTACACCATTTGATACTTCCCATGTTTATTTAACCCATTCCCTCATATTGACGACTTTTGACGACTCTGTAAAAGTCACTTTGTGAAACCATTGTGATAATTTATCACAATGGTTTCAAACTACAAAAATCTAAAAAAAAATCCTTTCCTCTAGTAAATGCTCCTTTTCGGTAGATTTATAATATTCAAAGAGGTTGTATCTAAAAATAGCCTATGAGGCAAAGGGTTAATAAGCAGGCGTTATAGAGATAGTCTACTGCATTCATCTTCCAGCCTCTTAGCCCTCTACTCTGTGAATAGTTAGGTAAAAACTAATGAATATTGATTAGCAGCATACGACGACGAAAATGTTTGGCCATGGCAGAAGCTGTAGAATCACATCTATATTAGCTCATAAGCAAACAGAGCAGGCCCTGTCCTACTCTGGTTGCAAATGGGTTAAAAGGCTTATCTATGGAATACAGCTAATGGTAATGAAGTTCGATCGAGGAAAACTTCATTATTACCGTTTGTAAACAGGATGGCATGTTATAAATGAATGAAAATAACATTGATTATAAGTCGTGCAGTGTGTATGCTTTTTAAATTGTAAGAAATATAGAAACCCAGGGACCTGCAGAAAATTCTCACTATTGGAACTTAGAATCCCTCTCATCTGGTCTACACTGTTTGCAAATGACATCAGTGATCCAGGTTCCGCACTATAAGAGTTAAGTTTGCATGCTTAAGATTCACTTACATACAATACTGCACGAAAGACCCAGAACCAGACCTTCTTATGGTAGACTCTTTAACCCATTCTCTCCTACTGACGCCTTGTTGTGCCTCTGTAAAAACTAATTTATTGAAACCATTGTGATGAATAGAGCATTTGCTCCATAGGAGCAAATGCCCTATTCATCACAATGGTTTAAAAACTACACAATTCTAAAGTTCTCCTTTTCTATACTTAATGCTCCTTTTCGGTAGATTAAGTCAAAGAGGTTGTGTCTAAAATAGTCTAGGAGGGAACGGGTTCAAGAGGTTTTATTGTTTGTATCAACTTGTTAACCAATAGCACGATAAGCAAGATTTTGTAAGTAAAAAATCGCATCTACATAATTGTTCGAAACTGATTTTCCATGCCCTTCTCTTCAAATATACTCCTTCAGACAGTTTGGCTTCAGATGAGGCGTCGAGTTACTTCGCGTGTAATCTGGATCCATATTGTTTGCAAATATTTACCGATTTCCCCATCGTCATTTAAAATGTTATGGACATATTACCTAAACGTGATTAACTCTTTCACTACCAGTGGTGAACCTTTGAGTATCTGTGCACACAGTATGAATCCAATTGGGACACTGAGCAACTCGACATCTCATCGGGGTATTTACTGTTTGGTACTATGATTATGTTTTTGGAATCGAAAGAAGAAGAAAATTCAAAATAAAAAATACACGAGGAGACGACAAACTTAGCAGATGGCAATATTTGGCAGCGACAGAGTCCAGTTATCACACCGCCCGTATCAGTGTGGTTGAATGTACTGAAGTGATGGCATGAGGCTAGTTTATGCAAACACATGTCTTTCAGGGTATATTGAATTACAGATTTTTGTTAAGATCCAATCGTATCGAAAGTGACTTCGAATTAGTAGAACTATTTGGGACAAATGACCCATCTTTTCCCTCGTTAGGATTTGTCGCCGTATTCACTAATAAAGTACCTCTTTAGCACCAGACAAGGCGTCTAGCTATAATGTCGAATAGATTGGCTTGTTTAAAATCCAAATGATCCGGGAACGAGGAATGTATTAATTTATATTAGTAACTTCTACGGCAAATTGAATGCCGAACTATTCAAAATGGTCGACTGCGAAATCAATTAACATTTGAATGAGTACTACCTCTATGAAGATGGGGAATACGTCTCTTTTAAATCAGGGACAATACTTGTTTTGTTTGTCAATTGTTTCCGTATCTTAACCCATTAGTGCCCAGTGTCCCTTAACCCATTCCCTCATATACTATTTTTAGACACAACCTCTTTGAATCAATCTGCCGAAAAGGAACATTTAATAGAGAAAAGAACAATTTTAAAACTGTTTAGTTTTTTTAAAAAAAACATTATTGTAAATAGAGCATTTGCTCCAAGGGAGCAAATGCTCTATTTATCACAATGGTTTCAAAAAGTGACTTTTACCGAGGAGTAAAGTCAGTGAATGGGTTAACTATAGCACTTGATATTGTCATTGGTGGCAAGTCAGCAATGCTGAATACAGCTAGGTAACTTATTAACATCATGTTAAAGTCTTCATTGTACGCTTTGGTCCCTTACATATGTCACTTCTATAAGTTTCAGAAAATTTGCATATTTTAACGACTTATATTTTATTCACAACGTAAATATCGACTCTCCATAATTCCTATACACGTTTGTTTGAGAACAAGGACAAATCGATAAAATCTAGCCAGCTTTATGAATAAATTAACCTGTTGCATACTGATAGAAATAATGCCTGCTCAAACTCTGATCTGCTCAAGCGTAAAATATATTGGATCCTGATGAGAAGCCGAGTTACTCGTCGTCTTATCTGGGTCCATGCTGTTTGCAAACCCCAGTAAAGAGAATAGCATGAACAAGTTTAACCCATTACCTCATAGTAATAATAATAATAATAATAATAATAATAATAATAATAATAATAATAATAATAATACTAATAATAATAATTACCTCATAGGCTATTTTAGATTCAACCTCTTTGAATTAATCTACCGAAAAGGAGCATTAATTAGAGAAAAGGAAAAAAATAGAAATTTGTATTGTGATAAATAAAGCATTTGCTCCTATAGGAGCAAATGCTTTATTTACCACAATGGTTTAACAAAGTGACTTTTACAGAGTCGTCAAAAGACGTCAATATGAGGGAAAGGGTTAAGCCTTATCCTATCGATCCTAACCTAACTATCATTTGTAAACAACTTGGATCCAGATTAGACAACGAGTCTCAACAAAACAAACTGCAAGCTTTTTTGACACCCAGACTAAAGGTAATTAACCATTTACTCCTAAAATACGCCTTTCTACGCTTTTGCGAACACAGTAGATCCAGATCATACGGCTCCTGTATGAGCCGTCTGATCAGGGTCTGCCCTGTTTGCTTATGATGTGATATAGATTCTGCCGCGGACAAAGAAATATGTACTTATTTGCCATTATAAATTTAATCTAGTTCATATTCATGAAGTCAGTATTTTTTCTAACATGAATATGCATGGAGTAAAGGGTTAAAAAGCTCAACCCATTCCCTCCTACAGACGCATTTGACGCCTGTTCGAAACCATTGTGATAAATAGAGCATTTGCTCCATAGAAGCAAATGCTCTATTTATCACAATGGTTTCAAAACTACACAACTTTGGAAATTCCCTTTTCTCTAGTAACTGCTCCTTTTGGGTAGATTTATTCAAAGATGTTGGGTCTAAAACTAGTCTGTGAGAGAATGAGACGATTCGAGGCTTAGTAAAAATATAACATATAGGACTTCAGGACTCAATGCATATTGTTTTCTCAAGAGTTAGTATTCATTTATTTAATACCCAAGTAGATATAATATGTTCCTGCACCAAAATACGCCTTTTGTATTTAATTAACCCTTTACTCCATAGATACGCATTTCTACGCGCCTTTGCAAACAGAGAAGACCTGATCAGACGGTTCCTGTAGGATCCGTCTGACCAGGCTCTGCTCTGTTTGCTTATGGAATGATATAGATCGGCTTCTACAGTTTCTGCTTTGGTAAACATATTTAAGAGTTAATATGACATTTTGAAAGAAATAAGCTAATTAATATTCATAATGACGTGATTCCTAACATGAATATTCATGGAGCAGAGTGTTAAAAACCTTGAAAGTTATCATACTTTATCATGTACACATGTAAATATCCGAACTACTGTTTTTAGTATTACTTAACATATATTACCAGATCAAAAACACGGAACGTGTATTTGTATAGTATATGTGTTATATATAACAACTGTCTTATATATACGAAAAATGTTCAAAGTAGGCCATTGCAGATGATATAACCCCAGCGTTTCAGAACACTTTCCTACGCGTCATATTGTCATACTATAACTGTTATCTATGCAAATGACTTCGACACTGTCCTCACAATATAGTATAAACACGCATCTACAACAGTGAATACATTTTCTGTAAATAATAGTCCCGATCAAAACGATACAAAGTAAGAAAGTAACCACAGTGAAGATCACGTCAGCTGTATTATATGTCCCGAAGTTGGTAAATACATACGGCGACACCTTCAAACAATCGTCGTAACATCCATTGACAATTATTGCACTGCTATTTACCATCTTGCTATCAGTAGTCCTCTTCAAGAGTATGTCATTTACATTGTCATGACGGAGGCCGACTTTTGAACGATGTTTCTTTTAATCACGTGACATAATAAACGTTGTCGTTGTTAATAATCACAACCCTTCTCTGTCGAGAGAGCTTTAATGTTAGTTAATTCTTTGACACCTAAGCCCATCTGACATAATACTTATACCATAGTATCTGCTTTCGCATATTGACGACCTTAGTTGTATATCAGAACAAAGATAACGTGTCACGTATCATGTAATCCATTTATTGGCTCAGTTAACCACGAATTCTGCGTTCATGAATACATTTGACATGCTGTAACGTGCGCATATTCTCTTCATAATTATTTAACGTGCTTTACAACAAGGACCATTTTGACGTGTCAATAATCAATATTTATTCAAAAGGTCTTTGCTTATAGCAATAATCGAAGAGATAACGATATTTTCAATAAAAGGGTCATGATGATGACCCTAAATTTCCCATCTAAACACCAATGCTTTTAACAATTCAGATATTATCAGAGGTTACATTAAGGTGAAATAAAGCCGCTTTTAAACTAAAATGGCACAACACTCTAGACTCGCTGATTTGTTAGACATTTTAAACATTAACAGCACAACCTCTAAAACATACGTACCTATGGTATTCTTTGACCCTTTCCAACATATAAACGTGTTTTCACGCATTTGTAAACAGAATAGACTCGGATCAGACGGTTCCTATTGGGATCTGATAAGGATCTGCTCTGTTTGCTAATGGAATTTGGAAGATCTGTTTCTTTACTTTCAAAAATGGCTACATTATTCCACCTTCCATATTTAATTAAAACTATTTTGTTCATACATATTTAGTTAGTATTGGAATTTGGAATAAACATAGAACAGGGAAAGGGTTAAGGTTATGTCTTTCTCCTACAAAGCAATGGGTCGTCCCATCCTAGAATATTCTTTCGCAGTCTGTGTTCCCAACCTGGTACTTCACATCCAGTAACTCGAACAAGTCCAACATCACACATTCAGCTGTATGTTCAACGATTACACTTCCAAGACCCCATGATATGTAAATATCGTAAACCCCCTCTAATGCGACCACGAAAAAGATGTATAATTCTGGGTCTTAAATACAGGTGGTAGCTTAATGCAGGTCGAATGTTATGCAGAAAGCTCATGCAGGAGCTTTCTGCATAACTTTCGACATGCATTAAGCAACCACCTGCTTTTAAATACATTTATTTAAATTCATAAAGTGGTCGAATTAGAGGGGTTTTACTGTAATATGCTGAAAGACCTTAACCATTTACCCGATAAATACAACTTTCTACGCTAATGCCAACAGGTGTAGAAAGTTGTATTTAGGTGTCGTCTGATCAGGATGTGCTCTGTTTACTTATGATACAATATAGATATGATTTCAGATTCTGCCATGGCAAAGACTTACTGTGTCCATGTGCTGTTATAACAATTAATCTAATAAATATTCATGACGATATTATTTCTTACATGGAAGGGTATTCATGGAGTGAATGGTTAAATGGGAATCTAATGAGAATTGCCGAAGGCAAAACAGACTGGGTATGATGTACAATATCTGGAAAGGCCTACTGGACACCAGGACATGTATCTAGTTTCAAAAATGCGATACACCGTATACCCAGAGCCAGTGTAGCCGTATTCTTCGTGGGTTCAGTCCCGGAATAGAACCTACTCCCAGCTGAAGCTCTCTCGGTGACTAATATCAACACCTTCAATGAAATGTTATAAATGCAGTTAGAATCTTTTGGAAAATATTTGCACTGAACGTCATAGCCTAGGCGGAATTTGGAAAATTCTGACACCACTAGGCGTTTCGTGTTAAAAGTTGACAAACAGTTGTTTTTACATAATTTGAGTGTGCTAAATCCGAATATGCTGTTTGCCAAACTGTTCATCCGTATTTAAGGTACAAAATGGCGGTACCAAAATGGCCACCAACGAACACTATTTCCAGTCAAACAATGCTACACTTCACCGAAAATCTTGGCGTAATACTAAAATGTTCTGTTAAAATGTACAAACGACCAATGGAAGACAATTTATTAAAGCTGGGTATCCTTTATTGCATTCAATGGTATATCCCGAGTGTTTAACTAAATGGCGGAAAACAAAATGGCCGCCCAAAACTCTTAATGCAGAAATGTGTTCAAAGATTTTATAAATGCAGAGTCGTTTTCTTCTTATATGTGTTTGATTCAACAATATGTGCACTTTGCGGAAAAAAGTAGTTTTTAGCTAGTTGTTTATCTCCCTACACTGACATTCAAATAGTGTGGGTAAATTGGACCATCTCTTCTCCAGCACATTGCTGGCCAGTGCCAATTAAAACAGAACATGTCAAAAGGTGATGAGACTACATTTAAACGCTTTAACTGTAATAAAAATGTAAATATTTCTCTATTGAAAACTGATTTAGACAAGAAATGGTACTCAGACATTTGTTTCTTAAAATTACTTCTAAATTGCTCTATCATATATTGTTTATCTCAATCATATCTGAAACAGGCTATGTTTTCGGGGGATGTTGAGTGGGCGGGGGAAAGCAGAAGGCACATGAGATGATTTAGAAATCCGAGAAATAGTAAATTGCAATAATCTTATTCCCGTCATGTAAGGTAAACTTCTGTATTTCTTTCATCTGTCCCCAATGGAGAGCTATTATTATTTATTATTATTATTCATTCGGATTATCGATTTTCCGATAGAAGATGTGGATGTAATGTGTAGAAGCCTGTTTCTTGAAATGGATTCAATTAACTCATATACTATACTGATGAGCAATAAAACTCAAATAAGTCCATCTGTTAGAATCATATACACCAACAATAATGGAGAGAAAGGTTGTTACTGGTAGCAGCTTGTTTCTTGAAATATATTTAATTAACCCATATACTATAATGCAGAGCAATAAAACTCATAAAATCTTTTTCACGCCTTTGCAAACAGGGTAGACCGAGATCAGACACCTAATGTAGGAGTCATGTGATCAGGGGTTGATCTGTTTGCTTATGAAATTATAAGTAATTTGACTCACAGTTTCTATCAATACACACATGCCATTATACAAATTCAGGTAATAAATATTCATGATGTCATTATCTCCTACATGGATGCTCTACAGGGAAATGAATAACTGTTTGGATTCTCTCTGATCACCTGTAATGCATTCATGCAGTTTGAATCTAGATCAAACGCCATAAATAGTAGGTCTGATCCTAGGTCCAAGCTACTAGTTACTTTACTTCTGCAATTGTTAAGTTATTGTTTTACGTAAACAATCAGGTGAGATTTGAGATGCAATTTTAAATTAGCACACATACTTAGACAAATGTAATTTAGTTCATTTAGTGATTCAATGTTTTGTTTATAAAGTTGTTGAAAGCACATATATGGTGTTATTTTTATGACAGATTTGGTTGTTTCATTGCCGCGTTAATATCTCTATACTGCAATTCTCAGTGTTGTTATATGTTCTGGTCCTTCGGGATCATTAGTTTTGATGTTATTAGTTTTGAAAAATGAATACTGCTTAAGCCGGTGCTAGGGGGCGTGAGTAGTGTTGCACTTTTAATTACTACTCATGAACAGACTCAATAAAACCGAGTCTTCAATTTTCTCTTTTTGTATTTCTACTTTTGCTTTCGAAGGATCACCCATTTTCAGAATATTTGTTCCATTTCTTTGTTATAATTTAATGACCGACATTACATGATCATGATTTAATTTTTGGTATTACCTTCTATTTCAGTAGCTAAGTTTGTATTACTATTTTGCAGTTACAAATTATTGCCGCTTGTATTATAAGATGTTGTTTATCTGCTTTGCTTTTTGAAACAAAGACTTACGAAGGTGACAGATAAATCTCTGTTAATATTTCTATTGAATAGTATTAGGTTGCCCTGTGTCAGTTTCTCCATTTCCCAATTGAGCAGTACACATTTTAAAACTTTTCAGCTTTTTTCCAAAGTAAGTATTGCGAAAAATCTGTCATAAAATACAAATGTATATGTATGTTTTTACATTTCCAAATACTGATTGTCAGTACGAACACGCAGATGTAATTTCTATGTATTAATAATGAGAAATGATAAAGGCGTGATCCTTTAAATTTAAAACATTGCGAGTTGTTTTCTCCAAAGCTGAAAAATGGTAGATGGAACATCGTTCCACTCGGGCGTCAAAATGGTGTTATTAACATTAAAAAAGTAGTTGGCACTTTTTTCAGATTTGAGTTCGCTGGGTAGGACTGGTGCGGTAAATTGACAAACATAATGATGTTTTATTGGTTAAATGATAAGAGCTTTAAGTGTCCCCAAATCGTTTTAAATGCATCTAAATATCATATAAGAAAGTGCCAATTAAAAAAAAATCAGCATTGGAGGGGACAGCTCCTCTTGTACCCACAACATCGCGTCTCTGCGGATCCGTGGCCCAATCTTCAAAACTTGCCTACGCGCCTGACTATAACACCGAAGTATTTCATATACAAAAATGGAAACAAGTATTTGCTAGGAGAAATACGAGAGTACTAGTACTGCCTTGAAACGGCCAGTGACATCAATCTGCTTAATTAGCACCTGTGTTACACACTGTTGATTATTAATTCAATGCGTTCATTTACATTATACAGAAATTAACAGCCTTGTAAAAATACTTCCCAGAGTAGTACGTATTCTATGACAGGATCCCATATTCTACGGGAGGGGAGTCCATATTCTATGTAAAATATGGACCGGGGAGTACGTTTTCTACGTCGAATATGGACTGGAGAGTACAAATTATATCAGAGTACAAATTCGACATTGCATCGGCTGGAAACAGGGGTGTTCCTTTACCAAGCAGATGAGACCATTTCTTAGCTCAAAACTGATACTGCAAGATTGCTGCCCCCAACATCAAGGTGTGGGTAATTAAGAAGAATAAATTAAAAAGAGAAAATGGTGGAATAATGCAAGCAATGATAAAATAAGTAGTAAAGTAACTTATACAGGTTAATTTATAACCACATTGTCATGTCTATTATTTATCTAATTCTAATTTTTGGAATATGTTTTTTTTCTTAATGTAACATTCACAGAAATTTACATGTGAAAAAGACCTTGTCCTAGTGAGGCATCGGCTTTTCAATCATTTGTACGCAAGTACATGCGTCTACCTGGGGTGTGATTTATTATTGCAAATCTGAATCAGGATTACAGATCATGATTGTGATTCGGTTGTTTTTTATCGAATCACGAACATGTTCTCTAATCAGACTAATCAAGCTCTGACCTCGATTAAAATCTAATCATAATCAAAATAGTGGAACTTACACGTACCAACAGCAGAGGAGACACAAATTCAAACCATTCTAGAAATGGTTATGGAAGGTAACAGTTGAAGTAACAGTCACATTTCTGTTTGCTCCCGAAGTAAAATATGTTCTCAACATATTTTTATTTTATTTTATTAGATCTAATTTTCTTCTTCTTATTATTATTATTTATTTTTTTATATATAGATTCTATTTTTAGTTTTAATTTTTGTTATTGTCGCTGTCTAATTATTCGACAAAAATATTAGCTGATCGACTCTGGACTGGAAGAATTACCAGGCTTACCCAATGAGTATTTTGTGAGATGAACGTTTTAGCGGCCGTGTTTAATACAACATGTTATATCAAATTGTTTTAATACCATAACAATCGTGATCAAGATTGTGTGTATAATAAAAATCATGATTTAGGAAATAAAACACACCAGGAAAAATTCTTGTTTATTACTGTATTACTGGTGTAATGTTAAACTCTTTACTCCATGGCTACGCCTTTTATATATAAATAACGCCTTTGCAAACTGAGTAGACACAGATCAGATAGCTCCAATACGAGTCGTGTGGTCAGGACCTGCTCTGTTTGATTTTGAAGTAATAACACTGATTCTCCAGTTTGGTGGGAACTGTAGGATCAGATTTTTATTATTTCATGAGCAATTAAAACAGACCTTGATCAGACTGCTCCTGTGGTAGCCGTCTGATCCGGGTCTATTCAGTTTGTAAAAGTGACGAAAGTCGTTCATATGAAGGGGGTGATTAACGCCCTTTTAGTAACACGACCCCTCGTATAAATACGATAAGAACAATTATATTCCAAGCCAGTTGTTTGTTATTCTTTCACAATGAGTTATCAATATTGTAGTCACACACGCACGTAACATAAATTTGCCATCTCTAATAATGTTCCATTCTCTACAGAAATCTGCGATACCCACGGGAGCACGTTAAATAACGGAAAACGACAGGCTTGTGCTGGTGGCTCCAAATTGATAAACATTTGCAATATTAGAATGGTTAATAGACAGATGCGCTTCGTCTCTGAGCGGTATAATTTCTACTCTGTATGCATGTTACGGCGTAAGAGAAATTACTGAAAACGCCATTGATTGTTTTTAATGTCACAAAAGACAAATATATACGATAATATTGCTAAGGATGATGGACGATGAAAGCATTTGGTCTGTCTGACAATTTAAGGAAATATAATCGCTCAGTAATACATTTACATTTCATTAACCACTTATCTTTATACAGGCATTAACTTTGATTATGATCTTTTAAAACATTTTATATGCGTAATTAGAGTTCTTTGCATGATAATCACGTTTCTATATTGTAAAATACGTGTCTTTGTATAAAAACTGAAAATTAGGTTAAACCTGACAGTAAGAAGATTAAATTTTGTAGTTTTTGTAGTACATTGGAACACTTACATACTTGAGTAATTCGAGAATAATTTCAAATCAATGAAAGTGAAATACTTTTAGGTATGCCTTCACAAAAACAACATACAGCAAAGCCTTTCTTATACAACAACTCAAAAGAAGTTTAATTCTCTATTTTTGAACCAGGCCGTAGTTTAATGGAGGACAAATATGATACAGAAAGCTCCCATAGGAGCTTTCTGTATGACTTTTGCAATACATTAAGCAACCATCTGCTTTTACAGTCTCAAATGCTAATAAATC
Organism: Azorinus chamasolen; assembly: GCA_963576725.1. NCBI lineage: Eukaryota > Metazoa > Mollusca > Bivalvia > Cardiida > Solecurtidae > Azorinus > Azorinus chamasolen. The sequence continues at coordinate 78,062,286 of OY755236.1, read as the reverse complement.
ATCTGGTCACTTTAGTGAGACTCGGCTGCATTATTAACGTCACATGCAACCTTAACCTTTAGACTGCTGAGCAAATTATTTCTACAGAATTTTTCAACTACTACATTTTCAAAATTCAAGCTATAATCAATTTGTCTACCAACATGCAATCAAGGTGTCAAACAGTTTGGATCCGGATGAGACGCCGAGTTGTTCGGCGTCTCATCTGGATCCAAACTGTTTGCATATGTATTCACTCATCCGCCCATAGCAGGCTAAAGGTTAAGCTTGCTGAGAGCAAAGTTGTGGTTATCCTGCAGACCAGTTTGGGTCTAGATTAGACACCGGGTACCATTGCGTCTCATCAAAATAATCTCCATATATTGAATATTAGTTGATAAATATCCACGGAATAAAGGGTTAACTGACACGGTTACAGAAAACAACTAACAGACAATGCTGCAGTGGATGAATCTGTGATTACCTTTGTAAAAATGATTTGATCCAGATGAGACAACGAGTAGCTCAGCGTCTCATCAGAATCCAGATTGCTTGGCACTTCACTTTTGGTTTCAGAAGATATTGAAGGAATTCTAAATCCGACGACAATGTTTGCAGACAAAATTTATTTGGAACCAAAAGAAATAAAAGTGTGTTCATAGTTTATTACGTTCTATTTACCATAACGCTTATGCCTTTAACTTCTGTAGCACATGGGCCACACTGAGTGGATGTCCTGCTGACGAAGGATTAACGCTACTATTATGTTCCAATCATTTAACCCTTTATTCCATGATTATTTATGTAAGAACTAATGACATCATGAACATTTATTGAATCAATTTTTATAATGGCACACTGCAATGATTGTCCATGGCAAATGTAGAATCTTATCTATATTGTATCATAAGCAAATAGACTCCTACAGGAGCCACTAATCTGAGTCTACTATGTTTCCAAAGGCAGCTCGAGAACGTACTGATACATCGGTGAATACTATTGGGGTCGTCGATATCAAATACATAAATTAATGCAAATTAAGTCTTCTTCAGCGTTTCTTTGATCGGGTTTCTTGCGATATACGTTTTTCAACACATAAACAAACGGTTTATACAATGTAACCCATTACCTCATCGGCTATTTTTAGATACGACCTCTTTGAATAATTCTACCGAAAAGGGGCATTGCCTAGAGAAAGCAAAGTTTTAAAATTTTGTAGTTTGAGACTATTGTGATAATTATTTATCACAATGGTTTCACAAAATGTCTTCTACAGAGTGGTCAAAAGTCGTCAATATAAGGGAATGGGTTAAGGCATCTAAAACGCATTGTAAGCACGTAGAGACTATCAATTTAAACCATTGTTCCTTTTTCTAAATTATTTATTTCCAATGTGTTCAGCCCTTTTGAGAAACTATTTACCGAGTGTCAAACAGTTTGGATCCTGGGGAGGAGTCGAATTACTCGGCGTTGCACATGGATCCAGTCTGTTTGCAAATGTCAGGCAGATCTCTTAATATAAAATGTGCTAGACCAGAGACATATACATACATGTCTCTGGTTAGACAAGCGTTGCTCTATGCTTCCTGGAAAGCAATATCTGCAGCAATTTTGACCGTACAAGAGACAGTTATACATTCCTTAACCCTTTCCCTGTTCAATATTCTCGTAAGAAATAATGACATAAATAATATTTATTAGTTGAATGTTTTATAATGTAATGTTTTCAATGATGTGTTTACTTTTGACAAAAACTGTAGAATCGGATCTACCATGTAAAGAGCAAACAGAGCAGACCCTGATCAGACGGCTCCTATAGGAACCGTCTAATCTAGGTCTGCTGTGTTTGTTAATGCGTGATAAGGCGTTTATTTGAGGGAAAGGGTTAAATAATTTATTTACCAGTTGTCAACCAAATGAACGAACAATATTTGTAGAGGATCTGGCTATCTTGCCTGTACTAATAGTGAATTCTTGTCGACTATATGCATAACAAAGGTTGAATAGTAATTGATGTATAGAAGCAACCAGTACAATGAATGCTCATGGTAGAGTGATTGAGAACTAATCTGACGATTTGTTTCGTCAAGTTCTCGTTTTCTGTCCGGAATATCTCAATATCATTATAATGTTGAACTATTATTTGACACAGATATTGATTGATTAGTACGGGCAGGTGAAGTTGGTGACAGGAATGTATGGCTTGTAGCTGGCACATATTTCTTTTGCAATTCAAGACATTTATCAGAATTTCATGTCAGTGTTGTTTTTGTTTTGGTATCTGAAGAAGACATTCGTTACTAACGACATTACGACTTCTAGAGAAATGGGTGAAACGCTGTACACGTGTGTGATGGTTAAGCCTTTGCACATGGAAAAGAAATGAACTGGCATTAGAAAGCAGTGTAGACCCTGATCGGAGGGTTACTAGAATATCCATCTAATCAGGGTTTGCAAACATGATAGACCCATATCAGATGGCTTCTAGAGGAGCCCTCTGATCAGAGTCAGCAATGTTTGACATTCATAATACTCTATCAAATGTATGCCGTACTGTTTGTTTGTGTTGAAACAACCGTACTGCCGTACTGAATCAGCCAACTAGTTAACTATTGACAGAGCAATACTCGTTGACTATTCACCAATCAACGGGTTACAACAAAACTGATGTTTAACCCTTTCCTTGTTATATGTTTGTTTAAAATTTCAATACCTAGTGAATATTCATTAACAAAATAGTTATAAAGAAATATGGAAGGTGGAACATTGTAGACATTTTAGAAAGCAAAGAAACAGATATATCAAATTCTACAAGCAAACAGAGTAGACCCTGATCAGACGGCTCCTCTAGGCGCCGTCTGATCTGGGTCTACTCTGTTTGCAAATGCATGAAAACACGTTTATATGAGATAAAGTGTTAATTAACACCACCGGTGACACTTTGGTGGTACATGTATACATTTTTTATTTATCAGACCCATGTGCAGTGCACAGACCCTTACTAAAAGTCGTCGCTATACCATACACTTCAATTTAGGACAATCATATTACTAAATGTAGCTAGAACAGAGATATGTATCTAATTAAAATGCTAATGCATGTATGTACTGATCCTGTTTCAAATAATTATTTTCGCATCTAATAAGCGTGTTCCGTTGGATTACTTGTAATTAAACCTTTGTTGGGCTGGCGATAGTGGTATTCCCCGATTTCTATCTATATACGAGTATAAAGGGAAGGAGGATGAAACGCATATACAAATGTATTTAAATGTTGAATTTTTAATTGAACGGAAATGACGCCAGGGTGCACCTTTGTTTTCTCGATTAATCTTCGGTATGTTTATCGAGATTGTTCGTAATTACTCAGCAAAGCAAAAACCAGTAAAAATCATGTTCCACGAAGATTGTATTCTTATAGCGCATTTGTTGGGATGAATGTATATGATTAAGTATGTTATTGATTGATAATGAATAGCTTCGTAAATGTATCCGAAGATATGCATGAGTCTCAGGTCAAATTGGGAGAGTAATACTTGAGCTAAGTATACTGAACTATTAAGTAGTCCTAGGTTTCCGCCATGTTTCATCATCTCAGTTTTCTTCTTATACTATTAAAGGTTAAATGAACGGGGCAACCGTGTATGTACTAATGTTATATATTATGTTTTATGTGTTTAAAAGTGTAGCATTTTCAATCGATACTATATGCATAGATCTAGCCAGTATATATTCCATTATTCCTTGGGGATCATCACCTAATTCAACTTCCCTTCGCTAACTATGGTGCGTATCCAAGAATTAGGATCAGACACGCACTGACTCATATAAGCCATATACACCTACAGTAACAAAAACTCTAAACCGGAATTCTAATAGAGAAGAATTTAGATAAGTTAGGCAGGTAGCTGCTTAATAGAGGGTACACATCACGCAAAAAAGCTCATAGAGGAGCTTCCTGCATTACTTTCACCCTGTATTAAGCTGCCACGTGTCTCCAAGACAGATCTTTATGCTAAATTTAACGTCCGGTTTAGAAAGGTTTTACTGTATATTGTTTAGGCAAACTCATCCAAATTGACCTCGGTATCATGTTCAGTTTTCATGCGAGGGGTTCATGCAAATATAAACTTATGTTGGTGAAAACATTTGACATCACTTGGTAGAGGAAACAGTGGTTATCATGAACAGTGGGTTCCTTCAAGAGCCCAATGGCCAGGGTTCCCGATTGGATCGCGAGAGAAAGTAGGTTATTGCATCGCTTGCTATGTGTAATACCCGGTATTCTTGATGCCCGTATATATCAACTAAAACACAGGTATAATTATATCCAGGTGTCTGATATAATTGTTAATAGAATGAAATAATCTGTAACTAGTCAGGTATCTTTAACCCTTTCCGTCATAGGCTATTTTTAGATCCAACCACTTTGAATAAATCTACCGAAAAGGAACATTAACTAGAGAACAGGAAAAATACAATGTTGTAGTTAGAAACCATTGTGATAAATAGAGCATTTTCTCCTATAGGAGCAAATGCTCTATCTATTACAATGATTTCATAAAGTGGCTTTTACAGATGCGTAGAAAGGCGTATTTATGGAGGAAAGGGTTAACGTTTTGCTTCATGAATGTTCGTGTAAAATCTTATGAATTCAGTTTAACTACAGTAGAACATGTCTTCAGCGGCCACCAAAAAGAGTTCTAATCGTGGGCCTGTATGGCGGGTGGTAGCTTAATGCAGGTCAAAAGTAATACAGTATAGGAGCTTTCTGAATTACTTTGTCCCGCATCAAGCTACCATCCGCTTTTTAAGACTCCTATGCTCAATAAATGATTGGTTGTTTAATACCGGTTCTACTGTATACACCATAGAAAACCACAGAGGAAGTGTTCGTGGAAGTCAAATAACAGTAATAGTTATATACACATACTCATATAATGCAAATGATGTTTGCAACCCATTTATCCATAGCAATTATGTTATCAGCATAATCTGTTTACTGTTAAATCCTTAAAAACCGCCGACTTTTGATCAAATGATCAGTCGAAATTTAAAACAAAAGGCAAAAGACAACATGTACTGTGTAACAAAGGTGTTCGACGCATGCTTGGACTCACCCATGGAAACACCCACCCCCCCCCCCCCCCCCCAAAAAAAAAAAAAAAAAAAAAATGTGATGGAAGTATGTTAAACTAGCATAAAACTATCTATTTGAACCTTAAACCACTCCGAAAAACGAGAAAAGCACGACCCGGAAATTTTTTTCCTATCGGGTCTATATATGTATTGAAAGGTATCTAACTACGACAGATCAGCGGCGGAAAATACAACAGTCATGTTTTTCAAAGTCTTACAGCAAAGCCAATTCAACACCGATTTTAATCAGTTTGGTCTTGATCCGTTCCAAATTCCATATGCTAAGCGACACTGTCAGTGTTTTCCTTAAATATTGCCCCGTCTTGTCGCTGCAAGACCGCGAATTTGAAAATACGCTAGAGCGAAACGATGTGACTCCCGCCAGGATGCATAGAAGTATATAGGGGGGTCTGTATTCGTTAAACTTTTCAGCAAAAACGCGAATTATGCTGAAACACATTCGAAAAACATTCAACTTACCGCAGTTAAAACGGTGCTGGCTATTTGTAGTCTGCTATGAGACGCCAGTTTTCTTTCTCCTACTTTCGTTTTGAACGGAGGTGGCCAAATCGCTGTGGCCCGGATATTTGCATATCGAATAGTTTATGAGCCGGGTCACAGCAAAATGGTCGCATCCGTTCAAAAGGAAAGTTGGAGAAAGAAAGCTGGCGCCTCGTAGCTGACTGGAAATGGTAAGCACCGTTTTAATTGCGGTAAGTTGAATGTTTTTAGATAGTGTTTAACCATAATTCGCGTTTTTGTTGAAAAGATTAACGAATACAGATCCCCCTATATACGTCTATGCATCCTGGCGGGAGTCACATCGTTTCGCTCTAGCATTTTTTCAAATTCGCGGTCTTGCAGCGTCAAGACGGAGCAATATTTAAGGAAAGCACTTATTGTGCCGCTTAGCATATGGAATTTGGAACGGATCAAGACCAAACTGATTGAAATCGGTGATGAATTGGCTTTGCTGTAAGACTTTGAAAAACATGACTGTTGTATTTTCCGCCGCTGATCTGTCGAAGTTAGATACCTTTCAATACATATATAGACCCGATAGGAAATTTTTTCCGGGTCATGTTTTTTTTCGTTTTTCGGAGTTGTTTTAGGTTCAAATAGATAGTTTTAGGCCAGTTGAACATGCTTCGATCACATTTATTTATTTTTTATTATTTTTTTTATTTTATTTTTTAGGGGGGGGGGGGGGGTGTCAATGAATGAGTCCAAGCATGCGTCGGGCACCTTTGCTGTGTAATAGCTTACCTACATGTACATAGAAATGAATACATTAACGATTTTCACAAGGTTCCGGTGAATGGCGGACGCGTTTCCACTGGTTTCCGCAGTAATCAAATTTCTTTTTGAAACAACTCTTTTCTTACCGTGCTTGTTATCTCTAAATTAGTTTCAATTGATTCAGATTCTGAAGTCGCTTTGTTTCACAAAAGTTTCGAAAGAAATGAGCAGAACACATCTTAAATTATTGGACCTGAACCAGTTTGTGCTTAGTTTTTCTAACAAACTTAGGAAAATCGATCCTGTTGCAACCAGTGCAGGCCATGACCAGAAAGCTGTACATTTCCATCTGATCTGGGTCTAAGTTTTGCCCATATCCCCTTTTATTAACACAATACATAATTGGCTTAAGATAGACTATTGTTATTCCGTTAGAACTACATGTACATGTAGTAAGATTTGCGATTTTTCAATGTTCGCAAGGAACAGAGAATATAGACCTGTCGTTATTCGTTTATGGAAATGTGCGACACCCATGGGCCACATTTAAAACATAAAATGTCAACGTGGTGCTTGCGGTTCCATGCTTGATAAATATTTGCAATATTAGACTGGTTAATAGACAGATGCACTTCATCCAAGTCTGGTGTAGATGTAATTTTCTCTTTGTATTCATACCATGGGGTTAACCCTTTGAATGTGTGTAAAGAGTCCCTAATGTCATCTGCAAAAGGTGAAGACCAAGATGAGAGAGTTTTTTGAGAAACCCTCTTATCAAGGCCTGCATTGTTTTTCATGTGACACTTTTCTTTAATGAATACACTGTATATTCGCGATAAACCAGCCCCGTTTGAATATTGGAATAGTCCATTTGAAAATTCAGCGTCGAAAGGGTTAAACAATTTATTGAAATTATTATATATTGTTTCAAATAAGTTGATAAAGGGATAGAGAAAACAGTAGGCTGGTTCACCGCCGACAGTTTCATCTCTAGCCAAAATAATTCTACAAACGGTAATGAAAATATATAATACATGCAATATCGGGATATTTGAAAATTTTGCTAAAAAGAATTTCAGTTCTCTGACTCCAAACGACGTAAAGTGAAGTTTTGCATAACAAACAGAAATCGATATGATCTAAACAATATGCAAATAAAGCCATTTCACATTCTGTATGATAATCTTCCTTATCAAAATGTCAACTCAGATGATTTCTTGATTGTTTTAATTCCTGATAAGGAACTATACAGTACAGTGAATGATTAAAACACAACACAACACAACAACACAACACAATACAACACAATGCAATGTAACACAATACAATGCAATGCAACGCACGCATCCTATAGGAGCTTTCTGCGTGACTTTCACACTGCATTAAGCTGCCACCTGTCCCCAAGACCGACATTTATGCTACATTTAAAGTCCGGTTTAGAGGGGTTTTGCTGTATATGGTTTGGTGAAAAAATGACGATTTTAGTGATTGGTTACGCACCTTAATCTATATCTCTGATAAATGTATAATTCCATATTATTCCTAAAGGCGCCGTCTGATTTGGATCTACTCTGTTTGCAAAAGTGTCAAAAGTCGTCTCTGTGAGGGAAAGGTTAACCCGTTCCCTCATATTGACGACTTTTGACGACTCTGTAAAACTTATTTTGTGAAACCATTGTGATAAATAGAGCATTTGCTCCTATTGGAGCAAATGCTCTATTTATCACAATGGTTTCAAACTACACAATTCTAATATGTTCCTCTTCTCTAGTTAATGCTCCTTTTCGGTAGATTTATTCAAAGAGGGTGTATCTAAAATAGCCTATGAGGTAATGGGTTAACACAATTATTTTGTACGACTGTTGTGGAACAGAACAGTTTTCAGAAATTGAAATTGCAATCCATAAAATAATAATTAAAACCAAACTGAAATAACAATTTTGAAAACACCAGTTAAACAGTTTGTGTCCTGTGCTGAAGAAACGACACATTACCCGAAACAATTCACACACTCATACCTTAATTACCTTTAGTATAATGTATTCAGTCAACCAATCTCCCTTCTCCGTGGTTTTTAACCCTTTACTGAATAAATACGCTTTTTCCGCCTTTGCAAACAAAGAAGACCTAGATTCGGGTCTGCTCTGTTTGCGTATGATATGATATACAGTAAAACCTCTCCATAACGGCCACTAAATTATGTTAATTAATTGGTATTTAAGGCAGGCCACTGCTTAAAGCAAGGTGAAAGTAAAACTGGGCGCTCATATAGGAGTAATTTAGTGGCCGTTATAGAGAGGTTTTACTATAATATAGTGGCCGTTATAGAGAGGTTTTACTGTAGATATAATTCTACAGTTTCTACCATGGCCAAAACACATTGTGTCCATGCGATCATTATGACATTTAATATAATTAATGGTCATGCTGTCATGTTTCCTTACATGAATGTTTATGGAGTAAAGGGTTACGACGAATAAGCCAGTATGGCACCATTTGGATAACCTTAAATTAGACTGATATAGTAGCAAATTGTGTAGACACGTAGCAAACTGATCCTTCAGGAGCAGTTTGATCTGGGTCTGCATTATTTGCGTAAGTCTGTCTGTCTGAATATTCAGGGTAATATGTGAAACCAAAGGATAAAATGTCTACTTAATTACCAGATAACATCGACAATGAAGAACAACACCAAAACGAAGTTATAAACACAAATAGACTAATTACTGAAGCTATTGTCTGAAATACTCCTGTCCTCCAGTTTTGGCTTTATGTATATGAACTATCAACAAAATATATGTTTTCAAAGGTGTAAATTCATTTTGTATTTCAAAATGTATTAATACATACACGCGAATAAAATGACATCCAATATACATTACCTTTTTGTTAGGGTTTCTTGCAAACGAAAATGTTATTGATAATGGGATACATAATGCACGTTTTCACGGGGAATAACCCGTGACCAGTGTGCTGCTATTTCAAATCTTCGATTATTTGCCTTCCTGTTTCATACGTGCTATAGCGTTAGTTAATTTCATTGGAAATGCATGTACAGTAAAAACCCTCTAAACCGGACGTTAAATTTATTACTTCAAAATATGAGCATATTAACCCTTTAGCCCGTGAATATTCATATAAGAATTAATGACATTATAAATTTGATTAGATTATTTTGATAACGACACATAGGCACACAAATAGTTGGTCATAGTAGAAACTGTAGATTCATATCTATATTATATCACACGAACATACCCTTAAGGAACCGTTTGATCTGGGTTTATTCTGTTTGCAAATGCATTGAAACGCTTATTTATGGAGTAAAGTGTTAAACACTGTTTAGCCATTCCACTTTGAAAAATCAGTATCAAAGGTTTAAGTTAAGCCTCATAAATTCCCTAACCTCTCGTTGCCTTCTGAATACGAGTAGGACATCCAATTGCAGAGGTATTTAAAACTACATCATTAATTGTATTTGTGCTTCCAGTCATTTATAAAATTTAGTGTACATGGTCCCACTGAGTATAGCCACAAGGTGCCTCAATTCCACTTACCATCTATTTAAATATTCCATCATTTAGTTATACACTGTATATGAATAAATTAGTTCATAGACTAGTTTCTCTTCAACAACAGCTTAAACCCCTACTTACCACCCAAGTGATGTCCAACATTCCCAATGGACAATGGAACTTATGGAGACCAACTTATGACTTAGCTTGTATCCATTCCATTTCATCAACAGAGGTCCTTCCGTTTTACTTAAGATCGTACGACTGAAATCATCTAATTTCAAAACACGTCGATCGCTGGAACTGGAAGTTGCGAACGACGTATGTTAGAATATACACGTATTTCTGTCTTTATTGCTGCACACTGTTCGATAAAACTGATTGTCGTAAATTTGGACTTACGATAAATTTGGTCGTATTTACCTTTAGCAAAACAGGCCTCTTGTGCATGAGCCTTAAACGGGATACGAAATCAACTACAGTAGAACCCCTCTAAACCGGATTTTTATCAAACAACAATTTAGGTCATTTAGACAGGTGGCTGCTTAATGCAGGGTGAAATCATGCAGTATGCTCTTTGGGGCTTTCCGTGTCAATTTCTCCCTACATTCAGCAGCCACCTGTCTCAACGAGCGTTTATATACTAATTTTAACGTCCGGTTTAAAGGGTTTTTACTGTTTATCTTGGGAGGTAGTTGTTTACGTTTAATTAAGAAGTTAGTACAATCATTTCATCTAAAACGAGTATACTGGCATGACCGATATGACAAATTATTGACATCAAGATGATATGATTATGTCAAAATGATAAATTACTTCCAGTAAAACAATTGCACAAGCAAGTCTAACACTTTCAATGCGGAAAACGAGTTACTAATGTCCTGTGCAAACAGTGTAGACCTACATGAGAGGTAAGCTTGGCCAATTTGAATGTTGGAATAGTCCATTTGAACATCCAGCGTTGAAATTGTTCAGCTTAAACATGGAGATATGTGGACCTGTTACTTTCTTGATTCACTGTCTTTCAACGCACACGTCGCCGAGAAAGATACGTCTAAAATTTATTTGAAAAAACTTAATTGGATATGTTTGATACCTAGATATTAAATAACCACAAGTTATATAGTTCGCCGCTGAAGTCTCCATTGCGGCGAAGTTATGGAGATATCCATACAATTAACTTTAACCCTTTAGCTCTAGCCGCCCTCTATTCCGTGTCAACACTGTTTTATACTGAGGTTTATTTGATGTTTCAGCAAACATTAGTTCAGTGGTATGAAAGATGGAAGCAAACAGCTCAGAATCTGATCAGACTTTTTCAGTAGCCCTCTGGTCTGGATTTACACTGTTCGCCTTTATACCTTTGAATATATACTAGAAACAAATGGGTTAATTAATTATTATCATTATTATTATTATTATTATTATTATTATACCATATTTATATAGCGCTCTTTTCACACAGGATATGTGCATTCAAAAGCGCTTCACATGATTAAATTGCATGTTCAAAACTGAGTATATATGATGCGTACAGAATATTTAAAACAGATGAAATTTAAGATAGAGACATCGATAAGAATATTAAAAATGGAATTAATTTAAGAATCATAGATAAAACAGGTTTATGTATCTGTAAATCAAGGGAAATAGACGCGTACTGTGACTATATTATGTCAGCCCACTCATGTCACCAAAACTCAAATGTAACATTATATGTAGCCTACAGTGTCAGTACATCACACAGTGACGACCCAGAACCACCTGGCTTGGGTTTATGTATGATATACAACACCATACATAACATATTGTCTTACATATGTAGGACAATGGGCTAACACAAAGATATATCATAGGTCTTTGGTTAACAGAATAGGTCAATTTTGTAGCTAGTGCATATAAACTACACAATGCAATACAAAAATTATTACAAACAAACCACCAATATATACGCCCAATATGCAAAATTGTCGAAGGAGTACCGTAATATCAGATCAATTGACACTGAATGAGGCACACAACGCTGTCCCGAGCCGCAATCCGGGTGGTTTCAAAGATATTAGGGGCTATCCCTACCACCAAGATTCCCAATCCAGCACAATGCAACATACATATCAAGTGCCAATTCAGACCGAATCGTAGATTGTTTTAATCGCAGATAGACTGAATCGTAAATATACTAGATCGTAGACATACTAAATCGTAGGTAAACTGGATCGTGGACAAACTGAAGCGTAGATAGACTGAATGGTATATAGACTGAATCATAGATAGACTTGGTCGTAGACAGACTGAATCGTTGATAAACCAGATCGTAGATAAACTGACTCGTAGATAGATTAAATAATAGATAGACTGAATCGTAGATAGAGTGAATCGTAGATAGACTGACCATAGACAGACTGAATCGTAGATAGACTGGGTCGTAGACAGACTGAATCATAGAAAGACTGGATCGAAACGGAGTTTTATATTGTCACTAATGGTATAATTGCTTTTACAGTAGAACCTGTCTTAACGACCATTAAAAGAGTTCTAAAACCTTTTGTAGTGTTCCGTCTTACTGTTTAACCCTTTCACCGCCGCAGTCGCATAAATGCCCAACGACAAATAGCGAGGCCCCAGATCAGACGCCGCCCTTTCAAGGCGGCGTCTGATCAGGGACTTCACTATTTGTCTCAATCTCTATTTCTATATATGTGCTTTATTCCTTTGAAATTTGCATTTATTTATCTCATTTCCTTATTTTACTGAATTATTTAACAAACTTGGAATGCAAACGACAATTAGACATTTGGCGCCGAAAGGGTTAATAAATGAATGGTCCCTTTACTCTATGAATATTCATGTAAACTAATGATATTTTTTTTTTTAAAATGTCTCATAACTACAGTAGTCTTTGGCTGTGGCAGAAAATGTAGAATCATATCCATTTTATTCCATAAGCAAACAGAGCAGACCCTGATTATACAGCTCCTACAATAGCCGTCTGATCCGGAGTCTACCTTGTTTGTAAAGTTTATGGAGTGAAAGGTTAAGACATGTTCTACTGTATTTGAAAGCCAAACTGAGCAACAGCGTTAGCGTTTTAGAGGTTCCTTCTATCTTCTTGGTAATCAAGACCTCGTGTCGACAATCTGGAAGCAGCACCTCCGAAAGTAATTGTTGCAAGGAAACGATCAGTCAAAAGAATGCTCCCAGAAGAGAAATCATATTAGGCAAACTAATTTGATGATTTGTTCCATCAAGTTCTCGTTTCTTGTCCTGGATTTATCTAATTTTGAGCTAATATTTGACACAGATATTGATAGATTAAGACGGGCAAATGAAGTCGTTGGCAGGAATGTATGGCCTGTAACTTTTCACATATTTCTTTTGCAATTTTCAGACATTTATCAGAATTTCGCGTCAAAGGTCTGCGATATCTGCAGAGGACATCCGTCCTGAATGAAATTATTATTCAACATTATTTGCGAAAAACTAAATTTTGCACTGTTGAATTATTCGATGTTTTCGGAATTGCCTTTTTCAGAATGATTAACCCATTTACCCCCGCGATTCCATAAATATGACATAGGCAAAGGCACACATGACTCCTAGTGCAGCAACTCTCTCATGTCAAGATCTACATTGTTTGCTGAGCCAAGCGATGTTAATGGGTTTTACTAGCATAAGCATATTCTATTTGCATTGTCAATGGGCATGGATCGGTTCAAAATTAAAACTGAACAGGTTAATTGTAAATAATATTACAGTACGGTAAAACTCCTCAAAACAGGACGTTAGTTTTGGTATGCATATCGATCTAGGAAACATGCGGAAGCTTAATGCAGGATGAAAGTCATCCAGAAAGCTCTGCATGACTTTCATCCTGCATTATGCGGCCATCTGCCTGAAAGTATCTAAATTTGTTTCTTCTAGAATTCCGGTTTACAGCAGTTTTACTGAAAATGGATCAATATGAGTATGGTACAATCTAAGGTATTTATGTGTTAGGCAATTTCAGAACGAGTGCTGAAGTGACTGAGAGAATTTGTCTTCATTTAAAACCGGACAGAGTCTGGCCTCCACATTCGTCAGATCTCAGTCCGTTTGATTTCTTTTTATGGGAATACTTGATGGACAATGTTTACAATCACACGCCATACACCATTCACCAGCTAAAACATCAATTGGCTGAGAAATGAGAAAAGTCATAACAAAAAGGGGACTGAACGTCGTAATTACATAAAATTGAAGTCAAATTGAACATTTTACTGTAAATTGTGTTTGGTGAGTTCTATCAATCACTGTATTTTAAATATCTAGTCTAAGTCGGTGTTTAAATTTCTAAAATGGTGCACTGCCTGTAAACAGTTCAAGACGTCGAAATAGTACAGTAAAGCTCCTCTAGACCGGACGTTCAATTTAGTATAAATATTAAATACCGGTCTTGGAGATAAGTGGCAGCTTAATGCAGGGTGAAACTCATAAGCATGGCTCCTCTAGGAGCTTTCTGTATGACGTTCACCCTGCTTTAAGCAGCCAGCTGCCTAAAAGTATCTAAATTCTTCTCTACTAGAATTCCGGTTTAAAGATGCTGTTTCATAATATATTATGGATCACTCAGTCCAAACAATGCATTAGTCATAAAGTTACATCTTCAAATGCAACAAATGCAAAACACATAAATAAAGTAAAAAAACCCACCTCCAAACCGGAGTTTTAGTAAAGAAGATTTTAGATATTTTTAGACAGGTGGCTGCTTTATGCAGGATGAAAGCTACACAGAAAGCTCAGCATTACTTTCTCTCTTGCATTAACCCTTCTCTTGCTGAATGTTAATATACATTTATCCTTCTTTACCAATGCCTTGTTGTATAGTTACATATATCTTTACTGTGTACAAGTATTTCGCTGTGCAATCACTGCTGTGGAGTGCACTGGTTGCATGTAATCAACTTGTAAATAGCAGGAGCTGTCTCATCTGGGTCTTCACTATTTACAGATAGGTATATTGACGTGAATAGCAAGCGAAGGGTTAAGCTGTCACCTGGTTATAGACAGTACTGGTACATCGTTCGTACTAATATGAACACCATACTTAGAGGGGTTCAACTGTATTTCGATATGTGATAACAAACTATCAAATCAAATTTTAAATTGGGTTTTTGAGGATTATTAGATAAATACTAGCATGGAGAGATCCCGAACTTTAAGTCTTATACTAGCATCACTCTGTGGTGTTGTTTAATTTGCTAGAAACTATGTGTGCTATAATTGATGTTGTACACGCACGGTCAATATAATACAATTGCGACTTATTGCAAAGGACTACAGTAAAACCTCTCTAAACCGGAATTCTAATAGAGAACAATTTAGATACTTTTAGACAGGTGGCCGCTTTATGCAGGATGAAAGTCCCACAGAAGACTCCTAGAGGAGCTTTCTGCATGGCTTTCGTACTGCATAAATCGTCCACATTATTACTAACTTTAACGTCCTGTTTAAAGACGGGTTTTGCTGTACAATGACGAATCTGTATCATATTTTCTGGATCACTACCAGAACGATTACGAAGCTTTGTAATTGATCTTCTCATCGACTCGTTACATTATGCCTCTAAATTAAATAATATTACGGTCCAACGCTGAATTTGTGTAAACAAAAATTATAGTCTCCCTAATAAATGCCCCGACTCTAAACTATAACCTTACATGTGATGGATATACAGTAGAACCCCTCTAAACCAGTAGCTAAATTTAATATCAATATCAGACAGATAAACTGAAGTTGTTGACATTTTTCTACCGACAAAAGTTTGCTCAGCGAGCTAACGGTTACATACACTAATACGAGTGCTCGGTATAGAGACGTGTCGCTGTAGTTAGTATAACGGACGAGAAACTTAACACATTCCCTCATATTGACGACTTTTGAAGACTCTGTAAAAGTCACTTTGTGAAACCATTGTGATAAATAGAGCATTTGCTCCCATAGAAGCAGATGCTCTATTTATCACAATGATTTCAAACTACAAAATTCTAAACGTTTCCTTTTCTCTAATTAATGCTCCTTTTCGGTAGATTTATTCAAAGAGGTTATATCTAAAAATAGCCTATGAGGTAATGGGTTAATAGTTTAACTATTTCCTTGTTCTATGTCTATAACATATTTCAATATGATTAATATTCATGGACACATTAAGTATAATGAAATATGGAAGGTGGAACATTGTAGCCATTTTAGAAAGTAAAGACACATATCTATCAAATTCAACTAGCAAACAGAGCAGACATTGATCAGACGGCTCCTATAGGAGTCACCTGATCTGGGTATGCTCTATTTACAAATGCGCGAAAACACGTTAATATGAAGGAAAGTGTTAAGCCAATAGTCTGTTCTATTGTATTTTTATAAAACATGCAAAGCAAATAAAGTCATGACGTTGGATATAATTGAAAACAATGTACCTCGATATCGACCTTAATCCTTCGCTTGCTATTCACGTCAATATACCTACCTGTAAATAGTGAAGACCCAGATGAGACAGCTCCTGCAGGAGCTGTCTCATCAGGGTCTGCACTATTTACAAGTTGATAGTGCAACCCGTGCACTCCACAGCAGTGATTGCACAGCGCAATACGTGTACACAATGAAGTTATATGTAATTATACAACAGGACATGGGTAAAGAAGGAGAAATGTATTTGTATTTTAAAATTCAGCAAGCGAAGGGTTAATTCAAATGTTATGTTCAGCAATTGCTGTATTTGCAATACTAACTCATGCTTTCAGGAGTTTGAAACTTATCACGTCCCGTTGAAAGCGGATATACGAAGGGTGGGCATTTTCAACTCTAAATTTTCAAAATGGAATACCCCATCATTGTTTAACTATAGAGTCCTTTCAGTGCGAAATGTTTAAATTTGCTTGAGAATAATGAATGACAACTAGTGCAGACCCTGATCAGAGGGCTCCTCTCGGAAAGCTCTGAGCTGGGTCTACGCTGTTTGGAGATGACAGTGCATGTGTGTCCAGTGTCGAAACAGTAAAATAGCCTATGTGGACAAAGCTTATCGCAAGAAATTACTTTAAAATCTTCTTTGGTTATTCTTTCTCAAAGTATTATCTCTCATTGCTAATACACTTATGTCACTAGTTTGGGGATTTCTTGATACCGTCAATGAACCAAAAGTTTGGGCTAAATCTAAGGTACTGATATACAGCCCCAATCAATGCTCCTGTGTTTACTTATACGATTTCCAGTAACCGTTTTCTTCAGTTCTTGGAACAAATAAACGTCAACGGGACAAGGGCATGCCTGTAGGGATAATGTTGATGTGAAGAGTTTCTTACTTGTATGTTATCGATAAGGCTCGTGGTGGTAGTACCCGCTTGGGCTTTATAGTACAGAGGGATAACATTCTGGTTCAAAGTTTTGGTCTTAAAAATTTGTAAATTTGCATTCAGTTCTGGCTAAATTTGCATTCAGTTTCTAAACTACATCGGAATAGTAATTTGCAGTTACAGTGAGATATTTTGGAACAGGGTAGATCAATCAAGATCGTGGTAGGTGACTGTGAAGGTGACTCCAGCAAAGGTGACTGTGTAAACTTCTTTAGGGCAGGGAATCATATATTACCCTCTGTTTTGACTGTACCTTTGATTCCAGGTTCAGAGTGATGAAACCATTCCCCTCGTGCAAAGCCTATCCAGAATGCCTTTACCAATTGCCGTGTGGTTCAACATTTAGTTTTGATTGATACCCATCTAACACTTACATTGCTAATGTCTAAGAGGTCATGAACGACCTTAATAAATAACCTGCTGAAAAAATAAAATTAAGTCCTCTCTTTCGAAATATTAATCGCACAAACGTTGCATCAAAGTTTAACACTGGCAAAAATTATTTGATAACTGACAGTGTATATCCTGATCAAAGATTCCCCCAGGAGCCCTTTGATCTGAGTCTACACGGTTTGCAAAATTATTGTATACTCCATTCCCCAACTTTATAGTTAATATCGATTACTTTGAGATGTGAAACGCATCAGCGTGTTTATCATTGGTCGGGTCACTATGGAAGTTGGACGCACATTATAATGGGATAAGCAAACAGAGCAGACCCTGATCAGATGAGTCCCATATGAGATGTCTGACTTTAGTCTGCTCTTTTTACAAAATGTTTATATGAGGGAAAGGGTTAACCCTTAACCCCATAAGTACGCCTTTCTATGCCTTTGCAAACACAATGGACCAAGATCAGACGGCTCCTATAGGAACCGTCTGATAAGGGTCTGCTCCGTTTCCTAAAGATATACATGTAATATAGATATGATGGTACTGGTACAGTTTATGCCAGGGCCAAAACGTCTTGTGCCTATGTGCTACTATAACAATTAATCTAATTAATATTCATGATGTCATTATTTCTTTCATTAATATTCATGGAGTGTCAAAGGTTACCGGGTTAGCTGATCTCTTGCTAATATTTGGCATCTGCATCGAATTGTGATCGAACTCTTAGTCAACTCCATGTAACTCGGTGTCTGATCAAGATCCAAGCTGTTTGACTTACCTACAGTAAAATCTCTCTATAGCGACCACTAAATTACATCAAGTATTTTGTGTTAAAGGCATGTGGATGCTTAAAGCAAGGTGAAAGTAAAACAGAACGCTCCTATAGGAGCGTTCTGTTTTACTTTCACCTTGCTTTAAGCAACCACCTGCCCAAAATACCAACTAATTAACACAATTTAGTGGCCGTTATAGAGAGGTTTTACTGTAAATAGAAGAATGTAAAACATGTGAAAACTGAGCTGACAAAAAGTTATTTTTTTATTTTGCAATAGTATTTATAAATGCCAACAGCTATACAGAGACAATGCAAAATAACAATATCTATAAGTATGGAGCACATTACAACGACGTTACTGTAGACAAAAATACGTGTGTTCTGCAAATACATAAAAAGAACACAGGCAAGCCAAGTGATGAATACCACCGATCAATCTTTCTTTCAAAGTTTCTACGATTCAAAACAATATTTGTAATTTCGCGTGTAACGATTTCAGTTTTGACGAATTTCCACTCCCAAGATACAGAATAACGACGGAATTTATTGTTTTTCAATAACTTTTCTCTTCAGGCAACGCCAGTTGCGATATTCACGAACAAGTTATTGGTTTCTTGGCCATAACGTACAATCTAATTGATTTTTAAACAGCATCTGGCGTTGTAATTGACCGTTACTCAAAGATTTAGACTGATATATTAATGTACAGTAAAACCTATAGAGAGCATTCAAATAAATATGACTGTGAGTCTGTTAGACATTTGAGGACTTAATACAGGGTGAGAGTCATACGGAAAACTCCTCTGGGATCCTTTTGCAGGACTTTTAACCAGCATTTAGCTGCCACCTGCCAAAGAAACGTTCTAAATTCTTATATACAAAGAGTTCGATATAGAGATGTTTTACTGTATCGGTGTAATCTTAACTACGTCACAATGAAACTAAGACTGAATCTGATGGTTTAAACATTGTAGAAGTTTGACTATACAACCTACAAAGTAGACAAAGAACAGACGGCCCCTATATGAGCCGTCTGACCAGGATCTGCTCTATATGTTTTTGACATGATACAGATCTGACTCTGTCAAATGTCAAATCCAAATAGTTCTTTACATTATAAAATATCAACTTATCAATAAGCATGTTGTCATTATTGATCCCCCCCCCCCCTTGGAGGAGACGATCCTATGGAATGCATTTTCAGTTTTTTCTATGTGCGATTAAGTACAGAATAGTCCATTTGAAAATTCAGCGTTGTATGGGAAAATGAACAAACTCTTTGGCAAATTCGGTCGCAGTGTTGCCGATATCATATTTAAATGTATTTTCCGCTCATATGACTGAAACACGTTCTCATATCAAACGTGAAGGCACAAAATGGAACTGAAGATTTAAGGTTATAAGTCAGCAAATAGCGTAAATAATCTATATGTGTATAGCGTGACATACCAGTATACAAGCTTATATCTTAACACTTCGCTTGCTGAATTTTAAAATACATTTCTCCTTCTTTACCCATGCCCTGTTGTATAATTACATATATCTTCACTGTCTACAAGTATTTCGCTATGCAATCACTGCTGTGGAGTGCACTTGTTGCACAATCAACTTGTAAATAGTGCAGACCCTGATGAGACAGCTCCTGCAGGAGCTGTCTCATCTGGGTCTTCACTATGTACAGGTAGGTATATTGACGCGAATAGCAAGCGAAGGGTTAAACCTTAAACCTCTGTGACAAACATAATGTCTCTTCAAATTTAGAGCTTGGACCCGGCTTACACACGGAGTTATTCGGTGACTCATCTAGATCTAAGTTGTTTACAAATGCAAATAGGGTTGTGGACAACGGGGAAAAGATTAACTCTTAGTCTCCTATGAAAATGAGGTCTGCTTAAGCTCCGATATGATGCCATTGTCTCTTGCTTTTGAATTGTTCAAGCCTTTAGATACTGTTAACCCATTACGTCATAGGCTATTTTTAGATACAATCTCTTTGAATAAATCTACCGAAAAAGAGCATTAACTAGAGAAAAGGAACATTTTAGAATTTTGTAGTTTGAATCCATTGTGATAAATAAAGCATTTGCTCCTATGGAGCAAATGCTCTATTTATCACAATGGTTTCACAAAGTGACTTTTACAGAGTAGTCAAAAGTCGTCAATATGAGGGAATGTGTTAACACAGTCCCTCCTATAGTGACGCATTTTGGTGCCTCTGTAAAAGTCACATATTGAAACCATCGTGACAAATAGAGCATTTGCTTCATAGGAGCAAATGCTCTATTTATTACAATGGTTTCAAAACTACACAATTTTAAATTTCTCCTTTTCTATAGTTAATGCTCCTTAGATTAATTCAAACAGGTTGGGTCTAAAATAGTCAAGGAGGGAATGAGTTAAAAGGTTGATCGATTCGGAAGTAGTCCAAATTGCACTAAAATATTGAAACCATCGTCACAAATAGAGCATTTGCTCCATAGGAGCAAATGCTCTATTTATTACAATGGTTTCAAAACTACACAATTTTAAATTTCTCCTTTCTATAGTTAATCCTCCTTTTCGGTAAATTATTCAAAGAGGTTGGGTCTTAAATAGTCTAGTAGGAAATGAGATAATTAACAGAGTGTAAAACAATTTGGATCCTGATGAGACACCGACTTACTGGATCCAAGCTGTTCGCAAATGTCAGTTAGGTCGTGCTTAGCAGGCTAAGGGTTAAGTAAAATACTTACTAATGCAGTTCTGTTTTTCTCACTTTTTTTGAAAACAATTTTCTAATTTCATATTTTGTATTTTCATATATCGGCAGAAAACGACAAACGTTATTGCACATTGCATAATTATTTTAACCAAACAAACACAGCTAAGGGAATAGAAATAACTGAATACTGTATAAACATGATAACATTATTGTAATGCAAATGGTATGTTCCTTCCTTCTCGCATTAACCATGTTAACCCGTTTCCCCATTAGCGCGATCTGACTCGCATAATCATTTGCAAACAGATTGGATCCAAATAAGACGCCGAGTAACTCGGCGTCTCATCAGGATCCAAGCTGTTTGACAGCCGGTCAGTAGTCTATGAACATTTTGAACGAAACTGATGTCAAGAACAAATTGTCTTAGATCAAGGTTTTATCAGACTTATTTTTTTCAGCATGTTGAAGGTTAACTGATGCATTGTGGCATTTGGAATCCTACGCCTTTTACCGCGAGTAAATAAATGGAGCATTACATCAATGCCTCTGATACGGATGGTGCTATTTGTAGCCCCATTGACACAGTCTATGCCGGAATTTCCTGTATCTCAGTTAATCTGATGCAGACTAATGACGAATCAATCAAATCAATATAGATATCCGTATTAAGCCATGCCAATGAACGACGAGATGGGCTAAATTGTGAAATGACTCACTGAAAACAATAAAGTCTGTTAAAGTGATAATCTCTATTTGCAACACGTTTTAAAAATTCCTAAAATCACAATAATCATTTGTTTATATATTGGAAAACAGTATATTGCAAGACAATCAATTGTGAATAAACGCTTAATTTGCGTTGTTTGATATCGGAAACCCGCTGTTATTGACCAATGCATCAGTATGCATCATGTTGTGTTTTATTTTCTAAACTGTTCGCCATAGGCCGGTGATATTTTGCTGAAGAACAAAAATTATACGTATCGACGAAAACGGTTTATTTTGTATCACAGGGGCATTTTTTCAAGTGACAACATAATAATAACTGAACACAGCAAATACCCAGTTTTATGACGTTATTTTTGAAAGCATGCACTTATTGTATGCAGTTTCACTTTAACCCTTCCCTTATCATGTATTTGCAAACATAATATACCCAGATCAGACGGTTCCTATGGGAGCCGTCTGACCCGGGTCTGCTCTGTTTGCTAATGGAATTTGATAGATCTGTTTCGATATTTTCTAACATACTCCATTGGAACTTTTTTTACCATGAATATTCAGAAGGTAATGAAATTTGGAGAAAAAAATAGAACAGGGAAACAGTTAAAACTCGTGAACTGTTACAATTTCGCTTATATGCTACTTGTTGAACCTGTTTAGAAATTATTTAACGAGTGTCAAACAATTTGGAATCCTAATTAAGAAATAATTTAATCCTTTCCCTCGTATAAACGTGTTTTCACGTATTTGCAAACAAAATATACTCCTATAGGAGCCGTCTGACCAGTCGTCTCTGTTTGCTTATGAAATTACAATAGTCCTGGCTCTAGTTTTCACCAATAACAAAACAGTGCAGTCTACATTCCTTGAGACGCAGAGTAACTCATCAGGATCCAGTCTGTTTGACACCTGATCAATAATTTATCAAATGCTTGTTCGAATCAGAAATAGTCAAAATTGCACCCGATCCAAAGATGAGGCGACTTTATATTTTTTCACAGATGGTGAGGGTTAAACAAATACAGAACAACTATGAAATATATTGGTTTCCTTCAATGCTTTCTCTCATTGATATTTATGAAAGAAGAAATGACATCATGAACATTTTTATAATGGCGTATGAACAAATGACTTTTGGCCATGACAGATATTGTATAATTCCATAAGGGAACAGAACAGACCCCATGGCTCCTACAGGAGCCTTCCGATCAGGTTCATCTCTGTTTGCAAAGGCGTGCAAAAGGCAGTTATATGAAGGAAGTGCTTATGAAGTTCCCCGGGCAGCTAAATTTCAATGTTTACGAACAATGTTTTGCTTTCTTGGCCGAAATATGGAATGAAACTAATTCCTAAACGACATCTTGCGTTGTTATTGGCCATATTGCAGCGGAATCTAGCTAGAGGAACAAAATACAAATGAAATAAAACACTTTGTCGCTAGTAGATTCGGTGCCTCATCATGAGGAAACTGCTTGTGGTTTTGAATAGAAACGAGCGACAGATGATTTGGTATTGTAGCTAATGACAGTTTTTTCAGATGATAATAAAAGAGAGAGAGAGAGAGAGAGAGAGAGAGAGTGAGTGAGAGAGAGAGAGAGAGAGAGAGAGAGAGAGAGAGAGAGAGAGAGGAGAGAGAGAGAGAGAGAGAGAGAGAGAGAGACGGGGGGATTAACCTGCCGCCTGACTCCAAGACCGATATTTATACCAAATTTAAATTCCGGTTTAGAGGGTTTTACTCTACACATAACACTAAAGTACAATAAAACAGCTAATGTAGTTTGGCGATCAAACTAACGGCTTTCATTTGCCTTTTACCAACTGACCATATAAAGTACACCCGTCCAAGTTAAACAACATATTCAGTTTGATGTACAAAAGAATGTGCTGACCAAAACATGCCTCATTAACACTTCGGGTCAGAGAGTCAGAGCAATATATGCTCAGATAAAAGTGCGTACTCAAGTACTAAAATCGTCCTTTCTCCATCAAACCCGATGTTGTGACCACTCTTTAGAATCGCCTCTTTACCGAAAAATCATGCAGAAAAGCTCACTTTGGAAGCTTTTGAATGACTTTTAAAGTGCATTAAGGGGGAATCTTCTTTGCTAAATGTTAAGTTTAGAGAGGTTTTATCGTACATTCTTAAACATTATTTATGACTAGGATGGATAGATGTTCTCTTGCAGATGTATACGGGTGTAGCGACACAGATCCCCAACATTCTAGTAATTCGTATCCAAAATTTCTGATAGGCAAAATGTTCTCAAACTGTTCCATTAACTCTTTTATCCCGCTGTTACAATATGATGGTAGCTCACACATCTAGATATAGTGCAATTTGGAATACTTCCGAATCGACCTTTTAACCCATTCCCTCCTAGACTATTTTTTAGACCAAACCTCTTTGAATTAATCTACCGAAAAGGAGCATTAACTATAGAAAAGGAGAATTTTAGATTTGCGTAGTTTTGAAACTAATGTGATAAATAGAGCATTTGCTCCTATGGAGCAAATGCTCTATTTGTCACAATGGTTTCATTATGTGACTTACAGAGATGCCAAAATGGGTCACTAGGGGGGGGGGATGTTAAGAAACAATTACCCGAGTGTTAAACAGCGTGGATCCCGATGAGAGACCGTGTTACAGGGTGTCTTATCTGGATCTAAACTGTTTACAACTGTCAGTCAGGTGGAGGATAGCTGAATAAGTGTTATCAATGCCTAATATTAATAGCCATAAATAATGGTGTACAACATCTGTAGAAGTTTTAATGTTCCGACAGTCTTATATTAAATATGTTGGTGCCTTTGGCGAATATATCGTTACGTTTGCAAATAGTTTGTCTCCAGATCTGACGCCGAGTAACTCGGCATCGCATCAAGATCTGTATAGTTTGATAACTTGATTACAATCTTAAACAAAAACAATAAATGATGAAAAAGAAAATTCTAGCAGACAGCAAACGGAGCAGACGACAATACCTGTCAGCAAAGCACGTTGATGATTCTTCATGTGTGATCAGAGGTACAATAGAATCTGTCTTAAGTGGACGTCAAAAATGTTTAAATATGTGTCTGTAAGGCGGATGGTAGCTTAATACAGGTCAAAAGTAAAGCTGAAAGCTTCTATAGGAGTTTTCTGCATTACCCTTGTCTTGCATTATGCAACCCCCTGTTTTTGTAGACTCCTATGTTACAACTAATGAATAGCGGCCTAGGAAAAGTTCCACTGTATACGAAATAACACTTTTGATAGTAAAAGCAGATAGCTGTTGGAACTGAACCCATTTATTTCCACATGTTTCGTGGTTAATATGGAAAAATAGTCAAACAGGGAGAGCCACACACGGAATGACACCGCATCAAACACCATCTAACGAGAAACGATAAAGCCACAAGACAAAACATAACAGGACGCATATCAAGACGAAACACATTAAACATTAAGCATATTAAAAAACAAAATTGACCGTAGGGTGAACTCGTCCAAATTAAAGTTTGGGATCCATCCACTCTTCATGTAGAGGGATCCTTCGACATGAATTGATCTTGCTCTGCCGTGTTTGCATTTGTCCTATGTGTCATTATTTATTGTATAAGTATTCATTGAGTAAAGGGTAAATGCGTTTGTGAACAGGTTAGATTCAGGGTCTGCTCTGTTTGCTCATGTAATTACATAGACCCATCTGATTATACAGCTGTTGCCATGGCAAAATGTCCTGTGTTAACGTGTCATTATAAAATTAATCTAATTATTATTCATCACGTCATTATTCCTTACATAAAAGTACGAAAATGAGTCATGCAGGAAACACCACATACAGAACAAACAGTCGCCCGAACAGCAACACAAGGAAACAGCAAATGTACATAACTATAAAAACATCAAGAGACGCACAAAGACAAAACAAACATACAATAGGGGTAAGATGGAAGTACCGCCTTGGAACGGTCAGTGACAAAAGTCATTGGGGGGTTAAACGGTTTATGGGCGCCCAACCTCACACTTATTCCATCCCCACCCTAAAAAACAAACAGTGTAAATAAACGTATCCCCTCTCCGACTAATTTACAACAACCGCGATGGTAAAGCGCATGTATAACGAAAATATTTAAGTGAACAAACTGTATCCACCTATCGCTAGTGTACTCAGTGATTGAGCTGCTAACAGAGTAACTGTAGAAAAGTAATAAAGGGTACGACAAAAACGAAATAGTACATATATCTGACGTCCTCCTTCCGTTTCTGGATTTAAGAGGTCGCCTTCATAGAGTACTAAACCTTTCTTGTCGGCGTACATGCAAAGAGGCCAAATTTAATATTCATGGAGTAAATAATTGGTAGTTTAATGCATGGTGGAAATATTGAAAACAGCTTCCATAAACACTTGCCATTAACTCTATATACATGTAGTGTAAAAATTCATGTTGGAAATAATGACATGACGTTAGATTATTTTTTATAATGGCATTATGGACGAGGGGAATTTGACAATATTCTTTTTTTCTTTTCTCAGCTTGTACTAAACAAACTGATATGATTAAATCGGAGAAGACGTTAATCAGACGCCTCCTATATGCCTTTATTGAACATTCGTCAGTCAAAAGAATAGCATATACTACAACTTTACGCAGCGTGTTTTCATTGACTTTTAAGTTTTAACCCTTTTTCACTCCATGAATATTCATGGAATGTGTATATATAATTATTGAATAGCTTAACATACATAATTGCAAATGATCGAGAAAAGTGAGGACCCTGGTAAAAATCTTAAATGTACAGTAAACCTCTCTATAACGACAACTAAATTGTGGTAATTAGTTGGTATGGTGGGCAGGTGGTTGCTTAAAGCAATGTGAAAGTAAAACAGAACGCTCCTGTAGGAGCGTTCTGTTTTACTTCCACCTTGCTTTAAGCATCCACCTGCCTTTAACACAAAATAATTGATGCAATTTAGTGGTCGTTATAGAGAGATTTTACTGTACTTCCATACACAACAGAGCAGACACGTCACGGCTTTAAATGCATTTCTATGTAGTGAAGGGTTAATCTCTCAAATATCTCTCTGCCTATGACGAATTGTTTTGATAGTGTGATTATGTAGGCTATTTAGAACCGAAACGGAAGAAGACAAAACACAACTAAAGCAAGCGACAACATTTGCAGACGACAATATTTGGCAGTGAAAGAGCTTTAGAGAATCTCTCTTGTATGCTTGCTAAGTTTTGCTATGTGTGCTGTATGTGCGGCGGTGCTAGGAGTAGGTAGATGTATGATTGTTTTGCCTGTAAATATAACATTAGTTATGACAGTTATGACATTCCATACATTACACATTCATTTGGAAACGTTAACACTCAATCTACTGAATCATTAAAATGGGATCCTCTTTTTCTGAACATTAATTAAACGAAACATTGTATCAACATTTATAACTGGAGGACATTATTTGTATGACAAGCAGTTCAGACCCTGATCAAAGGACTCCCACCATGAGCGAGTTGATCAAGGTTTACTCTGTTTGCAAAGGTCTTGTATACCCGAATCCCGCTCTTTAAGGGTAAAGATCAACACAGGAGAAAGTATGGGTACATGTCATTCGTTCAGTGGTGACAAAAACTGGTGCCACGTTTTATAGGTTATCTGCTAAGCTTAAAAGAAGTGACACACACGTTACATAGAGCAACACATTCTTGGTGTGCATAAAACATAGCATACAGACAAGAGAAAATTCTCTCGTTACTAATAATCGTGGGCGTGATCAGTTACTGAGCGCAATGGTTGTGGACTTTATACATTAATGAAAACGTTCCAGTGCGTTTATTTAAAGGTAACACTCGCAACTGTTCATGTACAAAACGCACATAAGTATTGCCATCAGTTGCCAGTGTTAACCTTAACCGTTTAATCCATTTTAACTTTACAAATATAGTAGCTTTAGATCAGACATTTCCTGTAGGGACCATCCATTCAGAGTATGTCCCATTTGCTTATAAGAATTATATAGATCTGATTCTAAAGTTTCTGCCATCACTACTCATGTGTTCATATGTCATTTGAAAAACCAAGCAATTAATAGTCAAGATGTTATTGCTTACATGAACGTTCATAGAGTAAACGTTTGTCTGAACACACTGCTCACCTTCTATCACGATGCAGCTCGGTGTCTGCGTCGGTTGCATTGTTTGTAACTCTTCAGCTATTTCAGTACCTTAATTCTCATCCGCTGTGGAAAAAAACAACGTCTGCTTAAATTTGAATCTTGTGCAGTTATGAATACTTTCAACTCGCTCAAACTTTTGAGAAATCATTGACCGAGTGTCAAACAACTTGTTTCCTGATGAGACGCCGAGTTACTCGGCGTCTCATTTGGTTCCACACTGGTTGCAAATATAACTCAGGTAGCGGCTACTGGGTTCATGGTATATTTCACTAGTCAACGACTGCAATAAGATCGCTGATTCCGGGGAGATCAGGTCACTCGGCGTGTCATCTGAATCGAACATTGTTTGCATCGGTAGAATCATATCTATATCATTTCATAAGCAAACAGAGTTAGTTAAGTTTGCATCTTCTTGTCTACTCCAATATACTCATATAAGAAGTGTTTCGATCCCCAAGCTACCACCTGTCTTAAATACCTATAATAAGAGTTCCTTTCCATGTACGCTTACGACAGGTTTTACCGTATAGCCATTATAGTAACTATATTATACAAATCACTGAAAATTTGAATACATTGTCGATAATAGTTCATGCTCTGCACAGTAGACCTGTCCTAAACGGTCATACTATTATAGGTTTTGATGCAGGTGGTAGCTTAATGCATGTCAAAGTAAGACAGAAAGCTGTTATAGGACCGTTCAGCACAGCAGTGTTCCTGCATTAAGCAACCGCGAGCTTTTAAGAGTTACTAGTTCAATAAAGTAATTGTCGCTTATGACATGTTTCACTATATTTGTAAATACAGTCTAAATTGGGGTAACAGCGACTCGATCAGTTTTGTCACAGGCGTCTGTGCTCATGCATAAACAAGAAAACAAATCTGTTGATTTAGACCGTTGTTCATGCCTGAAACAGTGTAAGCAAAACATCAACAAAATATCATTATCGGTTTGAAAGTTAGGTGACAGCTTAATGCATGGTGAGGAGCTTTCTGCATTACTTCTACTCTGCATCAGGCATACGCTTGAATGAAACAGTCTCAATTTCTCTTGGCTGAATATTTGAATGAGCGAAGTTTTGCTGCTATTTTGTACACCTTCTTACGGTTTGTTAGCAATTTTCAATAGTTATTGTTTCATAACCGAATATTTATCAAGCAGTTTGAATTATAGTGCTACACCGATTTATTCCAAGTTATTTTAACCTGTTAAACTCTTTGGGCGCCACATTTCTAATTGTCGTCTGCAATCCAATTTTGTTAAATCATTCAATAAAATAAGGAAACGGGATAAATAAATGCAAATTTCAAAGGAATAAAGCACAGATATGGAAACAGAGTTTGAGACAAAAAGTGAAGTCCCTGATCAGACGCCTCCTTGAAAAAGCGGCGTCTGATCTGGGACTGCACTATTTGTCTTGGTTAATTTTTGCGACACTGGCGGCGAAAGGTTTAATGTTCATGGAAGAAATTATATCGCCGTGAATATCTATGAGCGGAACTATTTAAAACCGCTATTAACAAGGACAATTTTGACTGTATCAGACAGTGTAGAATCAGATCTATAAAATTCCATGAGCAAACAGAGCAGATCCAGATCAGACGGCTCCTACAGGAGCCGTCTAAGCTAGGTCTTCTCTGTTTGCAAAGACGTAGAAAGGCGTATTTACGGAATGAGCGGTTAAGTAAGGTGTTAATATTGCACAAAAATCACCCAGAGGACAGATGAAAGATGTAATGAAAACAAAAGCGTCTGATTAACATCATATACCGTCTATTATATAACCTTTTAGCCTCCTTCGAGAGAATAGTAGATAAATGTTTGCAAACTGTGTAGATCCAAGTGAGACACCAAGTAAGTCGGAGTCTCACCAGGATACAAAGGAAATGATGGAAAATCCGTTCTGAAATCTGAATAACAAGGCAGATACAGTAGAATTCCTCTAAACCGGACGTTAAATTTATCATAGATATCGGTCTTAATGCAGGATGAACGTCACTCAGAAAGCTCCTCTATGAGATTTCTGCATGACGTTCGACCAGCATTAAGCATCCACCTGCCTGAAAGTATCTTAAATATTCTCAACTAGAAATGCGGTCTAGAGGGGTTTTACTGTATACATATTTATCGACAAAACGTTGCAGAGCACTCTGAACGTTATGTACAGTTCTATACAAACAACAATATACAACGGGTACCAGTTATCCAACAGGTAAAATGCAATGAGTTTGTGTCTTGCTATGAGGGAAAAACAACAATGGCATAGAGGGTGTGATCATTGATAACTGTTCACTCAACACCGATATTCAACAGTATTTGTCCTACTACATAACGAAATGCTGGATGATTTTAACAGCACTGTGACGCTTAACTCCTTCCCTTTTGATATCCATGAAAAAAAATTACATCATGAATATTAATGAGAAGAACTATTTTTACAGCAGTGATAACAAAAAAGGACGTTTTGACTGTGACAGAGAGTGTATAATCAGATCTATATAATTCCATAAGCAAACAGAGCAGACCCTGATCAGACGGCTCCTATATGGGTCGTCTGATATGGGTCTACTCTGTTTGCAAATGCGTGAAAATTCGTTTGTATGAAGGAAATGGTTGATATATATCATATAGATCTTCTGTGATATTATTATAGCGATGATAGTAACGATGATGATGATAATGACAGTAGTATTGATTATGATTAAGATTGTAATGATGATGTTGAGCATGGTGATTGTGATGATATCGGTAATAATAATATTATCCTTAATGACACTTTAACCTATTCAGGTCCATCAGTGTTTATTGAAATAGTTAACAAATGAGCAAAGGTATACTTTCGGACATGATTGTGAATGACAAACATAGCCGACCCAGATCACAAGACTCTTCTAGGATTCCATTGATCTGGGTCTACAATACTAACGGCACTTAACCCTTTTCCCATATTCAAATGGTCAAATCCTACAACCAAGGTCCGGTGGTTTAATGTATTGCTGTAATGTATTCTTTTTATAATAACTATTTGATAAATAGTCCAGTCAGACCAAGCTTCTCATCAGAAAACGCACTTTTGACATTCAGATTGTATTTTCGTAGGGAAAGAGACTATAGCATATGGTTTTTTATTGCTTTCGAAGAATGCAATATAGCGATCGGTCGTTTTTACGGCAAAGAGTTCACTATTTCTTGTGAACATGCGCAAGAGAAAATAGTTCTCTTCAATTCTAAACTAGTTTTGTTGTAAATTGTTCATTAATTTATTTACTTTTCATGCATTTAATAACACTTCGCTTTGTCAGATAACTTCTAGTCTACACAAGATCAACCTTTTAAAAGCTTGAATTATTGAATATACTCCCAAAAAACGCGAAAGAATATCGATATGGCTAAACACCGGATCCGACCAGATATGAAGTTCATATCCGCGGATATGAGTTGCGCAAGCTTGAAAATCAGCATTTATCATATACGCGTATATGAACCTCATTCCTGGTGTTTAGTTAAACATTGTTTTCGCAACACATTGGCGTTTCTACAGCAGCAATAGCTTGTCTGTAAATTATAAATTTCTTCTCCGCCGATAGCAAAGACTTCCCAACTAGAAAACCTGTGGTGTTTTTCATTGATCAATTACCTCTCCGCCGATAGGGAGGGAGAGGGATTTTTTTATATCGACACCGTGTACGTGATAAAACGCTAACCGCATTTCTATACATCCGTCTAACCTAGAGATCCGAGTAATCCGTATAGCGTTTATGAATCGCAGTGTCTGTACTTTCGCTTTCATACCAGCAGTACCACAACAATTTCTTTCTATTAGCGTAATTTTACTGATGAAACACGATAGAAATGCCAACTTCTCTTGCAGTGTTAACAGGCTAGTATGCGTATTACTCTCTACAATGGATTTAATTAGTTTCTCCACAAACCGAGATGGAACTTTCCATTCATGCCATTGTCATCGCAAAAATGCGAGACATACATGTAGGCTTCTTCATTTACAAAAAATGCCGATGATATCTTTATCTACCAAAAGTCCGATCATATTTGTCTTGGTTAATGGAATAGTTGAGATTTACTGTGATTTCTGATTTATAATGGGTTTTTATGAAAACTCATTGATGACGTGTTTACAATTTTAGTAATAGCCAAGAGTTATGCAGTTGCAGACAAAACACACAAGAAAAACACCATTAAAATATCAGAACTGCATGAAATGCTTTTAATTGAATTGTACTGTCACTTGATAGAGAAAATATGAACATGTTAAATGTTATGTTGACATTTTCTGACCTTTTCCCCCATAAGCATTCATTTCACGCTTATTTTTCCCCTCCGGTAAGGCCATGCCCTTTCCCTAAAATCAAAGAAAAAACCCTGGGAGATGTCATAGCAAAGAACATTTGACAACAAATTTGATATGAAATAGCCAGAGATGATATCATTCTTGGCCATCAATATCCTGATCTGATGGAAATGAAGTTATATTTTAAAAAGGTATAAAACAGTGTCTACTCTGATCATGTATATTTACAGGGGTTAGTCTCCGTTTGGCTATTTTGAATAGACCCAGTAATGATAGAACAATTATAGAATTCATTTGAAAATGATTTATCTGTAATCTTGAGTGTTAATAACAAAATGCTGTCAGTCCAAATTTCAAGAATAAATTGGAATATAAAAGTTGGGATTCATATAAGTTTATGATCAGTGGAATTCATGGTGGAGTTTTGATAGGATAAAACATCATATGGATTATTAGGAATTAAGTGTACATTTGATATCATTATGAATCAACCAAGATTTTGGATTAATGAGTGTGTGTTTGCATACATGTATATAAACCCGAACAAAATTTAACTAAAATTTCATACTACATTGTCTAAACAGTAGTTAAAATTCTAGGATTCGTAATTAATAAGGAGGGTAGTGCTTTGAAATACACAACAGCATTTGATATTGCTTTGATATGAATTGAAAGATGGACACTGTCACTCAGCATTGCATTTCTGACTTGTTGATGTCAAGGACTGTCTGAGTGTTACTAATAACCACTTTGCTTATGGTTTGACTGTTGCTACAGTCTGTCATATTTTTAGTATTACATTAAACAATTCCAAGACGTCAAAAATGGTGATTAACATGTACAGCAACTTCTTCCCTTACACTTAACATCCTTATCAAACTCGAAAGCAATTATGGCTGTTCAGGCCTTTGATTTTGTTTTTTTTATTAAATCTTTGGCGGACCCATTGTGGGGTGAAAACATTGACATAGCAGTCTAAAGGCTAAATATAACGCTATGTGCTGTCCCTTTGAAATTATCATACGTTTCAGTGTGATACAGTGAGATTGTTTTTGTCTTTAGATGATATTTAACCTTTAACTCTATCAAGATCCAAACT
Organism: Azorinus chamasolen; assembly: GCA_963576725.1. Classification (NCBI taxonomy): domain Eukaryota; kingdom Metazoa; phylum Mollusca; class Bivalvia; order Cardiida; family Solecurtidae; genus Azorinus; species Azorinus chamasolen. The sequence goes on along the minus strand of OY755236.1, from coordinate 78,028,862 downwards.
GTTTGTAACTGCCGTAATGGTTTTTGAAGGAGAATGGTCGAACATTAAACGAAACTTGTAGCATACGTATATTTTGCAGACAGCAATGTTTGACAGCGAAGGAGTGTTGAATGTCAAAAGGGCTTGGATCCTGGTTCAATGTGTTGCAAATGTCACTCAGACTGCGCACAGTACGATAATGGTAAATTTAATTAATTATATCATGCCTTATTAGCTTGTTGCTACTGCGTATACAATTAGCCTAAACAACAAAAGTACAAAGAGTAATTTTCATGTGAAATTAATAAAATTTTATACAAGCAAAATGTTGCTGAATCTTCTTGAAGCAGTGTGGATCCGGATGAAACACCGACTAACTCGACATGTCATAAAAGTATACAGTAGAACCTGTCTGAAGCGGACATAAAAAGTGATATTAGTATGGGTCCCTGGGACAGGTGGTAGCTTAACCCATTACCTCATAGGCTATTTTTAGATACATCCTCATTGAACAAATATACCGAAAAGAAGCATTAACTAGAGAAAAGGAAAATTTTAGAATTTTTTAGCTTATAACCATTGTGATAAATAAAGCATTTGCTCCTATAGGAGCAAATGCCCTATTTATCACAATGGTTTCACAAAGAGACTTTTACAGAGTCGTCAATATGAGGGAATGGGTTAATGTAGGTCAAACATAATGCAGAAATTTCCCATAGGAGTTTTCTTCATTATTTTGCCCTATATTAAGCAATCATCGTCTTAATGCTCCTGTTATCAATAAATGAATGACCGTTTAAGACATTTTCTACTATAGGCTGTTTGGCATATTAAGATGTATGCCCCCCCCCCCCCCCACACACACACACCTTATCCCCCTAAAGCGACAACTCTATGGGTAATAATAGAGGCATCTTAAACTGGTTGGTTGTTTCATGCAGGGTGACAGTGATATGGGAAGCTTATTCAGGAGCTTTCTGTGTAATTTCATTTTGCATTTAGCTACCCCACCCATTTATAACACAGACTTATGTTGGAAGTCGCATTAGAGGATTTTCATGTTGTGTTTTATCAACATTTCATTGTCCAGCAATGATAACAACATAAATATTTATAACATCATTTTTTATAATGTTAACTTTTCAAGGGAATGTTTTTAAAATGATATGATGTCTTGTTTAAGACACTGATTTGGGTCTACTCTGTTTGAAAATCCTCGAAAACACGTTTATATGAGAGAAAGGGTTAAAGGAACTAATACGAAAGTATGACCGATGGCGAAAAGGAAATATGTGTATTTGTAAACGTCTCGACTCAAAACACCTAAGATAATTGTGTGCAGTGACAAACGTCTTTGCAACCACTTCTAATTTGCAGTTGTTTTGTGTTTTAGGTACTGAACCAAAACATTGGTTTTGTTTTCCTGCCAATTGCCATATGTAATATTAAAGATGTATTATCCACATTTCCGCAAATTTTGCGTTTCAAACTGACTTCAGAATCGGAATATATGTACCTTAACACTTATTTAACACTGAACAGCATGGTTTGTAAATGGTTGTTTGTGTCGAAAAAGGGGGGGGGGGGTGCTACGGAAACCAACATAACAGCGTTCGCCATTGGCCGGAATCTGTCGTAAGAATCAAATTTACATACCGGAAACTATCATTCAATGTTTATGTAGACCAAAAACCAGTGTCAGTCATTGTACATGTTATAACAACCTAATTGATATTCAAGGCGTTGTTTTGAGGCTCCTTTTAAAGAAATTAGCAGTATTCGGATAGCAATAGTATTTAGCTGAACGAACACTTCCTGTCGGAAAAAGAGGTGTAAGCATTATTTTCATTGTATGTATGCGTATACAGCTTCTGATGTTGATTGATTAATATGAAAAATGTGCAGAATACATCTTCAAACGAAATGACTACATGTTGACATGTTAACATGTTGACATGGCAAGATGTGTGGTGGTATGTCAATTACAGTATTCACAGTTTTTTTCTGCCGAATATTGCTGTCTGCAAACGTTGTCGTCTGCTACAAGTTTCGTTGGTTTAATTTTCTGTTTTAATTATATTACAACAGTAACACATAGTTTAGATTCTTATAAGAAGCTAGGTAACCCGGTGTCTCCTCATTATCCAGATTGTTTTCACGGGCAATCACAGATGCGACATTGGCAGCGAAAAAGCTAAAACGTTATTTTTAGGTGTAACATTGCACCACATGTAGCCTGTAGTTACACAATAGGTAGAGCTACTGAATATACTGATACCGAAGAAAAAGCGAATGCTGTTTAATGTACAGTAAAAAACCCTCTTACCCGGAATTCTAGAATATAATAATTTAGGTGCTTTATGCAGGTGGCTGCTTAGTGTAGGGTGAATGTCATGCAGAAAGCTTCTAGATGGTGATTATCTAGGAATATGGTTTAGGAGTCCTCTCATATGGGTCTACTCTGTTTGCAAAGGATATTAGTTGTAACGTAGGCGATACTTTCTGCTGATGAATGTGTGTCCAGCTGGCTAAAGATTAATGGGTTTACAGCCAATAACACAATCAATAAAGGCAATTAGTGGCAACAGATACCCTGCAAGTTTTGCAAAAGAAATTACGAGGTACAAGTTACATTTTCCGATAGTTTAGTTATCTGATCAGAATATCTGACAAACAAATTAAAACACAAAAGAATATTAAATGCATTGATCTATAACTCTTTGCACTACAGCACGAAGTAAATCTGTATTTACTTCGTGACTACAGTTACGATTTTGTGATCACCTTTTGCATACAATCTAAATCCAGATTAGACACCGAGTGAGTCGGAGCTTCATCAGGATCCAATCTGTTTCTGGCTGTATCTTTGAAACAAAAACTTAAAAATGTAACAGACGGCAGTCCTGCAGACAACAATCACACTTACAAAGAGTTACTGCCATTCAATGTTGTTTTGCTGTTGTATATTCTGGGTTGTTTGTTATTTAATGTGTCTTGCCGATCACGGTGTTTTGCCGGCCACAGCGTCTTGTAAACCACGTTGTTATTGTCTCTTCGGTCACAGTGTGTAGCCGACCACTGCGCCTGCAGAGAACGGCTTTGCTCACCATAGTACCGTACTGACCACTGTGTGTATGTCCGATCAAGGTGTCTTGCCGTTCACCTTTTCTTGCCATAGTGTCTTGCTAACCGCGGTATCTTGTCCACCAATTTGTCTTACACACCACTGTATGTTGCCAACAACAGCTTCTAACCGACAATTCTGTCTTACCGACTACGGTTTCTTATCCACACTGTGCCTTACCGACCATTGTGTTTTGCCTGCCACTGTGTATTTCCGAATACGATGTTCTGCCGACCACAATGTCTTTGTCTACCATTATGTTGAAGTGTTTTACCGACCACTGGGTTTTGCCGACACCAGCGTATTACCGACAACTGTGTCTTACCGATCACGCGTCTTATCGATACTGTGTATTACTCGACCACGATGTCTTGCTGACCACCATGTCTTGCCATCACTCTGTCTTGTCGTGTCATGAAGACCACTCTGTGTGTTGGACCAAGGTCTGTTGTTTACCATTGCGTCTCTCCGACCACTTTGCCATGTGTCAGCTACACTATTGACTGTTTTGATTGATAATGTAAAAGTTGTACTTCTAATTGTTACTATCAATCAAATACCCACTCCGATTCCTTTATATATCTTTGTATATTCGTTTTGTAAATTGTTTATTGCAAATGATTCGAAATTATGACCAGTGGTAAAAAAGAAATACAAGTGTGTGTATGCAAACACCTAGAACCAAATAACGGCTGTATGAAGATACAAACTCTTTGCAACGATTTATAAAATGCACCTACATACATACGTATTGAGATTTTTTGTCCTGAACCAAAATAGCAGCTATATTTATTCACCCGCCAGTTTTTGGTATTTAACCCGTATGAATTAAGGATATACATATCATAAACTAAGAAAAACATTCTCTAAATTTTATTATCGAACTCTCTCACTTATTGGCAAATACAAATGTAATTTTAAGGCACTCATGCGACACGGTGTTTCACATCCTGAATTTTATGGTGATGTGATTTACAAACTTCTTAACATTATTGGACATTACCATTTTCTCACTTTGTTTACTTAATTAAAATTCATTAAAAAGGGATATGACCCCATGGTACTACAACATACTGCATGTCTGGTTGTCAACCCTTTTACAGTTGGCAATCATGCTGGCCTCTTTGCATGCACGCCGACAAGAAGGATTTAATACTCCATGAAGGCGACTTCTGAAATCCGGAAACGGAAGGAGGATGTCGGATTTTTGTCGCACCCTTTATTACTTTTCTACAGTTACCCTGTTTGCAGCTCATTCATTGTGTACAATAGCGATAGGTGGATACAATTACTTCACTTAAATATATTTTCGATTACATGCAATTTACCACTGTATTTGCCATCGCGGTTGTTGTAGATTAGTCGGAGAGGGGATACGTTTATTTACACTGTTTGTCTTTTAGGGTGGGGATGGAATAAGTGTGAGGTTGGGCGCCCAAAAACCGGTTTAACCCCCCCCCCTAGTGAGTTGTGTCACTGACCGTTCCAATGTGGTGCTACCATCTTCCTCATATTGTATGATTGTTTTGTCGTTGTGTGTCTCTTTGTGTCTTGTTAATATACATGTACAGATGCTGTTTGTCGTCGTGGTGCTGTTTGGGCGGTTGTGTGTTTTATATGCGGTGTTTCCTGCCTGACTCTTACATTTACTTTATTCCATCACATGTAGGCATAACGTACGTTAAAATGTTGACAGATACAGCTACCGAAGAATAATGCTTAAATACAAATACTAAATATAGAACCATATGATTAACCCTTTAGTCAATGAATATTGATGTAAGAAATAATGACATCATGAATATTAATTAGATTGATTGTTATAATAGCACATGGACACGTGCATTTTTGGCCATGTCAGAAACTGTAGAATCATATCTAAATTATATCATAAGCAAACAGAGCAGACCCTGATCAGATGTCTCCTACTGGTGTCATCTGATCTGAGTCAACCCTGTTTGCAACAACGATTAAAGATGTATATATGAATCAAAAAGGTTAATGATTTATTTTTTTCTCTAACCCATTCCTTCATATTAACGCCTATTGACGCCATTAATGCTCTATTTATCACAATGGTTTCAAAACTACACAGTTCTAAAAATTTCCTTTTTTCTAGTAAATGCTTCTTTTCGGTAGATTTATTCAAAGAGATTGGATCTAAGAATAGCTTATAAGGTAATGGGTTAAACACTTCTGTTTACAAACGTCCCAAAATGTTTATCTATTGAGTAAAGTAAAGGGTTAACTCTTTTGCTGCCAATGTCGCATATATGGTTACCTTTGCAAACTATTTGGCTCCACATGAGACGCCGAGTAACACGGCGTCTCATCAGGATCAAAACTGTGTGTTACTGTTAATGTTTCTTGAAACAAACATGAAGAAAAAATAAATTGGAAAATTATAGCAGGCGACAAAGTTTGCAGACTACAAAAATTGGCAGCGAAAGAGTTAAATGCTCCTTTATCACGGCGAGGCGAGTGAGGATTAATCGAGATTCATATTGTACTAGGACAATATTCTGGTGCAGCTTGATTTCTTATATATTGGAAGAATTAACCCTTTCTCTCTTGAAATATCATAAATATTTATTTGTTCAAATTTTTCATTGGCATAATTATTTTTCATCGCGACTATAGTCTACGAAGAGTGCAGCGACTACATGTAATGGAGATGATGATGATGATGGTGATGATGATGATGACGATGATTATGATTATTATTATGCTACTGATGGTGACGATGCACACATGATTTGTCGGTATCGGTAGAAACAGTAGAGTGACAGACCGATATATTATAATTTCATAAGCAAACACTGCAGATCATGATCAGATGGCTCATACAAGAACTGTCTGGTCTTGGTCTACTCTGTTTGCAAAGGCGTGAAAGGCGGTTATATGAAGGACAGGATTAAACTCTTATCCTGTCATGCGCGACTGGCCTTTCACCATAGATCTAGATGAGTCGCTAAGTAACTCGGTGTCTGATCAGGATCAATGCTGTATGACACTCGGTCTGTCAGTTTCTCGAAATCCTCAACAAGTCGGAAATACAGATCGAAGTCTCAGCAGACAAAGTCATAAATAACAGAATAAAGGTTGAAATTGACATTAATGCCAGAGAATGGCTAATTTATTTCAAAACAATTGGGAAACCATGGACATGTTTGCAAACAATTCGGATCCTGATAAGACGCCGAAAGACGCCCAAAAGGAGCACAGTTCTTTGACACGTTGGCTTTTTTGTTTTAAAAGACATTAACGATATTTGTTCAGGCAACAGTATAGTTAAATGCTTACCCTTCTCCCGCTAAGTGCAGATAGAGTTACATTTTGCAAACAGCTTAACTCATTCCCTCCTAGACTAATTTTAGACCCAACCTTTTTGAATTAATCTAATGAAAAAGAGCATTAACTATAGGAAAGGATAACTTTAGAATTGTGTAGTTTTGAAACCATTGTAATAAATAGAGTATTTGCCCCTATGGTTTCAAATAATGAGTTTTACAGAGGCGCTAAACGGCATAAGTAGGAGAGAATTGGTTATATCCAGATGAGATGCCTAATTATTCCGCGACTTATCAGGATCTAATGCACCCTCGGTCAAAAGTTTCTCAAAAGCTTGATCGAATCGGAATGAAACAATTCCGTTCATAAAATGCCAATATCAATTTGAAGATGAGATGCAGAAACTGATACAAAAGATAAATATTAACGGCAGTGATGGATCCTCGGTCATCGGCAGTGACGCCAGTAAAAGATCTACGAAAATATGAGATCGACGTATTTACAGAAAAACGGTCATCGTGGTGATGTCGTTCAATGCCATACACTAGTTTGCCTTTTATAAGGCTATTGAGAAAACGGTGAGTACTCCGATGGATATAGGAGACTTCGATTCGGAAGAGGTCTGGAAAAGCGCTTTTAACCAGATAAATTATATTTTTGGTAAACTCTTAGAGAACACATCCACAGACTTAGAGATAGAAGACCCCCACCCACACACCCACACCCACACCCACACCCACACCTACACCCACACCCTTACAGCAAGGACAAGGAACTGACGGCTAATATGCAAACACAGTGACGGACAATGCGATATCGACAAACAGCCAGAGTGTTTATAGAGAAGTTGGTCTGATATGATGCTGAATGTGCGATGATCCGGACTGATATACATGTACCTTATATATCACCAAATTTTAGTTTTGTTTTATTCATTTGGTCTATTTTGTTTGTTCTATTCAATGTTAAACCTTTCTCCCGTGTTTAGAGTGCAACATGACGTGGATCCATGCTATATGTATACTTTCGAAGTGGAGAGAGTGTCATTGCCGTTGCATTTGACTATGAAAGGAATATCAGGTGCAGGCTCGATTGGAAACGGTTCCTGGAAGTCTACGTTTTTTCCAGAAAATGTAGCAGACCGTTTCATTTGACTCAGGTTCAAAGGGGCTGAAGCAGGCTTAATGGCACCTTGTACTAATGGCTCGACGTATGTTTCCAGAAAGTGTCGCTGGTGACTGGACGTATGTGACGATTCCAGAACGTTTCGCAGACATGTTCATTTAACTTTATAGTGCCTCTTGAAGTAGAATTAAAAAAAGTCACAGTACGCACTAGCACCTAGAGGTCTGCGGGGCTTCCTGGACGAGATGCAGACCGTTGCATTATACTAGGAAATGATCGCACACGGTGAATCTGACATTTCCTCAATGGAATCGGTTTCTTGAAGTCTGCGAATGTTCCATAAAGTGTCGCAAGCGCATTTAATTTAAAGAGTCTTCCTAAAGAAGAATCCGAAAACTTCTCAATAGGCGTCGGTTCCTGAAAGTTTGCGAGGCTTTCTGTAAGTGTCGAACTCCGATGCATTAGAATTAATAAGATTCAAAGATGGCGAATCTAACATTACCTCGATTGGCATTGGTTCCTGGAAGTTTGCGAATATGATAGATGGGATTGGTGACGCATTCCATTTTCGAAGGGAGTATGTCGAATATGTGTGATGGGATTAGGGTCGAAACATACTATTTATTTATTTCATTTATTTTGAAAAAAGGAAGGAAAAGATGGGTGCGGGCTCGATTGTGAAGTCAATAATCAGTAATCGGCGATGAAAACATGAACAGAAAAACGAGATTCACAGTTCCCATTGTTAGCATTTCCTTTTGACTTTCAGCATTGAAAACCAAATCTGTGCGAATGTACACATTAGAATGCAAAACATATCTGGAGCACTGTGTAGAGTCCATTAATTGTTAAGGACATGTTAACAATATGCCTGGTAGAGACGCATTTTAAGCTTTTGCAAACGGAGTCAACCCAGATCAAACACTCCTGTAGGAGCTGACTGGTCAGGTTCTGCTATGTGTGCATAGGAATGATAAGATTCTTCAGTGTTTGACATACTATAGGTTCTGCCACTATATTAGCCTATGTCCAGTTAGTTCACATTATACAGATGTACAGTAAAACCTCTCTATAACGGCCACTAGATTGTGTTAATTAGTTGGTATTTAGTGCAGGTGGTTGCTTAAAGCAATGTGAAAGTAAAACAGAACGCTCCTATAGGAGCGGTCTGTTTTACTTTCACCTTGCTTTAAGCAGCCACCTGCATTTAATACAAAGAATTGATGTAATTTAGTGGCCGTTATAGAGAGGTTTTACTATATTCATAAGGTACTACAGACGCTGTATCAAACATTACTGATAAAGATATAGATATGTAAGTTTTATTAGATAGGTAATACAGTATAACCTTGTTCATGCGACCGCATACAGTGTTCCCTCTCTACAACGACACCCTTTGGGATACGAAAATTGTATGTGTTGTTCAGAGGGAGTTGTTATAGGGAGGGAAAATCAAACATAATTAGCTTGTTTGCAGATCCCTAGATAGGGTGTATTTCGAGAACTAAAACCGTTATGCCTCAATCAAACCATATGTTGTGACCACTCTTTAGAATCGTCACGATTCTAAAGACGATTCTAAAGAGTGGTCACAACATAGGGTTTGATTGAGGAATAAAGAAAATACGATGGAAAAAAGTTGTTTCTGGAGCCGTGTTGTTTCGGAAACAGTGACATGCGTTGTTGTAAGGAGGGAATCGTTATTGAGAGGGCCGTTGCAGGGAGGGAGCACTGTATTTAGAAACACAGGAGCTCCGGAAATGCTTATTGTGCAATTCGCACGATATCGAAGATGAATATCATTTTGTTCTCACATGTCCAATATATAGTTGTCTCAGAATAAAATATATCCGTAAATGTTATTTTAATAGACCAAGCATGTATAAGCTTGTGCTAGATCTACTAATGAACTCTAGTGACGTCTCTGTTCAAAAGAAATTAGGGAAATTTGTATTTGAGGCATATAACCTAAGAAAATCACTTACATAGTCAGCACTATTTTAGGTATTACTGATTAGCAACCAATTGTCTTAATCATAGAACATTATTCCTCTAAACTCATATGTTGTAAAGTACACTACATTATATTTATTGGACTAGTGTAGCTGTATGTGGTTGTTTGGGACGAGGCTGCAGTATATGTTTAGCTGTTCCTCCTCTTAATGCCAAACCAACATATTAACCCATCCAGTATCAGGTCCGCTAACAATATCGTTAGTAATCAGTAACGTCCCAAGGATCTAGGTCTGGCACAGCGTTAAACAGCGTCTGATCAAAATTCTAAATGTTTGTAAAATCCGACTACATTAACGTATGCGAACAGTTATGATCCATACCAAGTAGAGGGTAACGATGTGTCTGGTCAGAATCCAAACTGTTTGTATAAATGTAGTTAGGTCTAGATGCATAAGTTACTACATTGTATTAAAATAGCTATGGAAGCATACGTCATTTTGATGTAAAATTATATTGTCTACAATTCTACTAGACCTATAAAGAAATGTGTACTGTTTTGCTGTACAGACAAGAATTTTGTAAGTTTACGTCTAGTAAAATAGTCTGTTTTAGTATGTTCTGTTCTGTGTAAACATATTGTTGCTTAATGCAAGGCAAAAGTACTACAGAAATCTCCAACAGAGTATGTCTGTAAAGCGTTTGTCCTGCATTAACCCTTTCCCTGTTCTATATTTAGCCCAAATTTCAATACCTACTGAATATTCATTAACAAAATAGTTATAAAGAAATATGGAAGGTGGACCATTGTAGACATTTAAGAAAGCAAAGAAACAGTTCTATCAAATTCTGTTAGCAAAGAGAGTAGACCCTGATCAGACGACTCCTATAGGAGCGTCTGATCTGGGTCTACTCTGTTTGCAAATGCGTGAAAACACGTTTATATGAGGGAAAGGGTTAAGCTACCACCTGTTTTCAAATCTTAAGCATTAAACTTCTTTTGAGTGGTCGTATTAGCGAGACTTTGCTGTATAGGCCTACATGTATTATTATTAGACAAGATGTTACAGTCTACAAACAGTTATATAGTTTCAGTCTTTTTATTTTTCACCCAAATCATCAATAACAATATGTGCTAGAAATGTTTAACAATTGGCCAAATTAATAAAAGAACAACGTGTAAGAGTATATAATGAAGGTCCTGGAAAATAAATACTTTTACACAAATGAAGCCACCTGCGGTTAACCATTTCCGTCATATAAACGCATTTTCACGCATTTGCAAACATAACAGACCCAGATCATACGGCTCCTATAGGAGTCGTCTGGTCAGGGTCTGCTCTGTTTGCTAACAGAATTTGATAGTTCTGCTGCTTTACTTTCTAAAATGGCTACACCCGTTCCATCAATATTCAGTGGGTATTGAAATTTGGAGAAAAAACATAAAACAGGGAAAGGGTTAACAAAACATCGCCAATTTCTTTAGCAATGATAATTCGCTGCCAATGTAGCATCTGTGATTACCGATGTAAACAGTAGGATCCAGATGAGACGCCGAGTAGCTCGGCATTTTACTCGGCGTCATTTCAGGATCCAAACTTTTTGTTACTGTGAAAACGTGTTTGAGGCGAAAATTAAACGAAACTTGTAGAAGACGATAATGTTTGCAGACGACAATATATGACAGCAAAATAATTAATTAAATTAATGGAAAATACTGTAATTGACATAACATCACTGTAGTTGCCATAACGTCTTGCCATATCCCATTGTCTCGCTATACACATAAGATGTTGGGGGAAAAGGCACTTCAACGTCTTGGAAATTATTTGTTTTATCTATGAAATATATTCCTTTAGCACATGGCAATAAACTGCATTAAATAATTGCGCTTTGGTAAGGAATTCAATAGCACCTCTAACGCACCTCATATTTCCAAGATCACATTTTGCCTGTAATGATATTTGTCACAGTTTTAATTGTGTATGACTAGTTTGTTTGTCGGAAAATGGGGTAAACAGAATCACATTTTCATACCTTTGACACCAGTGTGTATAAAACATGATCTGGGAAAAATGATGTCCTACATTCCACCCTAAAGTGTCTACTTAATGAAATACAGATGAACTTCGATATATCCAACTTCAAAGGACCATACCAACTACAGTAAAACCCCGCTAATGCGACCACCTAAGAGAGGTATAATTCTGGGTGCTAGATTCAGGTGGTAGCTTAATGCAGGACAAAAGTAATGCAGAAAGCTCCTCTAGGAGCTTTCTGCATTACTGTTGTCCTACATTAAGCAACCGTCTGCTTATAAAGACACCCATGTTTATTAATTAAGTGGTCGCATTAGAGGGGTTCTACTGTACTTCGAGATAACAGACTTTCTAGTTATCTGATTTCCAAATTTGGACATGTTTCTAGTTTACAGCTTAATGTAGGTCTAAAGTAATGTTGAAAGCTCCTACAGGAGCTTTCAGCATTACCTTCGATCTGCATTAAGCTGTCACGATGTGTTGCTAGATATGTTCAGTGATACCTTTAAGAACAATTCCTTATTGTAAATTTTTGAAGGATCGAACTTTTACTCGAAGAACGATTAATCCGAGATCGAGATATCGCAGCTCAACTGAATATGTTTTAAGAAACAATGACTGTTTAATGCAGAACGAAAGCAATCCAGAATGTTCTGCATAATGTTCGTCCTGCATTAAGCTACCGCATATCTGAACCACCCAAGAATTAGCCCCAGTTTCAGTGGCCGTAGTATAGAGAAATTGCAGTACGAGTGTGATTCGTTCTGAATTTAGAATACTTAACGTTCGACATTTCGCGCAATTTATGAGTCAGTCAATTGTTGCAATAGCATGTGTATTTCATGTATACAGCACATCCTTAAAATATATATTAGCACGTATCATTCAACTGCCACTGTGCTTATCACACCCAGTATGTCAGTCTTTGTAAGTTTTGAAACACTGCTAAGACTTGTTAGCGCTGTTATACACACGTTTCCCCATTACTTCAGATAAATCTCGGAATGAGATTTAACGTAACCAGTTTCTGTTTCATTATTAACCCTTTCGCTGCCAAACTCTGTCGTCTGCTTACTTTGTCGTCTGCTACAAATTTTCATTTTTTTTTATTTTCTTCATTTTTGTTTCAAAAACATAGTAACAGTAACAAACAGTTTGGATCCTGATGAGACGCTGAGTTACTCGGCGTCTCATCTGGATCCAAACTGTTTGCATAGGTAATCACAGATCCGGCATTGGCAGCGAAAGGGTTAACGTAATCGGTTTCTGTTTCATTATTAACACTAGTCGTTCAATGTAGTTCATTATCTCTTTTGGCACCAAATAATTGTCTTCCCTTAAACGTAAGTGGTCTGTTAAACAGTTTGGATCCTAATGAGACACCAGGTTACTTACTCGGCGTCTCATCTGGATCCAAACTGTTTGCAAATGTAATTACATATTCGCCCATTGCAGCCAGGGCCCCTCATAACTTTGATTATGGATACCCTCTTTATATCCAGTTCCAATCAATCATTGCAACAGCACATTCCTCTATACCATGTAATCTAGTATCGCCATGCTTACAAACTAAACTTTCGTAGTACTTGTCGCGCAAAATATGTCACCGTAAGTAACTTTTGAAGCACTGCTGGATGTTGAGACGACCGTTATCCCCATAACTTGAGAAAGGTTCCGGAATGAGGTTTCTGTTTCATAGTTAAACGTTCGAAATCCAATGTAATCCATTATTCGCTTATTGAATTCATATACCACAATGCTGTTTGTTTCAATCACTCTTTGCAATAACAAACACATTTCTTATAGACAACGTAGCCTAGTATAGCCAGGCTTACAAACAAAACTGTCATAGTAATTATAACGACAAATGTGTCTTCCGAGGCTGGTCTGGAAGTACCGTTAAGTGAGTTGTTTATCAGTTGGTCATGTTCCACTGATCTGAAATAAGTCCGATTTATATCTGTCATATCACCATCACGCACATGTTATACATACATGAATATTGTACTGTTCATAAATGTTGGAACGGATTCAAGATACGTCTAATTTCCACCTGTGTATAAGTGCGTTAACCCTTTACCTGACAGCTACCACGTTGACGGCTTTGCAAACAGAGTAGATCCTGGGTCCCTGCTTATAAAACTTTTAGTTGAGTCTGAGTACGTTCTCAAGCTTTTGATTGGTCAGATTTGAGCCTCTGGCTCAAATCTGACCAATCAAAAGCTTGAGAACTCAAATCTGACCAATCAAAAGCTTGAGAACGAAATTCCGACTCAACTAAAAGCTTTATAAGCATGGACCCTGGTCAGACAGCTGAGCACATGTAGAAACAGTAGCCGTCTGATAAGGATCTTCTATGTTTCCTAATGGAAGTACAGATACAACCAGCTTCTGCCATGGTAAACAAATCCTTTGTTTTCAAGATACCACATTTAGAAAATAACTACCTTATATTTTTGACGAATATTTATCAGATAAAGGGTTAATTACCACAAAATTCCTTTACACTTAAATGAATACAAATCCCAGTTACATTTGCATAGAACCATATGAATGATCAGAATTTGCCGTCCGAATAACACTAACACAACTGTAAAATTTAGTCTCCGTTTATACGTTGTAATAGTCAAATGTCTTATTCGTGCTTGCCAATAGGGATAAAGTCATTGTGGCATTGCATGTGAATTTAAGTTCCACACATTAAACAATCTACAGGCATCAAAGCACGTGTCCTCGCTTCTATAGTGAATGAAACACCGGGTGTAAGACCCAGCTGTATACCCTCACTCAGACAAGTATGTAACATTTCCACTGCCAATCGTTATTCTCATAACTGTAATGTTCCTCAAATCTGCTCTGCGTGAAACAGCTGATTTGTTCGTGCATAGCGAAGAGGTATTGATGTGGTGTATATCAAACTACTGGAAAAAAAAATCGGATAGCTGTTATCTGTCATAGCAGATATTTGCATTTGTGTGAGATCCGACGCAACAAATGAAAAAAATATGTTTCCTGAGAAAATTGTTTAGCATGTCAGACTCAGATAATGTTATACTTAATCCTGTGTTTAACAGAGACGTTTACAAACAAAGTAGACCCAGATTAGATGACTGATCAAGATCTGCTCGGTTTGTTTATGAAAATATACACATACATATGCCATTCTGCAGTTTCTGGCATGGCATAAATTCTTGTGTCCATGCACCAGTATAAACAATCAAGGGATGAATATTTCATGATGTTATTATTTTTCTTACATAAATGTTCATGAGGTAATGGAATAAGTCTTGAGCTCATTTGTTAAGAATATTCAAACACACTGGTATGTTGTAAGATTAATATACTGTAGAACCTGTCTTAAGTGGTCATTGTGTATTGAATGTAGGCGTCTTAACCCTTTCGCTGCCAATGCCGGATCTGTGATTACCTATGCAAACAGTTTGGATCCAGATGAGACGCCGAGTAACTCGGCGTCTCATCAGGATCCAAACTGTTTGTTACTGTTACTAGGTTTTTGAAACAAAAATGAAGAAAATCAAAAGAATGAAATTTTGTAGCAGACGACAAAGTTAGCAGACGACAGAGTTTGGCAGCGAAAGGGTTAAAAAGCAAGTGGTTGCTTCATGCAGGACAGAAGTAATGTAAAAGCTCCTATAGGAGCAGTTTGCATTACTTTTGACCTGCATTATGCTACCACTTGCCTTTCAGAATCATAATTAGACTTTTTTGGATGACCACTTAAGACATGTTCTATTGTTATTCCGATTCGTTCGAGTTATTGAGTAATTATTATTTGAGTTTCAAAAAGTTTGAATCCTGGTAAGTCGCCGAGTTACCAGATTTGCCGTCTAGATCTAAGCTTGCCGTCTAGATCTAAGCTGTTAGTAACTACGAGTCAGACAGCTCAGGAAATATATCACACACTTACGATGCTGGGTGTTGTCGTTTCGATCCCAGCTCGAGTTTTATCCCATCTGTTTTAGAAATCTTTCCTTTAGCACTCAGCATATGAATATGTGAGGCTAGGAGGTTCACCCGATGCCAGGAAAATATGAGTGGTGAGAGAATACCACATTAATAATTATAATATTGAATAATAATAATAACAATAAAATAATGATAATAGTAATTATAATAATAATAAGAGTAATAATAATGAAGATAATAATATTTTAAAAAAAATTAATATTAATAATGATAATAAAATAATAATGATGATAATAATAATAACAACAACAACAACAACAAAGATAATTGTATATTGAAAATACTCAAGATGGATCTTTTCTTACGACTGAAGAAAACAATATAGAAACTAAGCCAAGAATATTTGCACCATATTGTTTAAAAGAGTTTTGTAAGAGACCAATACATTCAAGCTTGGAATGCAGCTTTAAACAATACCCCAAAACTAGATAGATATTGCAAATATGACACAAATTTATGTTATGAAAAATATTTAGACCTTATAAATAATTATGCGGTTCGTACTCAGTTTTCGAAATGTAGATTAAGTTCTCACAAGTTAGAAAAAGAAGTTGTTCGCTATCTCTTTCTTTGATATACCTAGAGAAAGCAGAGTGTGCAAATTGTGTAAAGGAAATGCTGTCGAGCCGAATTTCAGTGTTTGATGATTTGTCCATTATACAGAAGTTTAAAAATTAATATCTTATATATCCTGTCCTACGCAGCAACATTGTATAGCCTTAATGTTATCTAAAAGCAAATCGACTATCATTAACCGTTTCCCTGTTGAACATTCATTGAGAAATAAGGATAGTGTATCAAGTTCCGCGACAAAATATCAGTATAATTATGCTGTGACCTCCTCGTCTACGGAATAACACGATAAAGAAACTGTAATTTTTATATTTGGAATAACGTTTTTGTTACAAATGTTAGAATTACGAATTTATCAACATTGATGAAGAAATTCTATTTTAATACGACACATTACAAAACATTACAAGTCTGCAATTTATACATTTCACGCTATCGTCATTCACACACAAAATTATGATCTGAAAATTATTAAATCACAATTAAAAATACTCCTTCGTGTAGCCAGTGCATGTTTGCGCATCTTGATACCAAAGTTGTCTATAGTTTGTACTTATAAGTATAACAAAAGTCCCTTAACCAAATGTACACTTTCTTTATCGTGTTAGTATATATATATACGAGATATATACATGTAGATGGTTGGTACCGGTAGAAACTTTAGATTCAGATCTATTATAACGTCATAAGCACACAGAGCTGACCCTGATCGGACAGTTCCTACATGGGTCTGTCTTGGTCTACTCTGTTGGCAAAGATGTGTAAAGGCGTTTATATGAGGAAAAATTTTAAAAAGTGCAAAAAATTGTAAAAAGGCTCACATAAGAAAGACCCTGGACAAATTCCCATATAAGAATGATATGTTTAAGATCGTTAATGCTATACATTGTACATGTATGTTTATACAACATGAATGTGTATTCTGCCTTTGCTCATCTGTCTTTGCAATACTGTACTTTTCATTATTGTTAATGGCCAAATGCATTTTGCGTTATGCCGGAATGTCAGCAAACTGCAATGTTTGTTTACCTGGTGTATATTTCTAGACAAGACAATAACTAATCTAAATATAACTCCTACTTATCTACATAAGAAGGATAAATACAACGTTATCTCATAAATAATGATGTAAGCAATAATTACAGTAAACCTCTCTATAACGACCACTAAACTGTGTTAATTAGTTGGTATTTAAGACAGGTGGCTGCTTAAAGCAAGGTGAAAGTAAAACAGAACGCTCCTATAGGAGCGTTCGATTTTACTTTCACCTTGCTTAAAGCAGCTACCTGCTTTTTATACAAAATACTTGATGTAATTTAGTGGCCGTTATAGTAAGGTTTTACTGTACATCATGAGTATCTATAACAAGTGCGTTTTTCACCATGGTAGACCCTGTCGAATCAGAACTATATTTCTTTATAAGCAAACTGAGAAGATCCTTATCGGACGGTTGATCACTGTAGGAGCCCTCTGATCTGGGTCTACTCGTTTGCGAAGGCGTTAATAGGCGTAAATGTAAGGTAAATGTTTAAACATTTCTCAATTAAAACGAGACACATTTCATAATATAATTATAACATAGAGCTATGTTATTTCAACACATGAATATTCATTATCAAAAGTTTCAAAACATGAATATAAACGAATCAACAACAGTAGTACCTTCTTAAGCGACCATAAAAAAGAAAAGAGGTTTTAGTATGGGTTTGTAATGCATAAGGTAGCTTAATACAGGTTAAAAGTAATACAGAAAGCTCATTTTTGCCCTGCATTAAGCAAACATCTGCTTTTTAAGACTCCTATGTTCAATAAATGAACGCCCGCCTAGGACAGTCTATACTCTACATATTCTGCATGTTCCCCTTGCTTCGGTTTCGGTTGGCATGGAAATCGAACCCATGTGGAAAATGAGCAAACAAAAAACTAATTCACAATTTAATTAATATCGTGGCTCATATTTAGCTTCGACTGTTTGTTTGTCAGCTGTGTGAAATTCTAAGCCTGTATTGGTTTTCTCATAGTGATATCGTACTTGTTAATCTACACGTAAGTGAACAGCGTTATAAGTATATTGTTCATAGCAGAAACCCGGTGATGTTTAACCCTTTCCCCGTCCTATGTCTATTCCAAATTTAAATACGTACAGAATGTCCATGGACAAAAAAAGTTATAATAAAATATGGAAGATGGGACAATGTAGCCTATAGGAGCCGTTTGATCTGGATCTTTGCAAATGCGTGAAAACACGTCAACATGAAGGAAAGGGTTATTCATTTCGCGTCCAACGGCGATTCTGCGAACACCTTGCAAATAGTTTGGATCCAGATGAGACGTTGAAATACCATAGCTCTATTTCTACAGTTTCTGTGATAGTAGCACTTGTTCGTGCTGCTATTATAAAACATCTTTAAATATTCATTAATATTAACCCATTTGCGCCCAGTGGATTCTTCCATGATTATATATTGGATTAATCCATTTTTTTTATCTGATGGGTGCCTGACCTAAATTTTCAATTTCATTTTGTTTTATATTGAAATTCCTATCAGCAAACAGTGTAGACTCTGATCAGACGCCGCATTATATGCGGCATCTGATCAGAGTCTACACTGTTTGCCTACGTCCCATATATGGGATCGTGGGAGCAAATGGGTTAATAGTCATTATATCTGACATGATTATTCATACACAATGATTACTGCTAGATAGACAGTATGTACTGTAAACCCCGCTAATGAGGTATAATTCTGGATGCTAGATGCAGGTGGTGGCTTAATGCAGGACAAAAGTAATGGAGAAAGTTCCTAGAGGAGCTTTCTGCATTACTTTTGTCCTGCATTAAGCAACCACCTACTTATAAAGACACCAATGTTTATTCATTAAGTGATCGCATTAGAGGGGTTCTATTGTACGGTAAAGCTGAACTACCCGTCTCAGTACTTTATAGATGCAGACAATAAAGACGAGGTCAGCTGTTGTATCAGAAGATTGTTTGTTTGTTTACTCCATAAATACGTTTGTCTACGCCTTTGCAAACAGAATACAGTAGAACCTGTTTTAAGCAGTGGTTCATTTATTGAACACAAGAGTCTTAAAAAGCAGGTTGTAGCTTAAGGCAGGACTAAAGTAATGTCAAAAGCTCCTAGAGGAGCTTTCTGCATTACTTTTGACCTGCATTAAGCTACAATCTGCCTAACAGACCCATAAATACGCCTCTTTTTATGGCCGCTTAAGACAGGTTCAACTGTACAACTGTAGACCCAGATCTGACAACTCCTATAGGAGCCGTCTGATCAGGGTCTACTCTGTTTGCTTATGATATAATAAAGATATGATTCTACAGTTTCTGCCATGGCCAAACATTCATGTGTCTATGTGCTATTATAACAATTACTCTAATCAATATTCTTGATGTCATTATTTCTTACATGAATATGCATGAAGTAGGGTTAACAGCATTTCCGTCATATCCAGAACGTCAAGCTAATAACAGGCGGAGGAGGACCCCGAAGGTTCCTCTAAGCACAAAACAAGGTTTGCATTGTTTCGTTCATAGACGAACACCCGGGTAGAGCCACTGACCTGAAGTCACCGGGATAGCTTCCTCACACGAAACAAATCCAAATATTCAGACCGGGACACTAACCACAACGGCGATGAGCTAAATGATTGTTAGTAGAAGACCATCATCATGCGGCTTAAGAGTAAAAGGTCGCCCCGTACTTAATCAGCGTTGTTATTTATTCTGGTCCTTCGGGATCATCAATTTCAGTGCATTTTTTAAAAGCTTTGGAAATTGAATACCGCTTAAGCCGGTGCTATGGAGAGGGGGGGGGGGGGGGCGTGAGTAGTGTTGCACTTTGAATTACTGTTCATGAACAGACTCAATAAAACCTAGTCTGCAATTTTCTCTTTTCACATTGCTGTTTTTGGTTTCAAATGATCTTATCTTTATCTAAATTATAATAGCATCATATTCTGTTCCATATAGCGTGTCTACTGTCAGCCAAGTTTAGCACTCTCCGGCTATGCACGACTTTACTGTCAATTGCAAACAGCTGGGACGCGGATGAGACGCCGGGTAATTCCTCGTATCACCCGAATCCACGCGGTTGAACTCTAGGCCAGTAGTTACTCAAGTGCTTGATTGAATCGGAAGTAGTCAACATTTCGACAGATCCAAATTTTAACAGACGTCATGTTCTTTACAGTGGGTACGTGTTAACTCTCTCACTGCCAAGTATTGTCGTCTGCAAGTTTTGTCGTCTGTTTTAAAGTTTATTTTTTGATTTCCTTCATTGTTACCTTCAAAACAACAACAACAAAACAATAATCTCAGTAACAAACTGGAACAAATTTTGAATTCTGTTTCCATGCTTATAAAACTTTTTAGTTGAGCCTGAGTTCGTTCTCAAGTTTTTGATTGGTCAGATTAAATTTTTTTGAGCCTTTGGCTCAAATCTGACCAATCAAAAGCTTGAGAACAAACTCAGACTCAACTAAAAAGCTTTATAAGCATGGTCCCTGATGAGACACTGAGCTGTTCGACGCCGTATCTGGATCCAAACTGTTTTCATAGGTTATCTGGATCCAAACTGTTTTCATAGGTTATCTGGATCCAAACTGTTTGCATAGGTTATCTGGATCCAAACTGTATGCATAGGTTATCACAGATTCGCGAATGGCAGTGAAAGAGTTAAATGTATATTTCAGAGCTACAGAATAAAGGTGCGTACCCAGATACTAAATTCGTCATTTATTCAACATACCCTATACTGTGACCACTCTCTAGAGGCGTTTCGGAGAGATGATTCTAAAGAGTGGCCACAGTATAGGGTTTGGAGGGGGAGAGAGGGGGGGGGTGGGGGATGGGGGGGGGGAGTGGGTAAAGGAGCTATTCTTGAAAATGTTTTAATTTACGCCTCTTATCTGGATCTCTGGTATATTCACATAGCGAATCTACCGTCGGCAACGTTTGAAACCATTTGCTCCATTAATATTTATGTAAGGTATAATGGCATCATAAATAGAAAATAAATGATTTCTATAATGCCATATGGTTCGAGCTGATTCTGGAACAAAATAACATGAATCATTGTTTGTAATTAACCACCACGGTCATCGACACCATCCAACATTAGTGCTATATAGTGCCCCCCCCCCTCCCTTCTCTTAACCGGAATATTCTAGTAGAGAAGAATTTAGATACTTTAAGGACTCGTTTCAATCACTCGTAAATATCAATATGACGTCAATTTACAAATCGAATTCTGTACACAGACAGACAGACAGACAACCTAAATATCGCATCACTAATTCCTGGGCAAGTATAACTACCATCATAACTTCCAGCATAACTTTCAGCTGGGAATTAAAGAACACTTGCTGAATAGATGATCTTTCACATCAGGACGAGGAAAATAAATAAAGTCGATTGTGACAAAAGGTACGTAATATTGAAAGACACAGTAGACGGTTTTAAATCAACAACACTGTTAGAGTCCAGATGCATTTATGACATGCCGTAGTCGGCTGTCTATCAGCTCTTAACCCGCTGCAAAATTCAAATCTCGTGCAATTGCGACTACTTCCGATTCGATTAAGCTTTTTAGAAACTATTGACCGAGAGTAAAAAAACTAGATCCTGATGAGATGCAGTGTTACTCGGGATTTGATCTGGATCCAAGCTGTTTGCAACCCGACCCAAGTCACTGTCAGCGGGAATAAAGATTATCAAAACATATAGCTGTCAGAAGTGTCTCTGTACAAAAACCTGCACATCAAACTCTTAGCACTGAATCAATCGCCGTTCTCATAACTGTTACACCAAACAAATTCACTCTACGTGAAACAGCGTGTTTGTTCGTGCATGGCAAAGCATTGATGAGGCTAAGGTCAAGCACCGCTACTGTGGCCACAAAAAGGAGTTTAAAGCAGGGTCTATGGCACCAGGCATGGTCCTATTGAAAATGACATACACATGTACGAGTATTACTGGTTTTATAAAACAGATGGAAATTAAAGAAAAACGAAGTCATGCAAAATACTAATACATGAGCATTCTGCATTACGTAGCCGCCTGCATTACGTAGCCATCTGCATTAGCTTCGTTCTACATTGAAACTAATCCATCTGCATTTGTTTCGTTCTGCATTAAGCTTCTATCTACATTAGTTTTGTTATGCAGT
This sequence comes from Azorinus chamasolen, assembly GCA_963576725.1. Taxonomy (NCBI): domain Eukaryota; kingdom Metazoa; phylum Mollusca; class Bivalvia; order Cardiida; family Solecurtidae; genus Azorinus; species Azorinus chamasolen. The sequence goes on along the minus strand of OY755236.1, from coordinate 78,006,603 downwards.
AATGAGCATTCATCTGCTTTAGTTTCGTTCAGCGATAAGCAAGCATCGATCTGCATAACTTTGTTCTGCATCAAGCATCCACCTGCAGTCATCTGCATTACATTCAGTCTACATTACTTTCATTCTGCATTAAGCACCCACGTGCATTACTTTCATTCTGTATTAAACACCCACGTGCATTACTTGAGTTCTGCATCAATCTGCCATATGCACTACTTTCGTATTTTATTTAGCAGCCATCTGCATTATTTACGTTCTGCATTCAACAGTCATCTGCATTACTTCCGTTCTGAATTAAGCAGTCATATGCATTACTTCCGATCTGCTTTCAGCATATGCCTTTCAAAAAGCCTATGTGTATTTATTAAGTTGATGTATTAGTAAGGTTTTGTTGCTATAGAATACAACCGGAACAGAGGAACCTTTGACATTTGTTACTGTCACTGTCGCTATTAACATTTGTTGGGAGAGTTTAACCTGTCATGTCATCATATAGATATATAGGAACCTCTTCCATTGATCTGAATATAACACTGTATTTAATGGTTTATATGAAATGTGATCGAACTGGATCATTGTAAAATAGTCTTGAGTACGCTACATCCGAGTACGTGGTCATCTTTGCAAGCAGTTTTGATGCAGCTAATCAGAATACAAACATACATTTAACCCTTTTTTCAATTTTCAATACCTGCTGAATATCCATTGACAAAACAGTTTGTATGGTAGGTGAAATAGTGTATCCATTTTAGAATCGATAGAAACAGATCTATCATATTCCATTAGCAAACAGAGCAGACCCTGATCAGACGGCTCCTATAGGAGCCGTCTGATCTGGGTCTACTCTGTTTGCGAATACGTGAAAACACGTTTATATGAAGGAAAGTGTTAATACCTTTTTTTTGAATAGCAAACGTAAGGAAAGTGTACACGTAATTCATCTCGCGCTAAGCATGGCATGGTTGGCATTTGCAAACAACCTGAATCCCGATGAGAGCCGGTCCAAGCAGTTTGACACCCGGTCAATGCAGTAGAACCTGTCCTAAGCGGCCATGTGTGTATATATCACACACGTGTTACATATTCTATCCGTGACATATACGGTTCAACAAAACATATTGTTGTACATAAAATGACAAAACGCAATTAGATATTGTAACAGTGACTTGTTTTGAATTTGTATTCTTAAACCCTTTCTTGAACATTAAGTAAGAAATAACGACTGTTGAGTATAAATTAGTTGACCTTTAATAATGGCGTTTGAACGAGAGAATATTTTTTCATGGCAGAAACTGTAGAATCATATCTATATTATATCATAAGTAAACAGAACAGACGAATCTGATCAGACGACACTTGCAGTTGATGTATGTTCTGTGTCTACTCTGATTGCAAATGCGTGAAAAGGCGCTTCTATGAGGTAAAAGGTTAAGATCTATAGAGTGGGATACATGTAAATGCAATGAATATTTCCATTGTGCAATTGTCCTCAGTTTTCTTTCTATTCTTTCAATCTTTTGACCGAGTATGAGTCCTGATACAGGGATACAAAACTGCAACGAAGTAAGAAGGAGGCAGTAATTCCTTTAATCTTTCCATCACAAACAGACATTTATTTGCCTTTACAAATAGAGTAGAACTAGATCAGACGGCACCTGTAGCCAGGTCGTGGTTGGTTTGTAGGTAAGGGCTTATCAATTTGAGGCTGTTGGGTATTAAAACATCAATATGTTGATCATTAAATCAAACACATTCAATTCTTAAGTCCAATAATTTGACCCTGCTAGGTCTTTTTCACAGAACAAAATACAGTAAAACCCCTCTAAACCGGACGTCAAACATTAGTAACAATGCTTTAGTAAAACAGGTGGCAGCTTAATACAGAGTGAATGTCAAACAAAAAACTTTTTGAGAGCTTTCTGTGTGTCTTTGAACCTGCCTAAAAAGGTCCAAATTCTCCATTACTTTATTCCGGTGTCAGAATGTGTTTAGGATATGATTAACTTCAATGTAGCCACCAGGCTGTCCTATAGGCAGACACTATTGCGAAACAAATGTCTCCCAGTGTAAAAGAAAAAGCTCGTACTTCTTGCAAATAGTTATAGATAATACTAGCCAGTAGATAAATCAAAGTACTGATAGTACTGAAGGGATCTGTGTTTTTGGAAAGAAAACGTGTGTTATTCAGTAGAACCTCTCTAAACCGGACGAATATAAACATTATGACTGGGCATTAAAGACTGCTGTATGCTGACCAACTATACAAAAAGCTCCGGCAGAAGTTTCCGTATCGCTGTCAGCCTGCATCAAGCAGCCACCTGTTTTGAATCCTCGAAAATAATGTTTATTTTCTGTTCGGTCTAGAGAGATTCTACTGTATTTGGGTGTTTGTTTGCGAGTTATTTTTTATGTTCCCAGATGCTGAAATCTTATCTGGTGGTAGCTGGCATTTTGCATGTTTTATGTAAATATTTCAAACCCAATTTCCAAATTTGAAGTATAATTTAGTAAAGGTATAAGTTGAACAGTGTCAAGAAATCTTGATCTTCTGAAAACATTATATATAAATATATTTATATAAATGTATACAAAAATAAGTTTAAAATTAATTAAATATTGGAACCTCGCAAACAATTCATGTAGATAATCAAGAATGGTTGTATAGTTTTACAATCTATAATGGCAATCACCTGAAATTGTTAACAGATTTTGAAATGGGAGAAAAAAAGAGTAAATGTATTTATGATGAAATTTTATTGTAGACAATGTCAAGAAAAAGTATAAAACAGCAAATAAACATATGCTGCAAGTAAAGCATCTGTTTGAAAGTAATTAAACCAGAGCACAAGCGGGTGCCAACGCTTATCTGTTCCATAACCCTGTAAAGACAAACTGAATGAACTTCAAAATAAACTCAGCTTCAAATTTTGTTGCTTAAAACATTTGTATTAAGTTTCATTTATATCATTTTAATATTTTTCCCAGAAAACCACAGACAAACTAAAAGTTGACCGACTAACAAAGCAATGAACACACGAAGTTCAAGGACCATAACTTTTGAATAAAATGACATATCAAAATCCCCGTAATATATGTGAAAATTCATATTAAGGTTTAACCATGTAAAAAAATTGAAGTAAATATCATTTCAAATGAAAAAGTTATGGCCATCCTCATATTTGCATAGATTTGCATTATTTTTTTAAGTGCAAGGGCCATAACTCCGAAACATCTAATCAAATGATCTTCAGAATCAACTTAGCTTCAGGTCTTGATGCATTAAACATGTTTATGAAGTTTCATTAATATCTGTCAAACAGTTTTGCCAGAAAACAGTGGACAAATTATTTGCATATATTTGCATTTTTTTTAAGTAAAAGGGCAATAACTCCGAAACAACATATCAAATAAACCTCAAAATCGACTCAGCATCAGATCATGATATATTAAACATTTTTGTGAAGTTTCATCAATATCTCTCAAACAGTTTCCCAGAAAACAGCCGACAAGGGCCATCACTCCGAAACGACAAATAAAATGAACCTCAGAATCAACTCAGCTTCAGATCTTGATGCATTTAACATTTGTGTGAAGTTTCATTAATATATGTCAAATAGTTTTCCCAGAAAACAGCGGACAAACTATTTGCATTATTTTTTAAGTAAAAGGGCCATAACTCCGAAACAACAAATCAAATGAACCTCAGAATCAACTCAGCTTCAGATCTTGATGCATTAAACATTTGTGTGAAGTTTCATTAATATCTCTCAAATAGTTTTCCCAGAAAACAACGGACAAACTATTTGCATATTTTTTTAAGGACAAGGGCCATAACTCTGAAATGAAAAATCAAATGAACCTCAGAATCAACTCAGCTTCAGATCTTGATGCATTAAACATTTGTGTGAAGTTTCATTAATATCTGTCAAATAGTTTTCCCAGAACACAGCAGACAAACTATTTTTTAATGTATTTGCATTATTTTTTAAGTAAAAGGGCCATAACTCCAAAACGACAAATCAAATGAACCTAAGAATCTACTCAGCTTCAGATCCTTGATGCATTAAATATTTGTGTGAAGTTTCATTAATATCTCTCAAATAGTTTTCCCAGAAAACAGCGGACAAACTATTTGCATATTTTTTAAAGACAGGGGCCATAACTCTAGAATGAAAAATAAAATGAACCTCAGAATCAACTCAGCTACAGATCTTGATGCATTTAACATTTGTGTGAAGTTTCATTAATATCTGTCAAATAGTTTTCCCAGAAAACAGCGGACAAACAAAATGTTGACGGACGAACGAACGAACGGACGGACGGACAGGGCCACGACAATATACGACCACCTTTATTAGGTGGGCGTATAAAAAAGCTTTGTTTATTAAAACAAGCCAATTTTTGACAAAAATAACAAAAGGCAATAACTCCAAAGACACTGAAGACAGAGTTATGGACATTGTGCACTGCACTTGTGGTCAATGTGTGGTCTATCTGTATGTGAAGTTTGAAGTCAATAGCTTTTATACTTTGAAAGTTATGATCCGGACAAGCCAGATTTAAAAAAAAAAATAACAAAGGGCAATAACTCCAAAAATACTGAAGACAGAGCTACTAACCGTGTGCACTGTACTTTTGGTGAATGTGATCTATCTCAATATGAAGTTTGAAGTCAATAGCTTTTATATGTTTGAAGCTATGAGTCGGACAAACCAGATTTTCACTAGAATAACAAAGGGCAATAACTCCTGAAATATTGAAGACAGAGTTATGGACCTTGTGCAAAGCATTTGTGGTCAATGTGTTCTATCTGTACATGACGTTTGAAGTCAATAGCTTTTACACTTTGAAAGTTATGATCCGGACAAGCTAAATTTTGAGAAAAATAAACAAGGGCAATAACTCCAGAAGTACTGAAGACAGAGTTACGAACATTGTGCAATGCATTTGCAGTCCATGTGATCTATCTGTATATGAAGTTTGAAGTCAATAGCTTTTATACTTTGGAAGTTATGATCTGGACGAATGGACGGACTGACAGACGGGCGGATAGATGAACAGACGGATGGACATGGTTACTCCAGTAAACCCCCCAAAACTTTGTTTGTGGGGATATAAAATACAATGTTCATTATTTTGTAGATTTTAAACCATTAAGATAAATAGAGCATTTGCTCCTTTGGAGCAAATGCTCTATTTATCACAATGGTTTAAAAAAGTGACTTTAACATACTTGTATGCGATGGCAATCTGTCCTAGGAGAATCGGCAATTGTCCTGAATCGCAATTAAATATATTATTTCATGAGCGAACAGAGTAGATCCTGATCTGGACCTACTCTGTTAACAGTTTGCAAAGCCTTAGCCTTATGGAGGAAAGGGTTTACCAAATGCCTTTTCACTTTTGCGAACAGAGTAGATCCTGATCAGACGGCTCCTATAGTTGTTGTCTGATCAGGGTCTGCTCTTCTTTACTTGACCTGACTGTCAGACATGATATAGATATGATTCTATAGTTCTTTTCAGAGTAAAAAATTCCTTAGAAGGTTTATATTAACATTCAGCTTATATAAATATTCATGATACATCAATATTTCTTAAATGAATAATGAACAGGGAAAGGGTTTAGATATAATATACATGTAGATCTATACGGTTATAGTTTCTGCCATGGCAAAATATTCCAGTGTCCATGTGCTTTTACAAAAATTAACCTAATTAATATTCATAATCATGATGATGTCATACTTTCTTACATATAAATTAATATTAATATTCATGGAATAAAGTCTTTATTGACATAAAGTATTGAACATTGTCAGATAAATTATGTCTCTAAACCCATTGCTACATGAAATAATGACAATATGAACATTGATTGTAATATTATTCTTGATATAACGTTTAACAGGAATTTTGGTAATGGCAGAAACTTTAATCTATACATTATTCTATTAGCAAAAAGAGCAGACCCAATCAAACGGCTCCTAGTCTCCCACATCTGTCTGCTATGGGTATACTCTTTTTGCAAAGATATTCAGCTCTTATATATATATATATATATATATATATATATATATCACCATTTGGGTGTTGTCAGTCTAGTTCCTTATATACCACTCATACTGTGTTAACCCCTTACTCCATAAATGCGCCTTTCTACACCTTTGCAAATAGGGTAGACCCACATCAGACAGTTCTTATACAGAGCTCCAAATAAGATGCCTTTACATTTTCAAGAATAGCTCCTTTATTTATCCACCAATTAAACCTTATATACTGTGACCACTCTTCAGTAATTTTCTAGACGAGACGATTGTAAAGAGTGGTCACAGTGTAGGGTTTGGTGGTGAAATGACGATTTTAGTATTTGGGAACACACCCTTATCTGTACCTCTGCCTATATGAGTCATCTGATCAGGGCATGTTCTATTTGCTTCTGACATAACATACATTTAGCTCTACAGTTTCTGCTGTGGCCAAAAACCCCTGTTTTAAAAATGCTGTTGCAAAATTTTAAAACTCAACCCATTTATATTCATGTCATATGATAATTTCTTACCATGAATATTCATGGAGTAAAGGCTAAACTGCTATGATCAAGTTTTGATCACTGTGACCATGGCATGACAACTCTGCATGGTTTTACAAACTGAGCATCATCTACAGGGTCGACAAACAAATACTGATTGCTTGTATCCCAAGTAGTTCATTAGGTTCATTCTGAGACATGTTGGTTGCTCATTTTACAAAACGTTGGGATAGCTTCTGATAGTCCTTTCTGCTTTTTAATATGTCCAAGTTGTTGACAAACATCATGCTTCAGAGTCCTGCCCATCTCTCTCAGCATGCCAACATATTCCATTTAATTATCCGTTTAGAATTACCATCATACTGTCTTTGACTAAATTGTTTTGCAATAAACTGGTACATGTGAAAAAGTTGTGACTCGACTGGGACTTGAATCCAGGGCCTGTGGCTTACCATGCTAACACTCTACTGACTGCGCTATCAAGTCACACAGTCTAAAGCTTTTCAATGTTCCGACAATCTTTAACCAACTACTGTTCCATATGGAGATCAGCAAACACTGGCTGCTAGTATCTAAAGTAGTTCAGTAGATTTTAACAATTCGTATATCACAAAGTCAGCACCAGCTGATCAAGCTTTTCATACTTAGATCAGTATTGGGAAATCTTGTTTGGATGTTGATAAAAATGTTTCATTGATTTGGTCTTGCTTTGTGGCGACAATTACTGTGTTTCGACATTGAAAGCTCTTTGTCAATAAAGCAATATTATTCTCCATTTCTGTGGCATTTAAAGCATAGTGGGCTTTGTTAGAAAACTGGCGTGTCAGGTCCCTTGTTGTTTGGAATCTTGTCGAAATTACTGTCCCCTGCAAATAAAATTAATGTTTATGATTAAAATGTATTTCTGGAAATATTTCTTAATCCCCTACACCATAAATATTCATATAACAAATAAAATGGGGTTATTACGCAGGTGACTAGGGCCGCAACAAACAAATAGCGGTTATTACGCAGGTGACTAAAGCTGCAGCGTGATATATTGGCCCGCCACCTTGCAATTGGCCCGAGGGCTTAGCCCGAGTTACTATATCAAGGTAAGGGACTATATCACTCTGCGGCCCTATAGTCACCTGTGTAATAACCTGTTTATTACATTTATGGGTCAAATTGGATCTCCATGTACTAGGTGCAATAGATTCTCAAAGGATTGAAAGAATCAGCACTATCAAGTCACACAGTCATTAGATGACGTCATTATGACGGGTTCATATTATTCAAAACTTGGCGTTGGAAAGAGCGGACAGAGTGCTCTTTTTATTCACCGGTACGTGCACATGTATTGGGCATGTAAATTTGAATCGAATCGGGTGAGGATTGTCTTTGTAAAAGCCATGGTTTGGGGACTATTCGGTATACTGTGTACGAGAACTTTGATAACATTTGCATCATCGGAGCAAAATTAGACCTTCATCGCATATCAGGGTTCTGTTGATATAGATTTAGAATGATTACCTTGGCAGCGGGCACAATATCTGTTATTGGTCCGTTGCTAGGTCTGTATTGGTCTGCTCAGACCACACAACTTTATTTTTTTAAATGATATTGGATCATTTATAACGTAAAAATGTTACTATTTATAATAACAAATGTAATAATTACATTTATAGTTGATATTAACTGAATATTTATAATGACACTACAGACAATTCTGTTTTAAACATGCTAGAAACTGTATTATCATCTTAATTATTTCATAACTTAAGCAAACATAGCAGACCCTGATCTGAGAGCTCTTATATTGATATAGATACTATCTGATATGGATATATATGCTCTTTGCAAAGGCATTAACCCGTTTCCTTATATAATGTGTCTTCACGCATATGCAAACAGAGTAGACCCAGATCAGATGGCTCCTATAGGAGCCGTCTGATCAGGGTCTGCTGTGTTTGCTAATGGAATTTTGTAGACCTTTTCCTTTACTTTCCAAAATGGCTACAATGTTCAACCTTCCATATTTCATATAACTATTTTGTTCATGAATATTCAGTATAGGTATTTAAATTTGAAATAAACATAGAACAGGGAAAGGGTTAAGAGGCCTGTTGATTGAGTAAATGACTATAAAACATTTTATATTTAAAATTGTACACATCATTCACCTTTTTTTTCACAAGCCTAAACGCATATAAATGATACTAAAGCACCTTGCTGGTCAGAATGTCTAACTTTCTCAGTGTGTATTACCAGGATAACAACAATATAGGAAGGCCTTGTACAAATTTTCTTCAGATTTCACTATATGTCCATAAATTAACCCTTTCTCTGTTTAAATATTCATTTAAGGGTTAATGACATCATTGGTATCATATTATTGGATAATTTTTTTAAATTGCATATTATTAACAAAGGATATTTTGGTACAGACAGAACCATAGAATTTGATCTATATAACACAATATTATTATAAGCAAACTGAGCAGACCCTGATCAGACAACTACCATGAGAAATTAGTGCAAAACCATTATAACAATGTCTACGAGTAGATCCACGAAAATTACCATTGTACAGTATAAAACCTCTTTAAATTGACCACCAATTTGGCAAAGCATGTCTAATTATGCCTAAAAGTCAGGTGGTAATTACTTGCAGGTATGATAAGTTTAATTCTTTATGCCTTTGCAAACAGAGTAGACCCAGATCAGATTGCCCCTGCAGAAGATACTGTTCATATTTTTGTTTGCCTTGTGATGATAATACATATTATTTCTAAGGTCTAAAACCCCCAAGAAGAATGCCGGCCCTTATAAGTTGAAAAAGTACTGAGACGAGTTTTATTTGTTATTATAACAAATAAAACTGTCATCCCTGTAAGTTTTCAAAACTGGTGCGAAAAATTTACGGGTATAGATTTAATCCAATTCTGTGTTCCGTAATAACAATTTATAATGATGATCTGTATCCACCTTATAAGTTCATTTTATTGCTTGATTGACAGGGAAAATGTAAATTTGATAACAAAAACTCATGAAAATAAATAGGTACCGAATCGTCTAGGGTAAATTTTTGGGAGGGGCCGAGTTGACCATGGTGTCGAATCGTTTTGGGGCCGAATTGTCTAGGGACCCGGTTAGTTTGGTGCCGAGTCGTTCAGAAACCTGTTGTGCGTCTACTTTGTTTGCAAAGGCGTAAAAAGGCATATTTATGGAGGAAGGGGTTTAACTTAAAGTATCAGGGATGAATAAGTTAAAAACTTAATAGCGCAGGTGCTGCAGATATTCTTTCACAGCATTGTAATAACTCGGAAGATTCAAGCAAAGACCTATACAAAGACAAAAGGAGCAAAAATTCTACTAGAGAAAAGTAAAATTTTAGAATTTTGTAGTTTGAAATCATGATAAAAAGAGCATTTGCTCCTATTGGAGCAAATGATCTATTTATCACAATGGTTAATTAATTAAATCAATGGTTTCAAGAAGTGGTTAGAACAAGCGCATTTATGGAGGAAAGGGTTAACTTGAATGTCCCATTGTCTATGTTTACATCCTCTCAAGCAATGTCTGTGATTTATTTATTAGTCATGAGTGCCACTGTAAAGAACAGGTGCCCTTCACTTGCTATGTCTCAACAACAACTCCATCACAAACACATTATTTTTAACCACATGTCATTAGTATTTGAAACATACCAAAAGAATTTTCTGACCCAACCAAAAAGAAAATGATTTTTTTTTTAAATTGTGAACACCCCTGCTTAATATAATAAGTAAAAGGTATTCAACTCCAGCGGACATCTGCTGAAAAATTGATGGGTTCATTCACATTGATCATCCTTGAAAGCTTATTTGACGGCCAATTTCCATAAACTGTGTCATTTATCACTCTTGATGAGCAATCATCTATTTTTTCTCAGAATAACATGCTTTTACAAAGAGTCGCAAAGTGACAACCACTCCCTCTAGGACACGGGTTGATTCTGAGGTTCGAATTACAAATGCACTATAATTCAAGTCGAAACACCATATAACTTTAAGGCATCGCTCAGGTTTGATAACATGAATGGATATTGTGTATTTACAATTTCTTCAAATAATAATTTTCTAAAAATCTCTACAAGCCTGATATTAATATTGACGAAAGTCACTACTTTTGGTTTGTAAGCCATACTCTCTTTTTATAACCAAAAAGTTGACTTTCACCTATATCAACATCAAGCTGGTAGAGATTTTTAGAAGATTATTACTTGAAGAAATTGTTATACACGATATCCATTCATGCCATCGGACCAGGGCAATGCCTTATAGACCAGTTATATGGTGTTTCGACTTGAATTATAGCGTATTTCTAATTCGAACCTGAGAGTCAACCTGTGTCAAAGAGGGGTTGGTTGTCACTTGGCGACAAAATAAAAAAATAGATGACTGCTCATCAAGAGTGATAAATGAGACCAGTTTATGGAAACCTGTGGTCAAATAATCTTTCAAGGACAATCGCAGTGAATGAACCCATCAATTTTTTAGCAGATTTCCACCGGAGTTGAATACCTTTCACTTATTATATAGAGCAGGGGTGTTGTCGAAAAAAATCTTTTGGTATGTTTCAGATTCTTATGACGTGTGATTAAAAAAAATTGTGATGAGTTGTTGAGACATAGCATGTGAAGGGCAGCTGTGCTGTGAACAATATGCTGCTAATCGGGTCACTTTTAATAACACTTTCCCTGTTCTATGTTTCTTACACATTTCAATACCTACTGAATATTCATGGACAAAAAGGTTAATATGTAAAATGGAAGGTGGAGCATTGTAGCCATTTTAGAAAGTAAAGACGCATATCTTTGAAATTCTATTAGCAAACAAAGTAGACCCTGATCAGACAGCTCCTATAGGGCCTACTTTGATTGCAGATTTGTGAAAGCATGTTTATATGATGGACAAGGGTTAATTCTGAGTTGATAATTTGCTCTTTGAGGTCATTTTTTGTGGAATTGCTTTTGGTTCCTCAGTGTTTATATTTATATTCTCCTCTTCCTTCCCCTCATATAAATGTGTGTTTTCACGCATTTGCAAACAGGGTAGACTCCGATCAGACGGTCCCTTTACGAGGAGCAGTCTGATCAGGGTCTATTCTGTTCATGGAACTTTAAAGATCTGTTCCTTTACATTTTTAAATTGCTACAGTGTTCTGCCTTCCATATTTCATTATAACCTATATGAATGAATATTCAGTAGGTATTGATATTTGGAGTAGAATAAACAGGGAAAAGGTTTACACGTTCCCTCTCAATGACACAATTTTTCGCCTCAACCAAAGTCACTAGTTGAAATCATGGTGATAAATAGAGCATTTTGCTCCACAGTTTCAAATGTCTTATTTATCACTCCTTTTCTTTAGTTAATGCTCCTTTTCTGTAGGATAGGTTTAGTTAATATCTTCTCTTCAGTTTATGCAGTTGCAGTATTCTATATTTAGAAACCTAATGTTGCATGTATTCAGTTATCTTCTAGTACTGTACATTAATTATAAATCCAAAACAAAGCAATGCTTTACATGTTATTGCATTGTATTGATACTCTAAAACACCTCTAAAAGTACTATTGTGTTTAAAATATGTACGTTCATACATGTACGTTCATTGCCTTTTGATATAAAGCTAAGAATTAACAATGGAATACTTGTAACATTCCAACAAAGATCTATTAAAAGTAATGTCACATTATGAAGTTATTAACCCTTTCCCTCATATAAACGTGTTTTCACGCATTTGCAAACAGAGTAGACCCAGATCAGACAGCTCCTAGAGGAGCTGTCTGATCAGGGTCTGCTCTGTTCGCTATTGGAATTTGATAGATCTGTTTCTTTACTTTCTAAAATGGCTACAATGTTTCACTTTCCATATTTCATTATAACTATTTTGTCTTGAATATTCAGTAGGTATTGAAATTTGAAATAAACATAGAACAGGGAAAGTGTTAAAAATCTAGAATCCATGCAATGCTTGTATTACCAAATATAGCATGCAAACATTTAGTTACAAGCCTTTGAGAACTAATATGTATTGTTTACCTGGATGTATCACATGTGGATGAGACAATAATAAAGTAATGTGTGAATGTTGGAATATTGACCACTGTTTTCACTGTTTTCATCCCCACTGGAACAGAAGTACTGTTTCTTGACACAGGAAAATCAAAGCAACCAACCAAATGTATATACAGTAAAACTCCACTAATGCGACCGCCAAAAAGAGGTATTATGCATGATGCAGGTGGTAACTAAATGCAAGACAAAGGAGCTTTCTGCATTACTTTGTCTTGCATTAAACAACCAACTGCTTATAAGGACAACCATGTTTATTCATTAAATGGTCGCATTAGAGGGATTCTACTGTATAATATGCCCGAGTAATGACCTTGTACATTTACTCTATCCGTTTTTTGTGACCATTGCACATTCATGACTTGCATTGTAAAGTCATGAACAATTCTAAATTACTCTTAACAGTTGACTCTCGTCACTCGGGTCATAAGTTTCTCAAATGTCTGATAGAACCGAAGTAATGGCTTATTACCACTAGGCACTAGCCACTAGAACTGCTCATTATGCAGCGGTTCTTGGTCAATGGAAATTGTCTTGATATAGGTTTCTACTCCAGCCAAAAGCAAACTCATGCACGCAAAATGGAAGTTACCCTCATAGAAGACTTACCTTTTAGGTTTTTGTCGTGCTTCTTGAGTACATGGCCACGAAATCCCGAGATACTCTTGTACTCGCGTTTACAAACCGGACAAACATACACAGTATCTACACTACTCGATTTTACATTTTCACGCTCATCGTCAGTATATTCACCAAGCACTAAATCTAGGTCTATATCATCTGCCCAAGATAAAAAGTCAGGATCTCTGAATCTTGACATTGTAAGAAACAGAGAAATAAGACAATAATCCAATTAAGAACAACAAAATAATTCAACGTGAATAATGCATTGGAAAGGCAATATCACGATAAATGAATTTGGAGGAATTTACAAGAGTGCCTTCACACTTCAGTTACTGAAGAATTCCTATAATAATAATACATCTTTCAAGTAAGCGTCTGTTAATGAACTTCTTTAATAAAGATCGTTTGAAGTGTCTAACAAATAAAAAAAAAATGAAAATCCGTTAATTACACCAATTGTTAAAACTTAATTGTGGACAATCTTTATTCATTAAGCAAACTGTTTTTCCTCGTTAAAGAAAATGATGTTTTTAACACCTGGCGTGAAAATGAAAGGACTGTTTACAAGTATGCACATAAACATAAACAAACAATAACAAGACAGATTAACACCTTATTTTAAATTTATTTAATTGCATAGATAAATGACAGGATTAGTTTTTGAAAAAATGTCTTTTAACCCTTTCCCTATTCTATGTTTATTACAAATTCCGTTACCAACTGAATATTCATGGACATTTGAGAATATGTGGAAGGCGGAACATTGTAGCTATTTTAGAAGGTATAGAAACAGATCTATAAAATTCTATTAGCAAACGGAGCAGACCCTGATCAGACGACTCCTATAGGAACCATCTGCTCTGGGTCTACTCTGTTTGCTTATTCGTGAAAACACGCTTATATGAGGGAAAGTGTTAATAAGTGTTTAGTTCTTGATGGAGATTCGGATACATTTTCGCCCCATAGACATTCTTGTAGCCACTTCATTGATTCCTGAAACATGCTGTACATATAGAGTTATGCATCAATCATTATCAAAATAATCAGATAATAAAGAATACATATTCATTTTACAAGTAAACATTAATAACATGAAAATAAAAGTGAAACAGCAATCATTATCAATCGGCAAAAATCGATATCGCTAGACGCTTGGTCACATAAATAAGCGTCTATACAACACGGATCTAAAATCTCGCTAAACTCTCGGGCACCTGCTCCGCCGCGAGCTTCTCCGAGATCTGGCGCTGTTTCTTATCTGTGTCTTTGTATAGGTCTTTGATTCAAGATAATAAATCGTGTTCACGAAAGTCATAGCAGAACTATAAATAGAAGACAATGATAACCTAAGCGTTAATGTTTGTATGTATATGTACTTACGATTTTCAAGCTCATCCAAAATGCGTGTCTGGTAAACAAATTCTGCGTAAAGTTTTCATTCTCCTACTCGATTTGCAAACTCCTCACAGTGATCTCCCTTGTCACCACGCCTGCGGTCTATTAGGGGAGATAACTGCGTTGGAGGTTGCGTTTCCCTATGGCGTAAAGTCACGTGATATTCAAAATGGCGGCGATCAATTAATCAAAAATTGATTCGTGTATAAGTGAGCATAAATACCCCAATATTATTAATATCGCCTCATTTTAAAAATATTCGTCATATTTGTTGAAAAAATGATCAAATACAGTAACTGCTTGTCTTAAAAAACGGTCCACGATAGTACTTTTTGTAATAAGTTCAGCTGATTACCTAACTACATTACACATCTGAGTAAATCGTTTCGTGAGGACCGGCTGATTTGCTCTCGCCGTTTCGGTAGATTTGGTATCTGTGTTAACACACAGATCCCAAAAATAGTCCACACAACCTGGCGTACATTGTGAGGTGAGTTGTTATCACTTACTTTGCAATATACTGTATTCATGTTTGTAGTGACAGCGTAAAACCCATATCTATCTCATTCAGCATACTAAAGCTTATCATGAACGTTTGACTTTAGGATCTACCAGTAAAATAATTATCCCCAGCATTCGGACAGACAAACTTGAGCAAATAGTGCAGACCTAGATGTAACTGTTCTAAGAGGAGCAGTTACATCTAGGTCTGGACTATTGCTAATATGTTAATCGAGCTTGTTACCAAAGTGATGTCAATTTAAATTATTCTGCTTTACATATTGATTTAGGGAGGCGCGAATGATAATTACATGTAGTAAGATCAACACAGACCTGTAACGCGCTTTAGGTTTAGTATAAATGTGACTCTGACACATATCAGTTTTTGCTATGAACTTTCAGTTCATATTCATAGTGATCTTCAGAATTCGGAGACTGATCGAACGTGTCCTTTGATGTCCGTGTAATTGGTGAAATTTTTCCGTCTATTAAAAAGTAGGCGATTTTCAAGGATTTATCAATATTCATATACCGTTAATATTTATCAGAATGTACAAGCATTTTTTATGATATGAATACGTGTACAATATATTGTGTTGATTGATTTTTTCGAAAAATAGGCAGAATATAACTTTACCTTGAATTCACATTATAAAACACATCCACTATCATCGGCCCTGTGAGGAACTCGTTGAATTGGTACAGTAAAGTTCCGCTAATGCGACCACCTAAAAGAGGTAATATTCTGGGTGCCAGATGCAGGTGGTAGCTTAATGCAGGACAAAAGTAATGCAGAAAGCTCCTAGAGGAGCTTTCTGCATTACTTTTGTCCTGCATTAAGCAACCACCTGCTTATAAAGGCACCCATGTTTATTCATTAAGTGGTCGCATTAGCGGGGTTTTACTGTACTGTTTATTCTCAATAAGAAGTTAGATGCGATTCTTCGCACAATTATACAGCTTACTGGGTAACACCTGCATTACATTCTAATTAGATTGGCATGATTAGAATTAGATGGAGTGATTACTTCCCCGAGACTATCAATCCCGGATATGATAAACAAAATGACTTCCCTATTTACAGATTTACTTCAAAGCAACATCAGTCAGATGCACACAGTGTGTAATTAGGTTTCTAACGAGAATTCGTGATTCATAATGGTTCAAAATACAGTAAACCCCTATAAACCCGAATTCTATAGTAGAGAAGAATTTAGATACTTTTAGGCAGGTGATTGCTTAATGCAATCCTAAATAAGCTTTCTGCAGGACTTTCACCCTGCATTAAGCTGCCACATGTCTCCAAGTCAGATATTTATACTAAATTTAACGTCCGGTTTAGAGAGGTTTTACTATATGCCAAACTGGTATTAGAAACTGAGGTTTAAGCGCAAAACTGTCGTTACTGCAATATATGTATCAAAATGGCATTGATCTTTGCAAACAGTTTGGATCCAGACCAGACCCCGCATGAGATTTCAATAAAAGTGCAAGAGAGAGATTCATCAATGATTCTATGTTAAATATGAGGGTTTAAGTTAATCTAATGGTAACCTTTGTGGACTTCTATGCAAATATTTTGGAACCAAAAGACACTTAAACGGCGTCTGATCAGAAGATGAGCTGTTTCGCACTCTTAGTGCAGTTTGGAAAATGATAGCCGAAGATATACTTTATTTGCTATTTCACAAGGATCAGCCGTAAATATATTAACCCCTCTAATGCGACCACTTAATGAACAAACATAGCTGTCTTCACAAGCAGGTGGTTGCTTAATGCAGGACGAAAGTTATGCAGAAAGCTCCTATAGGAGCTTTCAGCATAACTTTCGTTCTGCATTAAGCTACCACATGCCTTTAACATCCCTAATAAGACCTGTTTTTGGTGGTCGCATTAGCGGGGTTTTACTGTATATTAACCCCTATCCCGCGATTTGTGACGTGACTGGCATTTGCAAACACCTTGGATACCGATGAGACGTCGAGTAACTCGGCATCTCAACAGCATCAATACTGTTTGACACTCGCTCAATAGTTTCTCAAAAGCTTGATTGAATAGGAAGTAGTCAAGATTGCACCAGACCTAAATCTGACCAGGCATTTGGTTAACTCTTTCCCTCTTCGGCATTTAGGCCAAAGTTCAATACCTACTGGATATTCATTAAAATAAAATAGTTATTTATAAATGAAAGAAATATGGAAGATGGAACATTATAGAAATTTCAGAAAACAAAGAAACAGATCTATCAAATTCTATTAGCAAACAGAGCAGACCCTGAACAGACGGTTCCTACAGGGTCCGTCTGATATGGATCTACTCTGCAAATGCGCGAAAACACGTTTATATGAAAGAAAGGGTTAAGGACAGGGATTAATGTGGTCAATTCAAAAAGAGCTGTCTGATCTGGGTCTACTCAGTGTGTAAAGGCACAAAATGTCGTCTATACGAAGGAAAGAGTTATAGCATGAATAAACAGGAATTAACATGGCAGTTGCGGATGATCCGTTGCAGAAAGGTCCATTAGGAGAATGTGCATACTAGTAGAGGCATTATCTCTTAACTCTTTCCCTGTTCTATATTTATTCCAAATTTAAATATCTACCGAATATTCATGGAGATACTAGTTATAATGAAATATGGAAGGCGGAACATTATAGCCATTTATGAAAGTAAAGAAAAAGATATTTCAAATTCCATAAGCGAACATAGCAGACCCTGATCAGACGGCCCCCATAGGAGTCGTCTGATCTGGATCTTCTTTGTTTGCAAATGCGTGAAAACACGTTTATATGAAGGAAAGGGTTAACAACAAATGCATACTTTAAATAATAACACCATAAAACATGGTATTTATGTTCAGTCATTAATATTAACTCTTTTAGCGCCAGATTTCTAAGTGTCGTCTGCAATCCAATTTTGTTAAATCATTTGGTACAATAAGGAAATGAGATGAATAAATAAATAATCGCTGATGGGACATAAAGGATAAGCGGTTTTGAGTAGTCTCTTTTGAGAAATTTTGCAGTACTTTATTACATGTAAGTTGATCTAATTGAGTGAGCTAGTTACGTTAGACAAATGTAACTCTCCAATTTATTACAGTAATAATCCGACTCTGGGTATGTTGAATATCTATGTAAGAATTAATGACATCCTGGATATTTATTATCAGAACTTTTATAATGGCATATGTACTTTCTATACGCCATTTTGGTACTGGTAGAAACTGCAGTGTCTGCATATATTATGTTTTTATAAGCAAACAGAGCAGACTCCTAGACGGGTCTACTCTGTTTGCAAAGGCGTAGGAAGGCGTATGTATGGAGGACAGGGTTAAAGATACGCTAGTGACGCCTTCGCAAACAGGGTGGACTTCTGTAATAACCGTCAGATCAGAGTCAATGACAAAGGATATATGCAAACAGTGTAGACCCAGATCAGATGGCTCCTGAAGGCTCCTGAGAGACCCGCTTGCGGAAGCCAACGCTCGTCTGTTCGATCATAGCACTTATGACGATAAACAAATGTGTGAAGTTTCATAAGATTTGCATCAATAGTAAACAATTTATAGCCAATGTTAAAATTTACGGATGATAACGACGACGGCAACGCGGACGCCGGAGTTACAACAATAGTTCGTGGGTTTTTTTTCTTCGAAAAACAGACGAGCTAAACATGGATGGGGTTTAAAATAAGATCTGAACTGGATTTCGTTAAATAATAGTGGTAAAAATGTCGTTAAACTGTTCAAGGGTTTCCTCAAGCAAAATTCCTGACTGTAATGGCAAATTTGAAAGAAAAGAACAAGTCTGAAAATCAATTAATTTCAAGTTTGCTGAACATGAAAACACAATATTGTTCCTGAATATAGACATCAAGTTTGCCATTGGTGATCAATTATTCAGAGTTTATAGTTTGCCTTACTGTTATTTCGTGCAAACAGTCAAGTGGAATCAAATTTAAAAGCGTCCTACATTTGTCATTTCATCGATATTCTTTTCAAAACAAACAAATACACGGATATAGTTTCAGCAATGTGCAGATGAAATTGCTTAACCATTTCCCTGTTCAATATTCATGTAAGTCATAATGACATAATACAGTAAACCCTCTCTTAACCGAACGTTAAATTTAGTATAAATATCAGTCTTGGAGACAGGTGACAGCCTAATACAGGGTGGAAGTCATGCAGAAAGCTCCTAGAGGAGCTTTCTGCATGACTTTCACCCTGCATTAAGCAGTCACCTGGCTTAAGTATCTAAACTCTTTTTTTCTACTAGAATTCCGGTTAAGAGAGGTTTTACTGTACATATTTATTAACTGAATTGTTTATCGTTGTATATGAACACATATTTGTTTTACCATGGTGAAAACTGCAGAATCACATCTATATGTTTCATTAAGCAAACAGGGCAAACCATAGGCCTAATCCTACTGTTCCTATAGGTCTACTCTCTTTCCAGATGCGTGAAATGCGTTTGAATGAGGGAAAGTTTTAACCATTTACACCACAGATACATCATTTCACAAATTAACAAAGAGGGTAGACCCACCCAAGACGTCTTCCGTAGCAGTCAGATCTGAGTCTGCTCCGTTTGCTTATGAACAATATATAGCTATGATTCTATAGTTTTCTGCTATGACTAACAATACCTCTGTTCAAGTACCATAATGAAACTCAGGTAATTAATAGTCATGGTGTCATATATTTCTAACATGAATATTCATGGAGTAAATGGTTAAAAGCTCTGTAGCACATATGTGTTAGCTTTGCCAAGCTGACAAATGGAATCAAATTCACAAGCATCCTAAATTTGACGTTTCATCGATATTCAATTCACAACAAACATAGAGTTGGTGTATCAGCCATGTGCAGATGAAAGTATTGCTTAAAAGCTCTTTGGCAACTTTTATCTCTTTTGCAAACAGTCAAATGGAATCAAATCTATAAAATTTGTTAAATTCGGCGTTTCATCGATATTCAACTCCTAACCCATTCCCTCATATTGACGTCATTTGACGCCTCTGTAAAAGTCACTTTTTGAAACGAGACCATTGGGATAAATAAAGCATTAATTTTGCTCCATAGGAGAACAACTAATGCTTTATGTATTTGATTTTAAAACTACATAGTTCTATTTTTTCTAGTAAATGCTCGTTTTCAGTAGATTTATTCAAAGAGGTTGTGTCTAAGAATTGCCTATGAGGGAATGGTTTAAACAACAAGTACATTGATGAAACGGTTAATGTACAGGTGAACTGTTACTTATGGTGCTCTGGCAAATCTGTAATCACTTTTGCAAACAGTTGTGTTCCGGATGAGACGTAAGTTGATGTCTAACCAGTACTCAAGACGAAATAATTTAAAGAGTGGAATGTGTTCATATTTTCGAATGAACCAGGATAGTTTGCAAATTGTTCGTGTCCATATCTGTACATTACTTGTATACAGTAGAACATGTCTTAAGCGGCCATTGAAAAGATATCTAATTATGGGTCTGTAAGGCAGGTGGTAGCCTAATGCATGTCAAAAGTATGGCTGAAAGCTGCTATCGGAGCGTTCTGCATTACCTTGACTTTTCATTCAGCTACCACCTTTTTAAAACTCCTGTATTCAGTAAATGAATGGCCGATTAGGACATATTCTACTATATAAAGTAAAACCCCTCTAAACCGGACCAGACCGGAGGTATAGTTCTAGGTGGCAGAGGCAGGTGGTAGCTTAGAGGAGCTTTCTGCATTACTTTTGTCCTGCATTAAGGAACCACATGCTTATAAAGACACCCATGTTTGAACCGTAAGTGGTCGGATTAGAGGGTTCTACTGTACTTATAACTTCTATAACCTCTCTAGCCCTTAATCTGCTGAATAATTAAAACTCCCCCCCCTTTTCTGAATATTTATTAACCCTTTCCTCCATAAATACGTCTTTGCAAACAGTATAGACTCCTATAGGATCCGTCTGATCAGGGTCTGCAGAGTTTGCTCATGAAATAATATAGATATGATTCTACAGTGTCTGTCATTGCCAAATGTTCTTGTGTTCACGTGCCATTATAAAAATGAAATTAATCAATATTCATGATGCGATAATTATTTTACATGAGTGTTCATGGAGTAAAGGGTTAAACTAAAAGTTGAATCAATATTCATCACTGACTAACATGATTATCATGACAAATAATGCGGACCTAAGGATCCCTTTGATATGGGTCTGCACTGTTTGTAAACGTCTTATTCACTCGGTTCCTACACATTAGAGGAAATGACGAAGTTTGACCAGTGTGTACTCCGTTTGAAGAAGGCATGGAGCGGCGTTTCTCTCAGGTAAATGGATAAGAATGAAAACCATATCGAGTTTTAAGAGTTCAACTTAAGCCAGCTACTGCGCAGCCGTGATTACTTTTAAGATCCACTTGATACGCATAGTATAGTAATCTTTTATTGTCTTGATTTATTCCGTAGATACATGTTTTCGCTGTTTGACTAGACATTGCTGCCTGACAAGAGTATCATTTTACATTTAAACCTCTCACCATTAACCCTTTCCTTCATATAAACGCAATATATTTTCTTGATATAATAAAGGGCATTTAACCCTTCATATAACCGCCATTTCATGCCTTTAAAAATAGAGTAGACTCAGATCAAGGGCTGCTCTGTTTGCTTATGATATAAAGTGGGTCTGATTCTGCAGTTTTCTGTCTGGGCCAAACTGTCTTGTGTCTGTATGCCATTAAGAACTTGATTTAATTAAAATTAATGATGTCATTATTTCTTACATGAACATTAACCAATTACTTCATAGGCTATATTTAGATCAAATCACTGAATAAATCTACCAAGAAATGAGCATCAAATAGAGAAAGGGACATTTTTTAGAATTTTGTAGGTTGAAACCATTGCAATAAATAGAGCATTTGTTCATATAGAGCAAATTCTCTATTTATCACGCTGGTCTCAACAGGTGACTTTTATCAGAGGCGTCAAAAGGCGTCAATATGTGGGAAGGTCTAAACATTAAAATGGTTAAATAATTGTTGTCTTTATCGACATACGTCCATTTTGAAAGTTGTATGTAAACTATAATCGGGATCTTCCAATGGAAATAAAACACGCACTAATTGAGACTCGCTCTTTTATTACCTTATCTAATAGCAATCCCTCATAAGGAAGTAATTATTCAAAACTAGTTCTAAATGCATTCTCGGAATTGCCGAACGCATGTACAGTAAAACATCTAAACCGGACGTTAATTTCAATGCCAGTCTGCAAGACAGGTTGCAGCTTAACCCATTCCCTCAATTTGACGACTTTTGACCACTGTGTAAAAGTCACTTTGTGAAACAATTGTGATAAATAGAGCATTTGCTCCTATAGGAGCAAATGCTCTATTTATCACAATGGTTTCAAACTACACAATTCTATTTTTTTCCTTTTCTATAGTTAATGCTCCTTTTCGTAGATTTATTCAAAGAGGTTGTATCTAAAGATAGCCTATGAGGTAATGGGTTAATACAGGATGAAAGTCATACAGAAAGTTTCTCTAGGGAGCTTTCTACATGACTTTTCACTCTTCATTAAGCAGCCATGTGCATAAAAACTTAGATATATCTTATTCTGTTGATTAAGATAGCGGTTTAGAGTAGTTCAAGGAATTATGTTCTTATACACCGTATGTAATATTCATTTTTAAAACGGCTGAAATGTTTGTCATTTTCTCGATAAAGGACACGACTATTTTCTAGACAGATTTATTTAAACCTTTCCCAGTTCAATATTCTTGTAAGAAATACTGCGATTGATGGCAAATGTACACAGGCTGTTTTGGCCCAGACAGAAACTGTAGAATCATATCTACATTATACTCGTATAAGCAAACAGAGCTGACCCTGATCAGACGGCTCCTATAGGAGCCGTCTAATCTGGGCTACTCTGTTTGCAAATGCATGAGAAGGTGTGTATATGAAGGGTTAAATACATTTTAATATATCAGTTCTTATTTCACAAAGGTCGAATCTTTCATAGTTATCAGAGCTTATACTAATATTCAATGTTTATGATGCATATGCTGCAATGAATCAGGAAGGACGTTTATTTGCGCAACTTGATTAAAACGTCTTTGCAATGTCAAAGATCGGGCATGCTTTTCATCTATCACTTCAAATATTACATTCCAAATTTTAAAAGGAATAAATACGTTAAGATTAATATGTTCGAGGTTACTTGGCAGTGACAGTTTTATTTAACCCTCGTCCTGCAGAAAACATTATGCCTGTTCAATCTCTGATATGCTGAACTTTTCGCTGACTTTCGATTTGATCAAACGTTTAAGGAATCATTGACCGAGTGTCAAACAGTTTGGATCCTAATGAGACACCGAGTAACTCGGTGTCTCATCTGGATCCAAGCTGTTTGCAAATGCGAGACAAGAGTTCTAGCATGAGAAGAGTTAACAAGATTCCAATTCTAAAGGGAATGTTTCACAGATCTACTTGATTATTCAATCTGTTTGCAGTAAGCAAAATGGTAGAACGTCACCATTCCTTATAGAGGAGTTTTTCCTTGAGGGATACTTCGCTTTCAAACAGTTCGATGAAACTTGGTTCTTAAATAGATCACCATTTCTTATTTAGGAAGGTCAAGTTTCCTTAAGAGGCAATATGTGTTCAAACAGTTTACCATTCCATAAACATGAATAATGTCAAGTTTCCTTGAGAGGTACCGCGTGTTCAAGTACAGTAAAACTTCGATTATTCGAACACTAAAATACGTATTATTATCGACCTTTAAGACAGGTGGCAGCTTAATGCATGGTGAACGTCATGCAGAAAGCTCCTCTAGGAGCTTTCTGTATGACTTTCACCATGCATTAAGCAGCCACCTGCCTAAAAGGGTCTAAATTCTTCTATACCTAAAATTCGGATAATCGAGGTTTTACTGTATGTCAATGGAATTTAGGTCTGTCATACATCGCCATGATCTATATATGAAGGTCAAGTTTCCTAGAGAGGTGCTACGCTTTCAAGCAGTTCATTAGACTTAGTTCTTTAATACATCGTCATTTCCTACACAGGAAAGAGCTCAAGTTTCCTTGAGAGGCACTGTGTGTTCAAAAAAGTTCAAGGGATTCAGTTTTAAAATGCATCACCACTCCCTATATAGAAAGGTGAAGTTTCCTTGAGATGTATTGTGATCAAACAGTTCAATGGACTTAGTTCTATAATAACCCTCATCCTCCTATATATGAAAGTCAGGTTGAGAGGTGCTGCGTGTTCAAACAAGTTCAATGAACTTTGTTCTGTAACATATCACCATTCCGTTTACTGGAAGGTCTAGTTTCCATGAGAGGTAATTCGTGTTCAAACAAGTTTAATGGACTTAGTTCTATAATACGTTAAGGGAACTCTCTGATCTGGGTTAACACTGTTTGCAAAGGCCAAGTATTGATGCATTGACGGAATATATATTATGGTCAATTATATAACAACGATTCATTTAATAACAGCGATCGTGTACTCATTATAACTACGATATCAACCCTTCACATGGTATAGACACCTTTTTCGCCTTTACAAATAGAATAGACCCAAATCAGACGGCTCCTATAGGAACCATCTGATCAGACTCTTTTCCGTTTGTTTATGCCATAAAACATATCCGTTTATGGCTTGAAAAACACCCTATGTTCATATACCATAATACAATTTCAGCAGCTAATAAATATTCATACTATCATTATTTCTTAGATCTACGTGGATGCTAATGGCGGAAAGGATTAATACACATATTGCCAATTTGCGTGTTACATCGTAAATTGGCATAATTGGTTTAAACATATTTTATGTTTTGCAATTTACAACATGCATAAATATACACAACTCTAATTAGGATTGGAATGGAAGCTATTAGCTTATTAAATTCCTCTCCTTAGTATATAGTACAGTACAAAAGCAGTTGCTCATCACAACGAATGGTAAACATTAGTAATACATGAAAACTACAAACTTCTCAAAATGAATGGATGCTTGAAATATCAACCTGTTGAATTGAGAAAGAAAAGAGACGTGAAAGTGAGAGGTACAGTATAAAATGATTAGAACGAGTCAACGAGAAGCGAAAGTCCGTGGCGGATATAGAACATGTCATGCTAGTATTAAATTACCGTGTCCAACTGAGTAGATGCAGATCTACTTTTATATTTATACATGGCGTTCCTGACATAATAATTGTATTAAGACATGAACCGTTTGGATTTTACAATGTACTGATGAACTGCAGAAAATATTTCAGTATTCGTTTCAATTGACAGTCTAGGATCTCCGAATAGCATGATTTTTGAGTCTGGTCTACAAATAGGGTTGATGTTGTTAAATAGTTCAACCCGAACTTCATTGTACAGTGCACATGAAAGTAGATAATGTTCAGTACTTTCGACGTTGCCGCAACGACAAAGAGGAGAAGCTACTAGGTTTTTCTGAAACAACACAAGGTTTAGCGAACTGCAGTTTGTTCGCAAGCGGGTGTGTAATACCTGACCTTTTCGACTTCCACACCTATAGAAGGAAGGTGGTTCTGGCATTCTACGTTTATCTAACGAATTTTTAAAGCTATTTACAGACCCAGAGCTTTTAATATCTTGAGGCAATGAGTTCCACATATTTATTACGGAAGGAAGAAACGACTCAGCATAGAGTTTAGTTAGAGATTCTGTTTTATCAGGGTTGAAAGAAACCAGCCAAGTTCTTGCCCAATCAGTAACCGTTTTAATATCATTGTTGAGAATTTCGGCAGAGATGTTTGCGTGTTCAACTATAAGACTAGTATCGTCAGCGAAAAGACGAATATTAGATTGAATAGCGGAGACAATGTCATTGATATAAACAAGGAACAGTAGAGGACCCAATATAGACCCTTGCGGTACTCCGGCCTTGACTTCGGCCCAATTAGATTTTACACCGGGAATAGTTACTCGTTGCTTCCTTCCAGAGAGGTATTCCGAAAACCAATCTAGGAGAGGCCCTTGGACATCGGCTCCTTTCAATTTAGCAAGGAGACCCTTGTGCCAAACCCTATCAAATGCCTTACTTATATCAAAGAAAACCGCCCTTACTTCTTTGCCTTCATCTAATGCTTTAAAGAATGCATTATAAATATACGTTAGCTGGTTTACTGTCGAGTCACCAGGTATGAAGCCAGATTGGTAAGACGAAAAAAAGTTGTTGGCCACGAAAAAGTTATAGACGTGTTTGAACACTAATCTCTCTAGTACCTTATCAATATTAAAACACGCCTATTAATATCCGCAAATGTCTGATAGTTATTTCAACCCGAATATATTCTATATCAAAGAGTTCAAACTCAGGTTTTGTATGTTATAGTATTCTTTATGTATATACAAATGCCCCCATATCCGTCGTCTCTGTCTTTCCTTTCAGGCTTAAAATAAGTTGGGATGTGAATGTCGTCAGAATGAATAGAGTCATTTAGCCAAGTTTCCGAAAATGACAGAATATCAAAATCTTTCAGTTCCGTGTATAAATGATCTATTTTAGGCAGTATACTTTGGACATTATAATGTACTAAAGAAAAGTTATGCATCATACTGGAGAAAGAGCTGTAAGAGTACGAAGAAGTATCTGAGTCAACGCTATTTTGTAAATGAGGAAATGGACCGGGATTAGGATGTATATCGCCTGAGCGAATCAGTAGAGCTGACAACCATACTAGACAACCATGCTGTTTTATGAGGCACGTTGTAAGGGTAACAATTATAATTAGAGTTAACGCAAGTAAGATTCGTTTAGTAAAGTGCACATTCGAAATGTACTTTTCATCTGGGTTGTAGCAACTAGACACAAACTTAATACGATATGCAAGATTTCCTGTCGACACAACATTTGCATACATAGAAAAAATGCTGACATAACAGGGAAATATTGACATTAGGTACATGATATGTAATGTTAGGACTAACTTAGATCTGCATCTGTACGACGGCATGACGGCCGGAGTATTGTCACCAATGGGTCTCATGTGACCTTGTCGCAGGCCGACCGAGGGTCTATTTCACCACAAGCCACAAGACCAGTTCAATACTTTATTTTTCTAACGCCATTACTCCATACTGCCACGCCCAAACACAGAACCCAGAAACCTGCCTCAATCTAGTGGCTACCATTCACCTGTCGAAATGCCAGACTTTAACAATCTGACCACACCTCTCAACTCGTGCATCTCAGAAAAGTGGACTGCCAGCTAAACTGCCCAACCCTTACCACTCTATTTATACACCCACCAAGCCAGTCCATTTACACTTCAGCGATCACTAAATGGACTGGTTGGTCAGTTAGCCACTACCCAAACTTACAGTGGACACATAATCTACAGACTGGACACCACTGACCCTTAGCCTACACTGTCCCACTATAGGATATAACTATACAAGGGTAAGCACGTACAAAATTTATAATTAAAAGCAATAAAAGTATTCACACCCTGCGACATATCTTCCCCCCTTCAAAAAAAGTACGCAACATAGTGAAGTACTTTTAAACTTACACAAACATTTTTAATTCACAAAAATGAATAAACATTACATTCTGTATATCTATCTGTGAGTAACCCAACTCTACACAGTTCCACACTCACAAAAATATTCTGCCTCAATACCATACAACCATCCGTAATTGCACACTCACAAACGTGATAAGTAATCTGCACCTACATTCTCAGAACCCCTGATTGCACAGATCCTAAATTTGTACGGCTGCAACAACAAAGACCACCTCAAAAGCCTTGAATTTGTTACTTTTGCTTTGTTCAAATGTACCAGTGGTTTGTGGTCAGTCTCTAACAGAAACTCTCTTCCGTACAAATACCTTGCAAACTTCTGTACCGCCCAAACAATTGCAAGACACTCTTTTTCCACTACTGCATAATTCCTCTCAGCACACTTAAGCTTCCTGCTTGCATACGAGATAGGAAATTTCATTTTCCCTTCAAACTGAAGTAGAACCCCACCTATCCCAACCTCAGACGCATCAGTCTGCAAAACGAATGGTTCTTTGATGTTTGGTAACTTTAAAATAGGTTCTGTAACCAGAGCTTTCTTTAACATGTTGAATGCAACCTCCTGTGGGTCTGACCATACAACCTTATTAGGGCGACCTTTTTTAGTCAAATCTGTTAAAGGGACTGCAACGTGTGCAAAATTTGGAACAAACTTTTGGTAAAACCCAACCAAACCCAGAAAAGACTTCACCTGGCGCTTTGTCTGAGGCCTTTGGGCACTCGCAATTGCACGGACCTTCTCAGGATTAGGAAACACTCTATTCCCACCTACAATGTGACCCAAACACTCAATTTTGTTGAACCCAATCGAACATTTAGATGGTCTTGCCGCTAACTTTGCATCTTTCAAACGCCCTAGCAGTGCCCGAATCACCAGCAAGTGCTGTTTCCAGGTCTGAGTAAAGATAATTATGTCATCCACAAAGTTCTCTGTATTAGTCATACCCTTCAACAACCTACGCATCAGCCTGCTGAAAGTTGCTTACGAATTCACTAAACCAAATGGCATCATTTTAAACTGAAACAGCCCCTGTGCTGTCTGGAATGCCGTTATTTGTTTAGCCTCTGAACTTAACGGAACCTGCCAATACCCCTTTGCAAGATCAAACTTTGAGAAAAAACAATGATCAGCAAATTTTGTAAACATCTCATCAATATTTGGCACCGGTTCAGCATCAAATATTGTGATCTTATTGATACCCCTCATATCTATGCAAAACCTCATGGTATTGTCTTTCTTCCGAACCAAAACTATTGGTGAAGCATAAGGACTTGTTGAAGGTTCAATAACATCCATTAGCAACATTGACCTGATCAACTGTTTGCAAACTTGCAAATGGAATCGGATACGGCTTCTGCCGTAAAGGTGTACTAGTAGTCAACTTAATGTCATGCTCAATAAGATTTGTATGACCTGGAACATCTGTCAATATCTCCTCGAATTCTTGCAAAATACTACGAACCTCCTCCTTCTGATCCAATGTCAGTGTTTCAGCAATACTTACATTCTCTGGAAACTCCTTCCTCACTGACTGAGGGTTCGACAAAAGTTTCTCACCCTCATCCTGTTCTATACCAGACTCTTCCTCATTTTCCTCATTGCCAAACATACTAACCTCGTCTTCAATTACAGCTATACTTACTTGACCCGAACCAGTCATAGGTTTGCTGCTAAGATCCTCAGCAATTCTGTCTATATACTTTTTCAATAAGTTTGCATGGTAAGTCTTCACTTTCCCATGAACTTTTACCCTATAATCATAGTGTCCCATTTTCTCAACTACTGGGAAAGGACCTCTCCACTGTAAGAGAAGCTTGTTTGCCTTCTTAGGAAGCAACACAAGAACCTTATCACCTACCTCAATATCCCGGTGTTTCGCCTTCTTGTCAAAATGTACCTTGTGCCGCTTTGAGGCTTGTTGTAGATTCTCTTGAGCAATTTCACATACAGTCTCCAGCTTATCCTTCAAATCCAAAACATACTGATACGTACTACGTACCTGGGGCTCTTCAACATGATTAGACCACAGCTCTTTAAGTATCGTCATAGGTCCTCTGACTGATCTACCATATATCAACTCAAAGGGGGAGAATCCAAGAGATTCTTGAGGAACTTCACGGTATGCAAACAGTAATGCACTAAGATAACGATCCCAATCCCTTGGTCTATCAGCGCACACTTTTTTCAACATTTGCTTTAAAGTGCCGTTAAATCGCTCAACTAAGCCATTGCACATAGGGTGATATGGCGTAGTAGTCAACTGCTTCAAGGAATTCAACCTGCTTACCTCAGCTAACAACTTGCTAGTAAACTGGGCCCCCATGTCAGTCAGCATCTCTTGAGGAAAACCAATTCTAGAGAACATATCAATAAGTGCTCTGCAACCCTTTCAGTTTCTATACTTGGCAATGCTACTGCCTCCGGATACCTACTAGCGTAATCAACCAGTGTCAAAATATACCTGTTACCTTTGTCAGTCACAGGCTGCAGTGGTCCAATTATATCCACCGCTACCCTTTTGAACGGAATATCAATAACCGGCAACTTACCTAGTGGTACTTTACCTACTCTGCCATGCGGCACTGTTCTCTGACAGATGTCACAAGAACGACAGAACTTCTTTGTGTCTGATCGGATACTTGGCCAGTAAAACTCTGACAACACCCTCTGGATTGTCTTGCCTGTGCCTAAATGACCACCCATGATAGATTCGTGTGCCAACTTTAATACCCTTGCCCTACAGCTCTCGGGGACCACCAACTGATTAAACTGCTTATTATTTTCAACCTTTTGCGACTGAAACTCTCTGAAAATTACACCATTTTTCTTCACATACAATATTTTGGCACAATTTTTGCTAAACGACTCACCCGAAGCCACCAGATCTCTTATCTTTCTCAACGAACTGTCTGTTTCCTGTTGTCCACCTATCTCTTCAGGTGTGACATCAGATATTGATTCTGGCACACTCATCGGCAAACTGGCCTCCTGTGCTTTCTTCCTCTGCTGTCTAGTCTGCACAGTACCAACGAAAACCTGTGGATCTGGATCACCAGGTTGCCTTGCTCCAGGAATATTTCCTATAATCACATCATAAACTGGCTTCTCCATACACCAAGCCCTAACTTGACCATTGTAATATGGTGACTGTACATAAATGTCCGCTATAGGTACACTTATTTTCGAACCATCTGCTAAAGTACAAAACTCCTTCTCTCCAGACAACTGACTTGGCAATACCAACGCTCGCTTAACTACAACTCCACTACAACCTGTATCTCGTAACACCGTGACATCCAAATCACCAACCTTACCTTGACAAACTGGCATAGTAACCTGAGCACATTTGTTAGCCGAACTGACCAAAGTATCAAAACTTGATCCCAATGCCTGAGTACTAGTACATGATGGCAAAGTACACGCATTACAGACATTACTCTGCGCATTTGTATCAGTCCTACCCCTATTTGCCGGGGATCCCTCCCTGAATGTCACACGCTTATATGGAGAATAAGATCTATTTCTTACATAAGCTTGCCCTGGGCTTGGGCGTCTATATTCTCTCCCCTGACGGTTATACCCAGCGTCCCTATTCCTACAGTCAATTGCAAATCTCTCTGAAATTTCTGAAAAGTGTTTGGTTTCTTACCTTGACCGCTCTGTGATACAACACCCGCTGCACTCTTGAAAGTTTGCCCAGAACTCACCGAACACAAACTTGACGCACTTGTTGCTCTTGCCTCTTTATACTGGTCTGCTAACGCAGCCATTCCAGCAACAGAAGTAGGTGTACGTTCCTTCAAGAACAACCTCAGATCCTTATTGCACACATGCATTAATTGGTCTCTAACCATGAGATCAAAGAGGTCATTATATGTATTATCCAATCCCGACATTTCAACCCACCTTGTCAAATACGATGCCTGCCTAACTGAAAATTGAGCAAATGTTTCACCCACTTCCGGTCTACACGTTCTAAACCTCTGTTTAAAACCATCTTCCGTGAGCTCATAGCGTTTTAACAAAGCCATGTTTAACTCATCATAATCTAACGCCTTTCCAGGTGGCAACATTGCATAAATATCTAGTGCTCTCCCTTTCAACAGCGCACTTAAGTGGGTCGCCCACAAACCTTTGTTCCACCTCTGTGCAACAGCATACACCTCAAACCTCTTTAAATAACTGTCTACCTCATCATTCTCCTCTTCAAAGGGAGGTAACTTTGGACCCTTAGGGACAGATGCTTCCCCAGAAAACCCTGACTTAGTTTTTGCCTCTAAGGTCTGTAACTCTAACTCCTTACTCTTAAGCTCTGCTGCCAACCTCTCCCTTTCTTTCTGTATCTCTAAACTAGCCCTCTCCTTCTCCAACTCCAATCTCTCCTTCTCCAACTTAAATTCTTGATCCTCTTTCTCCTTTTGCCTCTGGGCAACTCTTTCATCCCTTAACAACACCTGCTGATCCTTTATAAACTCTCTAAGAGCCTCGCCCTCATACCCTATTGAGGCACCTAATTCCCTCAACTCAGTTAAGCTTTCCATTATAACGTTTGTAATGCACTAAAGCTTTTGAAAAAAACAACCAAAAAACCCCCAACAACAAGAGAACCTACAAGAGTCAACAGTGGCAAATCTGTATCATGAGAATAAAATACGGCATTTTACAAAGGGCTCTGCAATACCAAGACTGGCAGTGAAACAGAAGTACAGCTTATCTGGCAGTCTACATATAGGCTATTCAATGCTACATGAACGATTACCTTCCTAACTGAAAACCACCACTAGACGAGAGCAGCCTTCTGGGTTCCCCTCCAGCCAAACTGAACACATTGACTCCAACATCTACTTAGCTCCTGAGACACTCTGTAAAATAAATGAATCCAACAGAAAGTGGGCGTGGCATAAGTACATATGCATACATATCAGTATAAGTATTTACAAAACAACAATGTACGATT
The DNA here is from genome assembly GCA_963576725.1 of Azorinus chamasolen. Lineage (NCBI taxonomy): Eukaryota > Metazoa > Mollusca > Bivalvia > Cardiida > Solecurtidae > Azorinus > Azorinus chamasolen. The sequence goes on along the minus strand of OY755236.1, from coordinate 77,973,922 downwards.
AAACATCAAACCTTGTTATGAAAAGTAAACATTGTCTCTGTTCTGCCAACGGCTACTCATACTCAAATATACCAGCATTCAAACATATCTGAATTTGATCCCAACTAAATATACATCACACCTCTGAAACACTGATTAATGTCACTTTAAACTTTGCCTGTCATCAGCACTATTTACATCTGCTACCATTAAACGTCTGAATTTTAAATGTCTGAATATATAAAATATTGTACAGCCGAAGCCGTTTCCAGTTTCTGATAGTAACACCTTTCACCTCTCCATAGTACTGTCACAAACGCAACCTGACCAGCACAATCTCATGGCCCAACACGTCACTACCACATGCCCCACCGTCCCATCCTTGAATATAATCTGCCTCATATGCTGTGCGCAGTTCGCCAACTTCTGACACCAAATGTCGCAGGCCGACCGAGGGTCTATTTCACCACAAGCCACAAGACCAGTTCAATACTTTATTTTTCTAACGCCATTACTCCATACTGCCACGCCCAAACACAGAACCCAGAAACCTGCCTCAATCTAGTGGCTACCATTCACCTGTCGAAATGCCAGACTTTAACAATCTGACCACACCTCTCAACTCGTGCATCTCAGAAAAGTGGACTGCCAGCTAAACTGCCCAACCCTTACCACTCTATTTATACACCCACCAAGCCAGTCCATTTACACTTCAGCGATCACTAAATGGACTGGTTGGTCAGTTAGCCACTACCCAAACTTACAGTGGACACATAATCTACAGACTGGACACCACTGACCCTTAGCCTACACTGTCCCACTATAGGATATAACTATACAAGGGTAAGCACGTACAAAATTTATAATTAAAAGCAATAAAAGTATTCACACCCTGCGACAGACCTCACAGAGAAACAACAAAAATTCGTTTAATACCACCAGCCAGTCGTACAACAGAGCAATGTCAAACACGTTTGACCAAGTATACCGCCACAGTCCGCGCTCTCGTTCCAAATTAACTGAGACCGAAGGAGAAATGTAAAGGAAAAGACACAGATGAGAAATTGTAAATAAACAAAACTGAAACTTAAACATGATAAGAATAAGCGTTCTGTTTTGAGGGATTCGGAAATATACATATTGCAAACAATGAATGATATGGACAGTATATTAACCTAAATACTATCAAGGGCGAAAACGGTGACTACTGTTGCAAACGGGTTGGCTTCAGATGAGACGTCAAGTTATCTCAGCGTCTCATCAATACCCAACACATATGATATTCGAACCACATTTTGTAGGAGTATACCACCTATGATCAAGCCATATTTACGATAGAGGGACTAATTTGACTTGCATAAAAATGCCCAGAAATTCCAGGCTTAGCAGACGGTACCCACGAAAACAACATACAATGAACACGAATGCAGAATTCTTTTTATCACACAACCCTTAAAGTGCCATAGAAAGTGAAATAAACTATATCTGATGGCTGCTTCGGCCATTGTTTACAGTGTCGTTACAGCCGGATTCAAACCTCCCATTTGCATAAAAAGTGCACAAGTGCATTTCCGCAATTTACAGCACTCTGTTTCGGCACTCCCACACGGCAGATTATGTGGCCTAATTACAAACTACGTAATGATTATTATACGGGGCGCTTAAGTGAGTCATAAGCCGTTTTTACAATATTTAGATGTAATTAAGTATACATGTACATGTTTTATATGAGGTAAGATCAAATGAACAAATAAAACACATTTAGGTCAGGCTGTATAGTTGTAATATAGTGAAAGAGTGTGCTAAAGATTTTCATTCCATTAATGCAAAATCTAGCTCAATCTCTCCTTACAAAGTTTACATGCACCATAGCCACACTAGGGTATAACTCGTTAGTTTTGCCTTCGTTTGCTATGTCTTTCCGCAGATTCGCAGAACATTAATTCTAAAAATTACGTTATATATGTAATTCACATTGTCAAATTTCGAAAAGCTATTATTTTGTCTTGTAAGTTTTGGTTTCCGTGTCGATGTTCAGTGCATTATGGAATCATCACTGTGGCGTTCAACTCATTCCCTTATATTGACGCCTCTGTAAAAATCACTTTCTGGAACCATTGTGATAAATAGAGAATTTGCTCCATAGGAGTAAATGCTATATTTATCACAATGGCTTAAAAACTATACAATTCTATAACTTTCATTTTTTCTAGTAAATGGTGCTTTTCGGAAGATTTATTCAAAGAGGGTGGGTTTAACAACAGAGAAAAAAACACCCTTTTACTATTGTCCATTATTTTTTTTATCTATTATGTCCAAACATTTTCACGAGGTGAAGAAATGTTGCAATATTTGAAACATTGAAAGGGTTAAGCTTTTGAGAAACTATTGTCTGAGTATCAAACTTGTCATACATGAGCCGTCTGATCTAGGTACAATCTGTTTGCAAAAGCGTAATAAGGTGTTTGTATGATGCAAAGGGTTAAACGCTAAGTCTATATCAGCTTTCCTAAATTACGCATAGGCAGCAATGTGCAAATGGCTCTTTCTATTTTTGCTCAAAGGAATATTGTCAAAGGAATTCAAAAGAACTGTGCACAGAAATATCTCTCAAATGCATCTGTAGTGTAATCAGAACTGTCAGAACTGGAAATTGAATATTGATTTGAAATTAATTATCGTCACATTCTTAGTGTTATTTAAGATCAATTGTTTTGCTCTCATATTCACGAGTTTATTGTAAGTACTTGAATTTCATTAATGCATTACTCCATGAAATTTCATGTTAGATATAATCACATAACAAATATCAATGAAATTATCTATGAATAAATAAAGCTTTGGCCTGACGAAAATTGTAGAATCAGATCTGTTTTATGATATGAGCAAACAGAGCAGACCCTAAGCAGATTCCTGTAGTAGCCGTCCGATCTGTATCTACTCTGTTTGCAATGTCGTTAAAATGTGTATTTATGTAGTCAAAGGTGAAACATATATCAATGCATTTTTCCCAAGGTAATCTGATTGACTGATTAACATATTTTCCCAGGAATCAGAAATGCGAAATGCTATTTCACTTTCAAGTACATAAATATTACTCCATAAATAAGCCTTTCTACGCCATTGCAAACAGTAAAAAGTCGCCCGTACTTCATTCTCATTGTTATATTTTCTGGTCCTTCGGGATCATTAGTTTGGATGTTATTAGTTTTGAAAATTGAATACTGCTTAAGCCGGTACTGGGGGGCGTGAGTAGTGTTGCAATTTTAATTACTACTCATGAACAGACTCAATAACACCGAGTCTGCAATTTTCTCTTTTTGCATTTCTACTTTTGCTTTCGCAGGATCACCCATTTTCAGAATATATTTCGGGCACGCTAATTGTTTATATAATATCAATAACAACTACTTGCAGGGAAGCAGAATTCACTGAAACAGTTTAACTCCCCCACCCCGCCCTGCTTGCTTAGCACGACCTATCTATAGCACTTGCAAACAGCGTGGATCCAGATGGGATGCCGGCTAACTCGGTGTCTCACCAAGATCCATGCCGTTTGGCACTCTATAAATATTTTCTCAAAAACTTAGTACAATCTAAAGTACAGTAAAACCTCTCTATAACGACCACTAAATTACATCAAGTATTTTGTGTTAAAAGGCAGGTGGCTGCTTAAAGCAATGTGAAAGTTAAACAAAACGCTCCTGTAGGAGCGTTCTGTTTACTTTCACCTTGCTTTAAGCAGCCACCTGCCCTAAATACCAAGTAATTAACACAATTCAGTGTCCGTTATAGAGAGGTTTTACTGTAGTCACACATATACCAGATCGACACTTGGACAGGCATTACTCTTTTTTCACAGCAGTGAGTTGGGTGAACTCTTTCGCTGCCAATATCGCCCATGGGATTACTTATGCAAACCGTTTGGATCCAGATGAAACGCCGAGTAACTCGGCGTCTCATCCGGATCTAAACTGTTTGTTACTGTGAGTGTTTTGCGATGAAGAAAAGTAAAAATAAAAGCAGACGCAAAAGTTTGCAGACGACACAATTTGGCAGCGAAATAGTTAAAAAGTATTCAACAGATTTCAAATTGATCTAAGCATGGCTCAAAATCAAGACAAATCTTTCAGACTCGCCCACGAATGGTCAGAGGAGTTACTCTCCATGCAGTCAACGCTGTGTTAATACGCCTCGTCTTCCAATCGATCACAGCAAATCTGGGAAATTTAACCCTTTACCATTGGATATTTATTGAAGAGATGAATACATTTCTATGACACATAAAACCAGGTCTGAGATATTATATAAGCAAACAGAACAGATCCTGATCTAGGTCCACTCTGTTTTCAAAGGCGTAAAACGGTGTCTCTATCACATAAAGGGATAATTATTTCCTTATACAAACGTTTTTCACGCATTTTCAAACAGAGTAGACCCATATCAGAAAAGTGACCCTTTATTCCATGAAAGTTCATGTAAGAAATAATGGCATTATGAATATTAATTAGATTATGTTCTATAATGTTACATGAACAAAGGCTATTTGGCTATGACAGAAACTGTAGAATCATATCTTTTTTATATATCAGAAGCAAACATGGCTGATCCTGATCAGCCGGCTCCTACAAGGGCTGTCTCATCCGGGTCTACTCTGTTTGCAAAGGCGTATTTATAGAGTAGATGGTTAAGACCAGGCGTCCACTAGGACGCCGAATGGTTCCCGAAGGGTTCCCGAATGTGGATATCGCAGATTCTTGATGATTCGGCATGCCTTCGGGATGTTCGGGAACCCTTCCGCGTCATTCTTGAACCCTTCGGGAACCATTCTGGGTGATTCGGGGACTGATCGGGATCGAAAAAGTTTTAAAATTTGGACGCCGAATCTTTTATTCGGGAAGGCTTCGGGACCTTCTGGAACCCTTCTGGAACCCTTCGGGATGTTCGGGAACCCTTCGCGGTGGCTTCGGGGTAGATTCGGGGTCATTCTGCAAGGCTTCGGGATCTCCTATCCACCCGAGCGGTTCAAGAATGATGCCGAATCGATGCAGAATGCTTCCCGAAGGCTTCCCGAATGCTTCCCGAAGACGCGGAAGGGTTCCCGAACCCACGCGGAAGACATGCCGAATGTATTATGAACAATTCATATACTTAATATGGAGTATTTTTATCGAAGCAAAATCCTTATAGACATTATATTATATTTTTTAAACAGAAAATAACAGTTTGTGCATTAACTATCTAATTAAATCCAGTCTGTTACACATTCTTAAATACTGTTTTTGATTTAGATTACCCTCAATTATTATCAAATACAATATGTATTCTTTAAATGACAATTAAACAAACGTCTTACAATTTGATTTTACAAAATAAACACTAATTTATGAAAATTTATGCTCTGGTATATTTTTAAGTAACAGGCTTAGCTAAGTTATTACTTAAGAATGTTCGTGAAACTGGGGCTTGAATAGTCTCAGAAGATGCTGATGTCAGCAAAACTTATATCTGTAAAAGAACGGGATTTCGAGACATAAAATACAATATACAAGAAACTTTACTTATAATCGGATATTACAAAACAGCTTATTTACCATAAGCTAGAAGTTATTTTATCGACTAAAACAATAGCTTCTTAACAAAATACATTCAATTACTAAGTACCTATGGATAAAATGCATGTATAAAGAACAGGAATATCTATAAAATATAACACATCTCATTTTTGCTACCTATTATAAATAGCTTAAAATAGCATGTATATAATAAATCCCTTATACTCGTAATTATATTTTTGTTTTAACAAAAACCAAACAAAACACATGAGAGGGAATTATTTATATGTAGATGTATGTGTGTGCGTACGTTTGTGTGTGCTCTTCACAAGTACTTGCTAAGAGTGTATTTGAGCCCTACCCAAACAGGGTCTACAGAGTTTGTATTAATATTAATATATATATATGTGTGTGTATCCTTTACAAGTAGTATATTTGCAAAGAGTGTACTTGTCTTTTGCAAACAGTGGAGATTTTGAAAAAGGGATTCGTGTTTGACCCACCCAAAATGGGTCCATAGAGTTTGCTATTTTGCAACACATCTATAGCTGTAATAGTTAAATGTCAATATTTATTTACATTAATTCTCATGTACACACTTACTTATTTTGTAGTATAAGGCTGTGTGCATATAGTATGGATATGTGTAAGTGGACCTATACTTGTACTATAGAAGCCTAAGAACTATCTTTAGATGCAAATTAAGATATGAAATGGAAATAAGACATACATGAGTAATAGTCGTTAAGAACTGACATAGAAAATGAATCTTTCTTAATTAATTATGAGAGGTTTTTAAGCAATCCCCAGTAACATATATTGAAATAGTACGCCACCATGCATGGAGAGGAGAAGAAGGTAATAGATACAGTTTAAAAAGGGTACATGTATTAATATAAAGCAAACATAAAAAGGTTCATCCGGACGTAAAGGAACTGTCAGTATTTATTACATGATAATGGTGCCATGTACTCCGATCCACTACCCATTAGGTGTTGGGAGCCGGAGGTAACCATCCGTTCCATCCGAATGAATCTAGTCTAGATATAAGTGTGTGTGTGGGGGGGCATCTTTTCCACTCCAACGAGACATCTTTTCCATTCCAAAACACAAAAATGCGACATCTTTATATTCCCAGACTCTCAATTCGGCAACCCTTCGGCCTTATTTCTGCAACGATTCGGCATCCCTTCGGCATGTTCTGCAACGGTTCCGCAACCTTTCCGCACGATCGGAAACCATTCGGGAAGCATTCGGGAGGTTATCCTCAAGGTTTCGGCATGATTCTGCATCGCTTCGGCGTCTGTTCCGCAACGCTTCGTAAGCCACTTCCCGAATACTTGCGGAATACATGCCGAATGACCCCGAATACAAAGCTGATCCCGAATGGTTCCCGAATCGAGCAAAATTTATTCGGCAACCCTTCGGCAAGGCTTCGGCGCTCTAGTGGACGCCAGGCATAAAGGACACACGCGTAAATAATGAAGAACGTTTCTCTAATTGTATGTTTAGTTAATTAGCTGTTAACAGGACATTGTCCTCGTTTGAGTTGTACATGTATATTATGCCTGGCGTCCACTAGAGCACCGAAGCCTTGCCGAAGGGTTGCCGAATAAATTTTGCTCGATTCGGGAACCATTCGGGATCAGCTTTGTATTCGGGGTCATTCGGCATGTATTCCGCAAGTATTCGGGAAGTGGCTTACGAAGCGTTGCGGAACAGACGCCGAAGCGATGCAGAATCATGCCGAAACCTTGAGGATAACCTCCCGAATGCTTCCCGAATGGTTTCCGATCGTGCGGAAAGGTTGCGGAACCGTTGCAGAACATGCCGAAGGGATGCCGAATCGTTGCAGAAATAAGGCCGAAGGGTTGCCGAATTGAGAGTCTGGGAATATAACGATGTCGCATTTTTGTGTTTTGGAATGGAAAAGATGTGTCGTTGGAGTGGAAAAGATGCCCCCCACTTATATCTAGACAAGATTCATTCGGATGGAGCGGATGGTTACCTCCGGCTCCCAACACCTAATGGGTAGTGGATCGGAGTACATGGCAGCATTATCATGTAATAAATACTGACAGTTCCTTTACGTCCGGATGAACATTCTTATGCTTGCTTTATATTAATACATGTACCCTTTTTAAACTGTACCTATTACCTTCTTCTCCTCTCCATGCATGGTGTCGTACTATTTCAATATATGTTACTGGGGATTGCTTAAAAACCTCTCATAATTAATTAAGAAAGATTCATTTTCTATGTCAGTTCTTAACGACTATTACTCATGTATGTCTTATTTCCATTTCATATCTTAATTTGCATCTAAAGATAGTTCTTAGGCTTCTATAGTACAAGTATAGATCCACTTACACATATCCATACTATATGCACACATCCTTATACTACAAAATAAGTAAGTGTGTACATGAGAATTAATGTAAATGAATATTGACATTTATCTATTACAGCTATATATGTGTTGCAAAATAACAAACTCTATGGACCCTTTTTGGGTGGGTCAAACACGGACCTCTTTTTACTAACCATTAAGTAAAACTTTAATTCTACCAGTAACCATATGTATCTTTAAATATGTATGTAGCTTTTACTAGATTGTTTTTATGTGCTTGTATATATGTTACTGTTGAGGGCCTCATGGAAGATTGATTTTATCAAATGAGTTCTCTCGTTAAATAAAGTCTTTATTATTATTATTATTATTTTTCAAAGTCTCCACTGTTTGTAAAAGACAAGTACACTCTTTGCAAATATACTACTTGTAAAGGATACACATACATCTATATATTAATATTAATACAAACTCTGTAGACCCTGTTTGGGCGGGGATCAAATACACTCTTAGCTAGTACTTGTGAAGAGCACACACAAACGTACGCACACACATACATCTACATATAAATGATTCCCTCTCATGTGTTTTATTTGGTTTTTGTTAAAACAAAAACATAATTACGAGTATAAGGGATTTATTATATACATGCTATTTTAAGCTATTTATAATAGGTAGCAAAAATGAGATGTGTTATATTTTATAGCTATTCCTGTTCTTTATACATGCAATTTATCCATAGGTAGTTAGTAATGGAATGTATTTTGTTAAGAAGCTATTGTTTTCGTCGATAAATAACTTCTAGCTTATGGTAAATAAGCTGTTTTGTAACATCCGATTATAAGTAAAGTTTCTTGTATATTGTATTTTATATCTCGAAATCCCGTTCTTTTACAGATATAAGTTTTGCTGACATCAGCATCTTCTGAGACTATTCAAGCCCCAGTTTCACGAACATTCTTAAGTAATAACTTAGCTAAGCCTGTTATTTAAAAATATACCAGAGCATAAATTTTCATAAATTTTGTAAAATCAAATTGTAAGACGTTTGTTTAATTGTCATTTAAAGAATACATATTGTATTTGATAATAATTGAGGGTAATCTAAATCAAAAACAGTATTTAAGAATGTGTAACAGACTGGATTTAATTAGATAGTTCATGCACAAACTGTTATTTTCTGTTTAATATAATAATATAAAATATAACATAATGTCTATAAGGATTTTGCTTGGATAAAAATACTTCATATTAAGTATATGAATTGTTCATAATACATTCGGCATGTCTTCCGCATGGGTTCGGGAACCCTTCCGCGTCTTCGGGAAGCATTCGGGAAGCCTTCGGGAAGCATTCTGCATCGATTCGGCATCATTCTTGAACCGCTCGGGGTGGATAGGAGATCCCGAAGCCTTGCAGAATGACCCCGAATCTACCCCGAAGCCACCGCGAAGGGTTCCCGAACGTCCCGAAGGGTTCCAGAAGGGTTCCAGAAGGTCCCGAAGCCTTCCCGAATAAAAGATTCGGCGTCCAAATTTTAAAACTTTTAAAACTTGGATGCCGAATCTTTTTCGATCCCGATCAGTCCCCGAATCACCCAGAATGGTTCCCGAAGGGTTCAAGAATGACGCGGAAGGGTTCCCGAACATCCCGAAGGCATGCCGAATCATCCAGAATCTGCGATATCCACATTCGGGAACCCTTCGGGAACCATTCGGCGTCCTAGTGGACGCCTGGTCTTATATAAGCTTTACACACACATTAAATAGACATCCCCTCAGTGTTATCCAACTGTAAAATGGTATCTTCTTCTGACTCCGTCCTGTAGCAATTTCTATTCACCCGATTCCTTCAAGCATTTTGGGAAACATTTGGGCTGTACTAACAGGCTTGAACCTAAGCTGTTAGCAAAATGCAAGTAAGGCCGCGTCTTGCGGGAATATACACACTTTCTTGGCTTTAACGTACAGCAGAACCTGTCTAAAGCGACTTTGAATTTATTGAGCAAACAAATCTTAAAAACGGGTGATTACTTTATGCAGGGTAATAAGTAATGCAGAAAGCTCATACAGAAGCTTCCTGCATTACTTTTGTCCTACATTAAGCTGCCGCCTGTCCTACATACCCTCTTCTTGGTGGTCGCTTAAGGCAGGCTCTACTGTATTACGTAACATTATGAAAACATCTTGACTGGTATACATCATTTGTCTTCACAAGTGTGCATACTTCATTTATTTGATAGATCACCAGCCAAGTTTGAATGTTCAACTTATACAGTATATTCCGGTTACATATGTAAAGATGATCTTCTGTAATTCCAAATATTCATCAATCTGCTTAACAGGTATAACAGATGCCATTTACAATGTAAAATAAATAAAAAATATTGCTATATTAAATTGATCGCTGAAAGAAACTCTTTTCAGTTAGATGTTATATTGTTTTAGAAAGATAACACGCCAACGTTAGGATAATCAGAACGATATAAATAATTGAAACACATTGTTCAATGTTCCCATTATTTGGAAATATTTTCTCGGGATAGTGATGACAACCGAAATAAATAAATGCTTGCTATGCTTATTTTTATAAACACGTGAGCATGACCGTAACTGTATAATCAGATTTGTATTATTCCATTAGCAAACAGAACAGACCCTGGTTAGCAGCTGATATAAGAGCCGTCTGTTCTAGATCTACTCTAAATAACGACGGCGTGCTTATTTATAAGCTGAATAGTTATAATAGCATATGTACACAGGATTGTTTGATATCGGTAGGAATTTATAATACAGTAAAACCTCTCTACAACGACCATTACATTTGTGTTAATTAGTTGGTATTTTGGGCAGGTGGTTGCTTAAAGCAATGTGAAAGTAAAACAGAACGCTCCTGTAGGAGCGTTCTGTTTTACTTTCACCTTGCTTTAAGCATCCACCTACCTTTAACACAAATACTTGATGTAATTTAGTGGACGTTATAGAGAGGTTTTACTGTAATTCCGTAAACAAACAGAGGAACCGTCTGATATGGGTCTACTCTGTTTATAAATGTCTTTCTGGTTCATGTAGAGTAAAGGGTTAAGAACGCAAATTGTGTAACATGACGTGCAGCATAAACTAATGAAATAAACTATATTCTGTTGGTTGAAGGCGTCTTTTAAGTAATATTTATATGTTGGACATAACTTAATAATGAAAAGTTCCTACTTCAAAATAAAATAAACCTCGTGAATCCGAACACTCAAATATATATAATAATTATCGATTTTAAGACAGGTGACAGCTTAATGCAGATTGAAAGGCATTTTGAAAGCTCCTCTTGGAGCTTTCTCAATACCGTTCACTCTGTAATTATTTTTTTGTACAACAAAACAATTTAAGTATCAGTGAAAACGGTTTATTTTGTATCACGCTTTCGATATAGGTTCATAACTTCATATGGACAATCCTCATAAGAATACTTTAACATCACAACCACCATGCTTTATGATTTTATTGAAAACATGCTTGTATGGTAGAGAATATCACTTTAACCATTTACTCAATAAATACGCATTTAACACCTTTGCCAACGGAAGAGAGGCTGTCTGATCAGGGTCTTCTCTGTTCGCTTATATAACAACAAAGATGTGATTCTACAGTTTCTGACATGATACTTTCCTGTGTTAACCACTTGTTCTATGTTTATTCCAAGTTTCAATACCTACTGAATATTCATGGTGAAAATAATTATAATGAAACATGGAAGGTAGAACATTGTAGCAATTTTTAAAACAGATCTTGCAAATTCCACTAGCAAACAGAGTAGACCCTGTACAGACGACTCCTCTAGGAACCGTCTGATCTGGGTCTACTCTGTTTGCTAATGCGTGTAAAACATTTTTATATGAGGGAAAGGCTTAATATGCCATTTAAGAATTCATTTAATTTATTCAATTAATATTGCATTATTTCAAACATGAATGTCCATAGAGTAACAGGATAGCATGGTACAGGGTGATTTCAGCATTTCATCAAGATCAAAAGCGAATTAGCATTTTTGTTATACAAAATGTGAAATGCTCCAAACTTTATTCTATTCATCAATCCGATTGTAAACATGGTTGGGTCAGCAATCACATACCATGCTCGTCCCACGTGCACACACTCCTGACATTGCTTGATTTGTCATTGTTTTATCTGTAGCAATTTATCATCTTGTTATTTCGCACTCGAAATAATGTCACAAACATGTCAAAAAGCCAAGCACAGAGACATTGTTTTCATTAATGCTACGATACGGATTTATTTGTACAAACACATGTCAATCTATGTAAATCTCACTTGGAGACATTGTTACAATCTAATCATTTCTTTCCCCTGACATGCTGATTACCGCGTTGACGTATATATTGCTGCATCGGAAATATTAATACAAAAGGCACAGTAAAACAACAGAAAGTTCCTACAGATATAATGAAGTGCCTGTCAATTGCCAATCAGGTAGCCTTATCAGGAATTGTGTTTGTTTTATTAATCTCAGTTGGTGCCGCATGTGTTGCAAAACTGCCTTTAACTAAATTGCTATTGTCTAATTAATCTCTTGTTCTTTCTTCAATGCAATCTTAACTCGTTTCATGCTAGCTCAGATTTTTAGATATATGATACGGACATATGCAAACACTACAAACTCAGGTCAGAGGACTCCCAAATGAGACCTCTAGTAAGGCTTTGTACTGTTGGTTTAACCCTTTCCCTATCCTAAATTTAATTTAAAGTTCAACACTTATTTAATAGCTGCATTGTAGCCATTTTTAGAAAATAATGAAACAGATTTATCCAACGCTATTAGCAAAAAGAACAAACCCTGATCAGACGGCTCCTATAGAAGCCTTCTGATCTGGATCTTTTGTTTGCAAATGCGTGAAAACAAGTATATAAGAAGGAAAGGATTGTTTTCCAATGGTGGCATCAGCGAAAGAATTCTCGCAAAAACATATTTTGAAGCGAAAGTTAGATTTGTTCATGATACATAGTTGATAAAGGGCACCTACAAAATGAGGCTTAAATGGGTAAACATTTAGCCTGCTAAACAAACTTTTGTTGGTAGAATATACCTGTACCATCGACATCACTTGTCATATTTGAGTAATCTCGCATTTCCTTAAAAGAACGACCAGAGGACCAGGCGGTTTGGATCATGATGAGACGCAGAGTTACTCAGCATCTTATCTGGATCCAAACCGTCTGCATAGTCATCCGGTCACGGTAGGCCAAATATATAACTCATTCAAACGGGAAATATCTTACATATAGCTAATGTCAGTAGAACTTGTTGCTCAATCCCTTTGCTAATACAGTAAAACCCCGCTAATGCGACCACCTTAAAGAGGTATAATTCTGGGTGCTTGATGCAGCTGGTAGCTTAATGAAGGACAAAAGTAATGCAGAAAGCTCCTAGAGGAGCTTTCTGTATTACTTTTGTCCTGCATTAAGCTACCAGCTGCTTATAAAGACACCAATGTTTATTCATTAAGTTGTCGCATTAGAGGGATTCTACTGTACATTTATACGGAATGGTGTTAAACTGTCCGTCTGTATTAGTATTGTAAACATATTTGGTGTTTGTATCTATATTGTAAATATAGTATTGCCATTTGAAATTCCATTGTAAGAAGCTTTACCATTCTTGATTGTTACTGAATTCAATAAAAAGGGAACGATAAGACATTCTTGCTAATGTGTGTGTACTAAATCTTTTTAATGTTTCTGTTAGTATCTACAGTAAAACCTCTTTATAACGGCCACTAATTTGTGTTATTTAATTGATATTTATGGCAGGTGGCTGCTTAAAGCAAGGTGAAGGTAAAACAAAACAAAGGCACGAATACAGTTTATTGTGGAAATGTTTATTCCAGTGCAAGTGAACATCTCCGAAAATATGTTCTCGTCATATAAATCAGATGGTAGTTTATCTCAAACTTTACAAATGAGAATATGATTAGCTTTAACCGTTTGACACAAGCAATGATCATTGACTGCGAGAAACATCAATCAGACCATATTTGCAATTCCAAATATGTCACATAATCAAATATATTCTCACCCTTTAGTGCCCTCAATTTGAATATGTTGGTTACACTTCTATCATGTGCTAACCATCAAACATCCGTATGATGTGCCTTATAAATTCATTAACCATTTGAATGCAACATATTCAAAGTGCAGTGACTCAATAGTATTTAATGATAGACTCCATTCAGTATATAAGGCTTAAATTTGACAGAGGAATTTGAATTGCAAACAGTGCACATACCTATCAAAGGACTCATCTATGACCCCCTGTTTTGGGGGTCTTTACTGCTTTACTGTTGAAATATGCATTCAAAAGATAGGTTGCCTTGGAAATAGTTGTGCAAATATTGCCCGAGATAGCATTGTTTAAGAATGTATCTGTTTTGTGCAGAAGAAATACAGGCTAGTGACGGACTAACAAATATCGTTGTCCTTGTTAAACAATATTAAAAATGTTTCAAAACCATGTGTGTGAACAAAGAACTAGCACAGGAAGACAACCTATGTCCAACGCATTGGTGTCAAATCTGCAATATTATGCAGTAAAACCTCTCTACAACGGCCACTAAATTACATCATTTATTGTGTGTTAAAGGCAGGTGGCTGCTTAAAGCAAGGTGAAAGTAAAACAGAATGCTCCTATAGGTGAGTTCTGTTTTACATCCACCTTGCTTTAAGCAGCCACCTGCCCTAAACACCAACCAATTAACACAATTTAGCGGCCGTTATAGAGAGGTTTTACTGTATCCAGATTTATAAGGCCATCACCAGCCAATGTCGTAACAATTTGACAATATAATATGCTGAATGCATTCAGTCCAGGTGACGATTTTGTGATTATATTTGAAACGCTTTTGCTCCGAGTAACTTGGTGTCTCTTTAGTATCCAAACTGTTTGACACTCTGATCGCATTACAGTATAGACATTGGACATTGAAAACATAACGTATTTTAGAAAAATATATTTTACACACGACAGATTCCCAGGACTGGATGGGTTAAGACAGCCATGGTATGTACACCATTGCTACATAGTAAAGATATGATTTATGGCAGTGATTGATTCAAACCTTAAGCATTTTGAGTTTTGAATTACTAAATCAATTTGCTCTCTCTCTTTTGTAAGTTCAAGCATAGTTCGCGACATATCTTGTATATTCTTTTACAAAAACAATTAATTAATTTTCATGCCTTATCTATGTCTCTGAATTTACTGGTTTTTCTTTAACATTTTGGTAGTCACTCTTTGTTAAACTTTGTTTTTGAAAATGTGCTACGCAACGCAGTTTGCTATCACGCCCATACCTAGAAAACATACTTAAAAAGTTATCAATTTAATATTAGTTTGTACAAGCTTGAATATGTGCTAAATTGCAGTACAAAAAAAACCACTCTAAAATCGGATGTTCAAATTAGTATCAATCAATAAAATCACACAGAAAGCTCCCATTGGAGTTTTCTAAATGACTTTAATCGCCTGCTTTTAGCAATTAAATCAAAAGTTATATATAAAATAAAATGTTTATAAATTTTTAAGTATTCAATTTTCGGTTTAGAGAGGTTTTACTGTATTCATTTGACGTAACAACTTACCTCATTTGCAAATGTTCTGATTGTCCGTAATTATCCACAGCGATCAAACTATATATTTCCATTACTGCGCATCTCTAGACATGACAAGTGATCTTCCCATTCACACATAGCAACCATTGCATTAAGTCTTACCTCACTGTGAAAAAACATGTCTGCCCAAATTTTGATCTGGTGCGAGTTTGGCTGCTTCAGAATCAATTACAGTAAAAACTCGATACTACGAACACTCGGTACTACGAACACTCAAATACGTAGCCTTATTGATCTTTAACACATGTGGCAGCTTAATGCAGGATGAAAGTCGTGCAAAAAGCTCAACTGTGAGCTTTCTGCCTATCTTTCACCCTGTATTAAGCAGCCACCTGTCTATAAAGACATAGTTTCTTCATTACTAACATTTCGTAGCATCGAGTTTTTACCGTAGTTTTTTGAGAAACAATTGACCACTCGGCGTCACATCTGGATCCAAGTGCGAGTCAAGTCGCAGACAGTGAGATAGAGGTTAATGCAGTAAATTATAGTGTTTATCAACAATACATATGTTTAAATGAAAAACTGGACTGTGAATGTTTACTTAACTTGATTAAATTCCTTCTGGTATGCCATTTATCAATTTCAAACCAAATTCATCATCGTGCAAATATGTTCCAGTATTTGAGAACAAACAAATATTTGCGAGTTTGATCATGAAAAATGTAAACCGAAGTTCCGTTTACTCACGATAACGTGTTTTGTGGTATTATTTTCAGAATTGCCTAAAATTACATCTGAGTATACTTTATCACGGTAATGTTTCACATCTGGTTACGATGTCTCATGTCTAGGTACGATTGCGCACGTCTAGTTATGATGTCTCACGACGATGTCTCACGTCTAGTAACAATGTATCACGTCTAGTTACGAAGTCTCGCGCATAGTTACTATGTCTCACTCACGTCTATCTACGATGTCTCACTTCTAGTTACATGTCTGATATCATACGGCTAAATATGATACTTAACGTTTAGTAACGATGTCGCATTTCTAAAGCAACATACATGTACCTATCAAATTCATTAGCAAACAGAGCAGGCCCTGCTCAGAGGGCGCCTATAGGAGTCGTCTGGTCTGTGTCTACTGTTTGCAATTGCTTGAACTATATATTTTTAAAAGTGAAAACATTAAGTTCTTTTCAGTAAACTAACCAGTTAAATTGAACTCCGCCTATCTGGAGAGAAAAGTGCAATAATCACAGCGTCATAGGCGATGTATCTAAACTCAGAATCTACACTGGTTTTGATGCTAGGTTATACTTTAAAAGCGCTCTGCATCGAACACCAAAATAGATCTATACAAGGATCATCGAGGCATGTGGTAGCTTAATGCAGGATGAGCGTTAAACTTTCTTTCTGCATTTAGCAGACACCTGCTTCTAAAGAAACTCGTTTTTGTCCTTCAAACGCTTGATTATAGATCTACATTAAACCCATGAACCGGAATTGTCACAGAGAACAATGTAGATACTTTTAGCCAGGTTGCTTTTTAATGCAGAATGAATGTCCTAGAGAAGCTTTCTGTGTGACTTTCACCCTGCATTAAGCTGCCACCTGTCTCAAAGGTTGATAGTTCTACTAAATTAAACGCCCGGTTTAGAGGGTTTTACTGTACCGTAAAATATAGAGTGCCAGGTACATGTAAATAGGCCACTTTGGTCCAGGAGGTCCTTTGGTTATAAACTTCGGAGGTTTAGTCTCAGTTCATTATCAAATACCGGGTATCTGATTGTCATAATTTGAGCTACTAGTCAGATGCTAGAGGCCGCTTGAAATCAGCCAAACAGTTAGAAGCCTGGACACTGTGAAGATGACCTTCACTCCTTCCACAATATCCTACGGCATACAACTGAGAATATGTGCGCGCGCTGCGCTGCGTTGCATATTAGTACCGTTGCAGCTGTGTATGTTAATGTGTGTTATGTGCGTATGATACTGTCAAATAAAGCGAGTTAACTCTTTTTGTGCAAAATTTCAAAACGTAGTTTGCATCCAAATTTAGTTAAAATGTTTCGTTAAAATGACATACCTGTGTCCAAGGTTATAAAACTTCTCAGTCTGAGTCTGAGATCATTCTCAAGTATCTGATTGCTCAGATACTGACCAATCAGATGATTGAGGCTGATCTCAGACTCAAGCAAAAAGCTTTATAACCTCGGATCCTGATTTACTCTGCATCACATCTGGTTCCAAATTCTATGCAACTGTTATCAATAGAAATATTTACGAAATCCATCCCACTATTGTAGATTATTCAAGCTGACAAACTGTCATTACATGGTTATCTTATAAATAAACCGCTGGAGGTTTTTAGTACCAAGATAATTCTGAAAGCATGGCATAACATTAAATGCCTTGAAATGAGGCATGTAACAAAAAATGGGGAAATGCTAATTGAATAAGCAAAGTATATTTATTTACCCTTGAATGCTAAAGGGTTTACCCTAGGATATGGCAATTTTACAGAACCCTGTACTCGACAGTTTAAATTATTAACGTTTTGCAACCAGACTAGACCTGGATCAGGGGGCTCCAGTAGGAACTGTCAGATCAGGGGGCTCCAGTAGGAACTGTCAGATCAGGGGCTCCAGTAGGAACTGTAAGATCAGGGTTGGCTCTGTATGCTTGTGGAATTATATAGATTTGAATCTACAGAAGTTTGCACTGGCAAGGAAAGGGGAAACCACATGCAGAAATAATTACTAAGCACCAAATTTAAGAACAAAGTCAAAATCTGTTAAGAAGTGAAATACACTGCAAATACTAATTTTGAATTTCACTTTTTCTCTTTTTAAAAAGCATTAAGAATACTGCTTCAATGTGGTATAAACTATTAAAATTAAACTATACTTCAATATATCCCAATTTGTCCACTCTCAAAACTGCCCCTTGATCTGTGTGAAGCCTTGTAGGTATTATTGTAGATTATAAAACATCATACAATGCTTCTGTTGTGGTCTTGGTCATCTGATTTATTGTGGGTATAACAATGGCATATTTTGTGAATTGGTAATGACGGTGACATTTGCAACACCACGATGTGGATCTAGGATAAGATAATCTATGCATACCAGCTCTAAGGGATAACTGGCATTTTTACTTACCAATGGGGATCTTTGTGCTGTCTTGTCTTTCCCCTCCTACACCATCTTTGGCAGTGTTTTACATATTCTTCAACATCTTTCTGTAAGCTAGGCCAATAAAAACGTTCTCTGATCAGTATTAGGTTTCTCTCTATTCCAGGTTGACCAACATTGCCATGACTGTAAACCCTTTAAAATTTCCTGTTTGAAGCATTTAGGTACAACCAACTGCCTAATTTCTTCATTTTCCTCTTGGTGAACTATGGATGTCATTACAAATTTCTTAAATTGTCTTTTCATAGTTAGTTAAGTCTTGTTTTGTCATGATCTTGTTTGGAAATTTGTTGTCTAGAACTGTTCGTCTCCGGATATCTATCAAGGTATCTCTTATCTGTGCTCTTCTGATTTCTTGCAACTCTTTGGCAGCTAGAATTTGTCCTGCATTTTCTTTGTTGGAGTTGGCCAATTTATTACCTTCTCAAACTTTGATGAGTCTGTTTCAATGCAATCTCCACTAGCAACGTGAGCTAAAAATCTTACCCTTGGTTGAAAGAATGAACATTTCTCAGGTGCCAATTTTAAAGTAATTGTATGACTTAAGCCGATTGAAAACTAGGTCTAGGCGTTCCAAATGTCTTCGAATGGTGAGCTAAATATGACGAGGTCATCTAAGTAGATCAAACATACTCGCATGTTAAGATCACTGTATCATCCCATTACATTCGATGAAACAAAGGGACCCTACTGTAAATGTCGTCCTTTCTTCATGCATTTCTTCAACCTCTGTCATATGATATCCTGACTTCATTTGCTGTGTTTTCTTGTGTTACTGTTCAAGCGACTGTTTGTTCTGTATGTGGTGTTTCCTGCATGACTCATATTTGTACTTTCATTTTCATGGTTGAAAAATATCTAGCTCCATGCAGACGGTCGACTATCTCATCCGTACGTGGGAGTGCAAAGGAATTCGTGATAGTTCGATCGTTGAGTCCACATAGTTTTCCGATTTTCTTGCGTACTAGCACAACAGTTGAAGGCAAACTTTTCCTGCGGTCATATGCCATTATAAAAATAATAATCTAATTAATATTCATGATGTCATTATTGCTTATGGGAATATTAATGGAGTAAAGGATTAAGTTAGTTCAGTTAGAATTGTTGTGACAGATTATCTTAATACAGTTAAAACTCTCTAAACAGGAAGTTAAATTTAGTATATATATCAGTCATCTTAATATGGCAGCTTCTTGCAGGGTGAAAATCGCCCACAAAGCCCCCCCCCCCCCCCAGGAGCTTTCTGCATGGCTTTCATCCTACATTAAGTAGCCACCTGTAAATAAAGTATTTAAAGTCTTCTCTATTAGAATGCCAATTTAGAGGGATTATACTGTATACTGAAACCGAATCTCCGCACCTTATACAGTGTGAAATTGTGAACACTAGTGGAAGAAAATATCGATATAAATGACACCATCATATACATAATATATCAAACTCCTTCATATTCATTTCTTTCGCAATAAATGTTCAGGTTATCCAAGATAACGTAGGTTCCTATTTCTCTAATGATACAACGTGCAGCAATTACTTTGCAATATTAGATTATACAGTTAATGCCAATACTTTCCTAATTTTTCCATATGAAATTTGTTTATGAAAAAAGTATGTAAAATGTGTGAATGTGAAGCTTGTGAAAGATCAGATGGAACTTTGATACATTAGTTTGTTAGTTGATGTGAAACAATGATATGTATGCTCATCGAAAATGTTCACTTCATTAATGACGAGGCGAACGCACCATATTTTAGTGGAAATCTCCAGCAAAATAGCCATCTTACTTCTTATGTTTGCTGACGATGTTGCTCTTTTAGTAGACACAGTAGCAGAGCCCATGTGCAGACTCGTATACCAGAAAATGGCCGCAATTCTCACACTCGTACCGGTAATACTTGAGCCAATGAATAAGGGAAACGAGTGTACTGGCAGTTACAAAGAGTGTAAGCCCAGACCGGAGAACCCGTAGAGGAGCCCTCAATTATCAGTGTCTGTATTGTTTGTCATTCAAAATCCTCTCAAAATACTGAATGGGCTATGTTGAACCGCAAATTTCACGCCACCCATTTTTCACAAGTGTGAAAAATGGGTTGACGCATTTTTCACACGCGTGAAATTTGCGGCCCCATTTTTCACATATGTGAAAAATGGGGCCCCATTTTTCACAAAACCCTGCTGTGAAAAATGCGGTAGCACTTTAACCCCATTTTTTGAAGACCTACGAATACCAACGCATTTTTCACATATATGTCAATAGATGGTTTTGCTATTGTTGATACGAGAGATCTTAAACAGACATCGGATAGGGTAGCTTTGTCCCTGAATTATATTTATGACAGTAATATCCCCTGAGTCGACCCTCGTTATCTCGAACTTGGGTCAGTCGAACTTCTGCTTATGCCGAAATCCACGAAAGTCACTGCAAATTGAGCTGTTATTTGAATTGCAAGCAATTCTGATCCAGACCAGATACAGAGCTACTCGGCGTCTGGTCTGTATATAAACTGCTTGAAATTCTGTTTTCATTTTCAACAATGCAAATGAAGCATGTGTATTTGACCAAAAAGAAATTTTAATAAGTAATGCGGTACCCGTGCATTGAGTGTTGAAACACCATTTATCATGGAGTTCTTTTAAGTCGAACTTATATTGAAGTTCGCAAAGAGTTCAAGCTAATGAGTGTCGACTGTACTGTAGTATATGGTGACACAAATTATGATATAAGGAATTATCCAATTACCGAATATATAAAATAAAAGAACCCGAATAAGCATATGTGCTTTCGGTTCGATCCATTTCGACCTATTTCATATTATCACCGTTATTGTCATATCATACTGTTACATGTATTCAAAGTGGAAATAAATATGTTTGAACTAACTAAACTTTGAAGGAAAGGTGAACCATCCAAATTTTGTGTCAAACTTGTTGCAGAGAATATGCATTCGTCAGGATTAAGTAGTGTGGCGGAGAAAAGCTTTATATCTGAATTGCACTATTGTGATTTCAGGAATCACACTGCTTTTATCCCTACACTTTCCGTATTCACGTCTTTATGTTCGAGATTTGCATGTCGGTGTGTCCGAAAGCGTACATGTATCTCTTTCACCATAGTAACGGAATTATCCTGAAATTGACATTGATGACCTCATTCTCCTAATATCGTTCTTGGAACAAAAGCGTCTAAGATTAACAAATTTAACTTATGGATTGATATCGCGATAAATGTGTGACGCATCGTTTGCGTATCGTTTGCGCACGCGTAAGCATAAACGGGAAAGAATAACAGTTTCTCCACTGTAACTGTTTCGGAACTATTTATGACCCTAATATTGACCTTTGGCATTATTCTTATCAAATCGTCTACACTCCTGTTGTATCATTGCTATATTTTATCCTCTGCACTATAACACTTTATGAATACAAAATGTGATGTATAGGTGGTTGTATCTTGTTTTGTAACAACTCACAAGGCAGTTGAAGAGGCGGGTTTCGACTTTTAAAAGAGATTGAAAAAACATATAAACCAAAAGTAGAAGGTTAGAGTCACGTGATTGGCTTCCTAAAATTGAGCAAATCAGTTAATATTCGAAATATGAGTAGCCGTGAGTGATAAGGGTTAAGTTTTGATGCATTATGTGCAGTTGACTCACGTTACTATGAACTGGAATAAGTCGAACTCTTGCTTACATCGAATCGGCGTCTCACTTGGTTCCGTACTGCTTTCGATGCCCGTATTCATTTTACACAAGGAAAACAGCATATGTGCATTTGTTGTCTTATTGTTTATTGAAAAACCGCCCATCGCCAATTTCGAAAATATAATCAAGGGTTCAGATGATTTCGAGGTAATGAGAGTCGCTGCATGTCACTTCGTTAGTCGATCGCTCTATTGTACTTTCTATAGTACTTTACATTGTGACACATTGTCCATACAATTAAACATTAAACTAATATCTATGCATTGCTTTTAATTTTATAGTACTTATGCTGCATATTTTAGTAATTCGGAATTCAGGTAACTTTTAGTCATATTCCTTAAGATGTTATGGACTTGATGACGTCTGCAAACAGTTTAAGGTCAAATGCCGAGTGACTTGGTGTGAGATCTGTGATTCAAATTGTTTGACATCCACATTCTTTTCTCCCAAGAGATTTGGCATTTTCACAAACAAGATGTGTTTGCGAAACACAATAATTTCGGTGGGCCTGCGATTTCCGACAATGCTAAAGTAAAGATAAAAAAACAGGTAAAAGACGAAGTATGGTAACTGAAATAATCCTTTTCACAAGGAACATGATGATGTCAAACTATAAGAACTATCGACGGGTACATATCGTCGCCGGCAACAATGTATGTCAAAACAAGCGGCATATATTGTCGCCGGCGACAGTATGTGCCGAAGTTGTCGGCACTGGCGACAGTACGTGCACAAGGGTTACGCCACTGTCATATTGTCGTTTGTCGGGAAATCAAAATTATAGTAGTCGGTGGTTTACGATACAACAGTGTAATTGTGCCAATGATAATCAAAAGCTCTGTATTGTGTCAACTGTTTTGACAGAATCACATATCCGTCCGGCTGTTTTTCGTTTCATCCATATGTATGTTCTCTGTCGTCAATTTGTTCGTCGTTAAAGGCGTTTGACATTTTGTCGGCAGAAATACCCTTAAACAGCACCATAACCGTCGTCACATATTGTCGCCGGCGACAATTTGTGCAGTTCAGCATTAAAATGTGCCGAAAACTTCGGCACATATTAATGCCGTCGACAATATGTTCCATTTGTTTCAGCAGAGATGGTCGCCGGCGACACTATGTACAGCGGCAACAAGATGTGCGCCAACACGGGGGCATCAAATGCAGACACAATCATAATGCATATTAAATATGTGGACGCTAAAGGATTAACAAGGAACTCCAAATACGTTTTTCCCACGTGACCCATAATTATATTTTAATCAAATAAGTATATTGAGTAAGCACCCAAATCAACTTCTGAATTGTAATACAAATCTGGCATTTCGATCCCTGCGACCTTGGTCTATAACCGAAATGACCAAAGACATTTGTCAACTTCAATATATTCTCACGTGTGAAAAATGGGTCGCGTGTTTTGAAGTGAATAATTTAGAACATCGTCTCGACGCATTTTTCACACATGTGAAAAATGCGTCGGGCTTTGAAGGGGGGTATAGGAACAAAACGCAATTTTCACAAATTATGTGAAAATTGGGGCCGCAAATTTCACACGTGTGAAAAATGGGTGGCGTGAAATTTGCGGTTCAACAGGGCTATATCATGAATCACCGATGGGCCATTCCACTTAGAAAGTTCAGCATTCAAAGGATGAAAACAACTACAATAAAACCTGTATTAAGCAGCCATCAAAAGAGATATAATTATTGGTCTGTAAGGCAGGTGGTAGCTCAATTGTGGACAAAAGTAATGTAGAAAGCTCCTATATGAGCTTTCTGCATCACTTTTGCACTGAATTAACTAACCACCTGCTTGTATACTCACATGTTCAATAAATGAATGGCCGCTTAAGATAGGTTCTTCTACTGCATAGATAGTGTTTAAAACACGAAGGTTGTGTATCTAAAAGAAAACATGGTTTATTCAATATCTATATTGACGGTGTCAGTCTATGCTTATATGTCGGAGTTTTCTTCTCACCAGATGTCATATAAATGTAATGGTCGAAAACAAGATTATTTAAAGCAAGCGCATCTTCAACACAATTCTCTCTTCATTGTATAAAATGCTAGAGACTGAAAAGTATATGTTTACAAATTCTTTTACACTAGAAACGACAATGATATTCAAGCAATAGATACCCAAAGTCAGACCCATGTTACTCGTACCTTATTTGGTTTCCAGAGTATTAGTGTTTTAATGCGTTTGTATATATATGTGACCAAACACTCAATCATGCACTACTGATGTTCTAGGGGGTAGTTCCATTCATATATTGAAACATATTGAAGCAACTACAACGTGCCTTAACCTTTCCCTTTGTTCTATATTTATCCCCTGCTTATATATATATACCTGCTGAATATCCATGGACACACTAGTTACAATGAAAGGTGGAACATTATAACCATTTTAGAAACTAAAGAAACAGAACTATCAAATTCCGTTAGCAAACTGAGCAAACCCTGATCAGACGGCTCCTATAGGAGCCATCTGATCTAGGTCTACTCTGTTTGCAGATGCGTGGAAAGGCGCTTATATGAAGGAAGGGTTAAATGCCAGAATATAAATTATGAACACTTCTTCCGCTTATTGCGATATGACTTTCATTTGTAAACAGCCTTGACCCATATGAGACCCCGTGCTTCTGAGACTGAGACGGGTGCTTCTGTGTGTATGCGTGTTTATAAGTGCCATTGCATCATTATACCATGCTATGCACTGAAGGTTTTGGATTTTAACACTTTATTCCATAAATACGCCTTTTAACGCCTTTGAAAACAGTGTAGATCCTCTGCTCCGTTTGCTTGTGTAATAATATACATCTGGTTCCATAGTTTCTGTCATAGCAAAAATTGCATGTGCCATTATTTCTTACATAACTATTCATGGACTAAGGGTTAACTTGATTGAACAAAGACCAGCAGACATCTGACTGTAGAAGCTGACTGATCAGGGTCAGATAGCGCCTTTTTAAACAGAGTAGACAGGGACCATGCGATTCCTGTAGGAGCTGTCTGGTCAGGGTCTGCTCTGTTAGCGTATGAAATAATACAGCTCTATTTCTACAGTTTTAGCCATAACCAAAATTCCCGTGGGTAAACATCATTATAAAACCCAACAGCTTAATATTCGTGATGCTATTATTTTAATATGGCGTAAAGGCTAGAAATGGGAGGAGTCTTAATCCTTTACTCCATGAATATTCACATAAGAGATAATGACATCATGATTATTAATTAGATCAATTCTTATAATAGCACATGGACACATGAATGTTAGGCCATGGCAGAGATTGTTGAATCATGCCTATAAATTATCATAACCCTTTCTCGTGTGTAAGCGCATTTAACGCATCTGCAAACAGAGTAGACCCGGATCAGACGACTCCTATAGAAACCGTCTGATCAGGGTCTGCTCTGTTTACTTTTGGCATAATATATATCTGATTTTACAGTTTTTGTCAAAGCAAAACATTCCCTTGAAAAGTACATATTTAATAATTGAGCTAATAAATATTCATCTTGTCATTAGTTCTTGCAAGAATACAGAACAGGGAAAGGGGTAAGCAAACAGAACAAATACAGTTAGCATTTGTATTTTGCCATGGTCTATTCTGTATACTTAGTGTAAAAGTTCTTGTTTGGCATTTTAAATGGCAATAAACTTAAGTCCCAACGCCTTTCCAAGATACAGTAAAATCCTTCTAAACCGGATTTTAAATCTAGTATAAATATCGGTCTTGGAGACAGGTGGCTGCTTAATGCAGGGTGAGAGCAATGTAGAATGCTCCTCTAGGAGCTTTCTGCATGGCTTCCATCCTGTATTAAGCAGCAACCTCCCAAACGTATTTAAATTCCTCTCTTCTTGAATTCCGGTTTAGAGAGGTCCTACTGTATTTCTATTTAGACATTTTAAATAACCTTAAGTCCAAACGCCTTTACAAGATATCTTTATTTACATCGTATTGTCATTGGCCCCGTAATTACCATTCCATCAGAAGGCGTCCTTAACCCTTCCAATCAATATTGAGAAACTATTATGTTCTTGCTTTATCCTAATAGTTGTAAATTGCTTCGGCGTATTACCCACTTGTTTGATACTATCTTCTTGTGTTCTTCAATTTGAATAACGATTTACCGTGTGGATTTTCAAACTGCGTTTAATTGCGTCATTATTCACTTCTGCACAGTGACAGATCTTGTATTTCTGCGATGTTTATCATCCGTCATCCGGGGCTTTTACCCGCTCTCGATTTGTGATCTGTCAGGTAATCAATGGTATTTTCTCAGCATTGCTGACCTCAATCAAAATATGTTTGATCCATTTATATCAGATGGTCTGTATCACAAATTATATAAATGAGAATATGATTCGCTTTTACCGTTTGACAGACCCAATGATCATCAAGGACCGCAGTCCATCAATCAGGCGGTATTTGCAATTCCAAATATGTCACATAATCAAATATATCCTCACCCTCTTCCTGCCCTCAATCGGAATATGTTTCTAACATTCCTATCAGACGTTGGGCATCAGTTATCTTTATGTTTTCCAATAAAGCCATGGTGAGCAATGATACGAAAGATGTGACAGATAACATCATTTTAGCTGTTAAGTGACCGTGAATATTGACGCAATCTTCCCTGCGAACATTTGCACTGCTGTTTGTCCAACCAATGTCTGTCTTATATCCCATGTTTAACCCTTTGCTTAATGAATATTCATGTAAGAATTGATGACATCATGAATATTTATTAACTGAATTTTAACATACACTTTTCAATGAAATTGGTCTCTTTGACAAAAACTTAGAATCAGATCTATATCATGTCAGCAAACAGAGCAGTCCCTGATCAGACGGCTCCTATAGGAGCCATTTGATCTGGTCTACTCTGTTTGCAAAGGCGTTGAAAAGCGTATTTATGGAGTAAAGGATTAAATAAGCAATCTGGCAAACAAACAACATGGAAAATGATAAGACACTCGGTAACACATCTTCTAATCTGGATACACTGTTTGCGAAATTGAAAAATACTGTTCACATATCGTGACTTTGATGCGACTGTACATCAATTTATACCGATTAACTCATAGAAACGACGCATTTTCACGCTATTGTAAACAGCATAGACCCAGAACAGCCTTTGTCTATAGGATCCGACGAACCAGGATCTGCTCTATTTGCTTATGGAATTAATTATATAGGCCTGGTCTAAAGTTTCTGCTATGATCAAATATTTAAAAATTCATCTGACAAATATTCCTGTTGTCATTATTTGTAACACAAGTATCAATGTGGTAAAGGGTTGAACGTTCTTCATTTTACATTTCATATTTCAGTGTGTCAAACAGTTAATATACTAACCCTTTCAACTCGGGACACACATGCACTGTTATTTGCAAACAGTGTAGACCCTGATCAGAGGGCTCCTAGAGGAGCCCTCTGATCAGGGTCTGCACTGTTTGACATTCAAAATCCTATAGCAGATTTTCATACTGAGTGGACTCTATATCTGAACACTAATTGACTATTCCACTCTGAATATTCAGGTTTGAAAGGGTTAAGAATATTAAGTTATCCCGAGTTTTTGTCAATGACTGGGTGAGTTTAGATAGCATGAAAATTGTATTTTTCCTTCTGTAACTCTGTCCCAGGCAGTATAGCCAAACAGTACAGATAGCTTGATGTAACTATGTCTAGACAGTATAGACAGCTTGATGTAACTATGTCCAGACAGTATAGACAGCTTGATGTAACTATGTCCAGACAGTATAGACAGCTTGATGTAACTATGTCCAGACAGTATAGATAGCTTGATGTAACTAATGTCCAGACAATATAGATAGCTTGATGTAACTATGTCCAGACAGTATAGATAGCTTGATGTAACTATGTCCAGACAATATAGACAGCTTGATGTAACTATGTCCAGACAGTATAGACAGCCTGATGTAACTATGTCCAGACAGTATAGACAGCTTGATGTAACTATGTCCAGACAGTATAGATAGCTTGATTTAACTATGTCCGGACAATATAGACAGCTTGATGTAACTATGTCCAGACAGTATAGACAGCTTGCTGTAACTCTGTCCCAAACTGTATAGACAGCTTGATGTAACTATGTCCAGACAGTATAGACAGCTTGATGCAGTTCAAATCACCCTTTACCTGATAAAATTTGAAACAACAATTCGAGACATCATGAATAATGATTACAGTAAAACCTCTCTGAACCGGAATTCTAGTTGAGAAGAATTTAGATACTTTTAGTCAGGTGGCTGCTTAATGCAGGTGAACGTCGTACAGAAAGCTCCTAGAGAAGCTTTCTGTCTGCCTTTCACCCTGCATTAAGCTGACACCTGTCTCCAAGAACGATATGTATTCTAAATTGAACGTCCGGGTTAGATAATGGCATGTGACCATAGGGACTTTGGTCATGACAGAAACTGTAGAAACAGTTCTATATTTCATTATAAACAAACAGGATAGACCCTGATCAGACGGCTCCAGTAGGAGCCGTCTGATCTGGGGTCTGCTCTGTTTACAAAGGTGGCAAAGGGTACCTCTATCTGGTAAATTGTTAATCATCCACTTCCCTCAACTGTTCTATCGCCTAATTGCGTATAGTCTGGATTCCTTACATTGAAGGATTCATTGTTGTATGTTTCCTAGGAAAATCGACTATCAACGGCAGTATAAATGCCATAGCATTAACAATACTGTAAGACATATTTCAAGAAAGATAAGAAATAGAAATCGTTACGTTGGCAGACATCGGGACATGTAATGGTCGAGATAGGGTCTAAATAAATGCGTTTAACACTAGGCAACTTTTGTCTGAAACGTTGTACGTCTACTTCAAGTCTTAACCATTTACATGATAGTAACGCCTTTTGAAACGTTTACAGACAGAGTAGACACAGATCAGACGAATCATATTGTAAACGTCTGATAAAGGGCTACCCAGTTTGCTTAGGATATAGTACAACTCTAATTCTACAGTTATAGTTAAAATAATTGCTATCCATGATATCATTATTTCTTATTTAAATTTCCTACAGGGGCTGTCTGATTAGGGTCTGCCCTGTTTTGTGTTATAAACTGTAACCCGGCTACTATACATTATATGTTGGAGATACTCCATGGCAATAACTTTCCTTATTTCGAAATTCAAAACACGAATCAAAACAAGGGTGAAACCATGTATGAATAGACTTAAATATTTGCCTTCCAAATCTTAAAACATAGTTTCAGAATATCGATCTATTTTGGTCCTAATGAGACACTTAGCTAATCGAGGTCATATCTTGATCCAAACCAGTGTTATAATGGAGCGGTAAATAGCGTTGAAAGTCACATTACTGCCTATCTAAAGTTACCACTATATTATCACGGGCGTCTTTAAAATCAGCTAGCGGCTTAACTTAATGCAAAAAAGTAACGCAGAAAACTCCTGTAGGAGGTTTCTGCATAAATTACTTTCTTCATTTAGCTACCACGTGTGCTTAGATTTGAATTTAAGTTTTTTTGAGGTGTGTTGTATTTATTATCAGAACAAATCATCCAACACGTGTTTTTCCATGTTTTGCTTAACCGTTTCCACCTTTTTTACGCATTTGCAAGCAGAGTAGACCTAGATCAGACGGCTCCTATTCGAGCCGTCTGATCAGGATCTGTCCTGTTTGCTTTAAATATGATGTAGATCTGATTCTACAGTTTCTATCAAAGCAAAACATTCCCTTGACAAGTTTACAATAAACAAATTATGCTCATAAATATTCATGATGTTATTTGTTCTTACATGGACATTGAACAGGAAAGGGTTAGCCAGTTTGTGAAAACTATATTAAATTAGCAGATTCAGCATAGTATGCATGGTAATAATAAAAAAAAACCAGGATACTAATTTAAATATTTTAAATTGAAATGCATATTACTAAAACTTGATTCTACAAATTATTCGGAGTCCGTGTTTTCAACAAAGGTATGCGTACTAATTTCCATATCTCTTGCTTACATGAAGGAATTTCTACCAATGTTATAAACCAATTTCGGTCCTAAATAGACCCATTGTCACACAGCTTGTATACTGATGTACTGTTATACAAATAGACTGCAGTTAAACTGTTAATGCCTAACGACAATGAGAACCCGAAAAGCATAGTTTATATGAGATTGATGCGGACATCCCTACCAGCATCTAGAAGGAAATTATTATACACGAAGAATAGCTAGGGTCTGTATTGCGTTTTCTACTTCACGGCGTCTTTATTTGTCTAACGACAGCGTATGTTACGATACACTGGTTTAATCAAAATATTTCCCAAATAGAATACCAAATATGGCATCCCATATTATCTTTAATTTAGAAAACCATTCAATTCTGAAGCGCTCGCTGAGCGTCTAGTGAAAGCCTTGACGTTTGATGATTGAAGAAATGTGGCGAAACATGTCTAGTTCATTTAGGACGTGATTAGAACTGCTTTCAAGCTCTTTCATGCTATCGACGGAAGAAATATGAGTTCGGGGAGATATGTCACGCCATACAAACATAGACAGATTGTTGTCGTAATTGACTTAAAGCCTTCAAATGATTCGGAGTCCGTCTTAAATGATGGTCCGATTTTAGCGAACAAAAGGAGGCATATGTGCAGACATGCGAGTAGTGATGGCCTGTACAGTATTAGCCCTATATCTATCTAATAGAGACGTCTTTTGACGCCTGGACAAACAG
The DNA here is from genome assembly GCA_963576725.1 of Azorinus chamasolen. Classification (NCBI taxonomy): domain Eukaryota; kingdom Metazoa; phylum Mollusca; class Bivalvia; order Cardiida; family Solecurtidae; genus Azorinus; species Azorinus chamasolen. The sequence continues at coordinate 77,942,778 of OY755236.1, read as the reverse complement.
AGTAGACCCTAATCAGACAGTCCTTATAGGAGCCGTCTGATCAGGGTCTGCTGTTTGCTTATGAAATAATGTAGATCTGAATGTAGGGTTTCTGCCATGGCCAACATTTCCTGTTGTCATTATACCAATATAAACAATCTTCTAATTAATATACATGGTGTAATAAGCTTATGGAGAAATGGGTTAAAAGTTTGACACCTACGCGGTATGATTGTCTATAAAAGATAAGTGTATTGAATGATTAGTCCACCAACATAATAGAAATCATTCTAAAAGATGTTTAACCTTTTTCAAAATGGACTGGTTCATTATAGAGTCCATTTAGTAAGAAGAAAGTCAATTTGTTTTGATTTTGTTTTAAATATTTTGTAAAACCTCTGAACGTTTTTAATGACAAACATTGAAGATACTGAATGGAGGGCTCCTTTCTTCAGGAACCCTCTGATCGCTCGGTCTACACTGTTTGCAAATGGCACTAAAGTCATTTTCCTGCATTCAAAGCTCATGACAACGCTTAGATAACGTTAGTTGCATAAACATAAGCGTGTGGCGTGTATACTTATGTATATCCCAATTGCTACAGATGAGGTTTTTCTCATGACTGAAATATAGTCTTAAGATTAGGATACTTAACTCTTCGCTTGCTATTCACGTCAATATACCTACCTGTAAATAGTGAAGACCCAGATGAGACAGCTCCTGCAGGAGCTGTCTCATCAGGGTCTGCACTATTTACAAGTTGATTGTGCAACCAGTGCACTCCACAGCAGTGATTTCACAGCGAAATACTTGTACACAGTTAAGATATATGTAATTATACAATAGGGCATGGATAAAGAAGGAGAAATGTATTTTAAAAGTCAGCAAGAGAAGGGTTAAGATACCTACCGAGCACTTAAGATATACAAAGGTTTGAAATGTAGCCATGCAGTGTACAGAAGTGAATCTGTGTGACCAGACTGAACATGACAGAGGTCGTATCTCTTGTAATAGACAACTCACAGATCAATACAGAAGGGGAAGAAGTCATATAAACCTTTAATTAATGAATATTCCTGTAATAAATAACGTATATTATGAATACCATTTAGCTGGCGTTTTATAACAACATATGGACACAGACATGTTTGGTCATGGCAGAAACTGTAGAGTGTTAGATCTGTGTAATTTCATAAGCAAACAGAACAGGGTCTACTCTTTGGCAAAGGCGTTAAAACTACGTTTGTGGAATAAAGGTTACGGAATTCTGTGACCTCAAGGCAACTAAACAAATAAGGCAACTATAAACTTGAGTGTGATTCCGATTATCAAGATGTGTATTATGTACATATTATGTACTATTTACAGGCTGAATGATATTAAGGCGTTTAATTTTGTTTCACAATTTAGAACATCACCCTTTCAGAAGCATCCCTCGAAATATTGAGCATTTTATGCCTCACTCTGATTTACATGAAAATTAATGGGATACACGGGGAACGGATGTCATCCATTAAAACTGTCTGAACGCAGTACTGGAATGGGCGTGGCCCAACTTAGAACTAAATACGTGTTTATTGATAGGGACCAAGGGTTGGGTGGACACCGATCCTACCTTTTGATGGAATTATTGATGAGGCTCTCAACACTCAATAACATTCCGATAGCGCACATAAACGCGACAATTAGTCTCACTTAAATTCCCATCACGTCGGAATTTGGTTGTAAAATACACCAATATTTAAAAGACATAAATCTTTTAAGTGCTGTTCAATAATCTAAATGAAATTAGCCTACATGCAAATAAGACATCCCTACAAGTGAGCTTGATTACTGAATCAAGCCTATTTTCTTTTCCTTTTTTTATTAAGAAAATATTAATTAAGAAAACTTCCAACTAAGTGTTACTATCTACTGAGCGTATGAATTCTAATGAGTCTTGAAAATAAATACATGTACGCTCGTACGTGACGTGCATTATGAATGGATACACATTGCGGATTTTATTTCTTCACTATCATCGCCTGTAAACAAGATGAATTACAAGACATGACTGTCAATTCATGACTGACAAAGCATTAAATGAGGCTAGAGCATGTTTATCGCGTGCATGTTCCATCTTGAACTGAGGCTCATTAAATGTGCATCACTGTTTGAATTAACAGTATCTTAACTCTTTAGTCTACGAATGTTCATGAAAGAAATAATGACATCATGCCTATTAATTAGATTAGATTTTAAAATTGCATATTGCATTTGCAAAACCTGTACAATCAGATACATGGCCGTCTGATCAGGGTCCATGCTTATGAAGCTTTTTAGTCCGTTCTCAAGCTTTTGATTGGTCAGATTTGAGTTCTCAAGCTTTTGATTGGTCAGATGTGAGCCTGTGGCTCAAATCTGACCAATCAAAAACTTGAGAACGAACTCAGACTCAACTAAAAGTTTTATAAGCATGGACCCAGGATCTCCCTTATTTGCAAAGGCGTAGAACAGCGTATTTATGGCTTAAGGCGTTAGCTTAACGATAGTGTTGGGAGTGTGTCATTAACCCTTTACTTTAACCATTTCCTCCATGAATATTCAAGTAAGAAATAATGACGGTATCAATATTTAATTTAATTAGTTTAATTATTATAGTAGCACATGGACATGTGAGGTTTTGGCCATGACAGAAGCTGTATAATCATATCTATATTACTTCATAAGCAAACAGAGCAGACCCTAATCAGACAGCTCCTACGGGAGCCGTCTAATCTGGGTTTACTCCGTTTGCATAGGCGTAGAAAGGCGTATTGATTGAATAAATTGTTAGCGTAACGCCATCGTTGCGAGTGTATCGTTTACCCTCTACTTTAAAGATATGCTTTTGTAACGCATCAGAATTAGAGAGATCCTGTAGGACCAGGGTCAACTATGGTTGCTAATATATTAATATCAATCTGATTTTAGTTAGTCCGTGCTATAGACATGCGAGATCCTGTGTTCATATGCAATCGTTATATTTTCAGGTACACATGTTTTGTTTAAACATGTATTAAAATTTTGTGTAAGATTTAGGTACAGATTACGTTGTCACATATACAATTGCTTATACGATTAATTGCATCATGTAACAAGAAACATGTCAATGTTTACACCACTACTAAAGTGTTTTGGATCTTTAAAAAATCTTAAATCTATAAGAAACTTGCAGCCTAATGCATTAGTAACTCACACATTTGTCAAATCAAATATGTGAGCTACTTTCAGTTGTTTCCACATCATATTCCAGGTACAGTTGAACTTCGATATCTCGAACTCGGATAACTCGAACTTCGGGATAACTCGAACAAAAAGTTCGGTCCTTCCAAAATCTTGCAATACAGAATTGCTCTAAACTGTATCACTACGAATATCTAGAAACACATTTCACAGCTTAATGCAGATCTACAGTAATGCTGAAAGCTCCCACAGGAGCTTTCAGCATTATTGTAGACCTGCATTAAGCTGTGAACTTGAGAAAATTGTCCATATTAGAAATCGGATAACTTGAACTTCTGTTATCTCGAACTAATCTATATAGTCCCTTGAAGTTCGAGATATCGAAGTTCAACTGTATATAACACACTCTTTCTTATAGTATATACGTTTATCGAACAATATCAATGTCATTTGTTTCTCACTATTGCATCTATTTATGTCAATAATTTGTCAGATTTCCTAATAATCACTATATAAGATATTGAGAATGTATTGTCTCTTTCGTTATATTAAGTTCTTTATAGTATTAATACTATATTTTTGGTACACATGTTTTGTTTATGTTGTCACATATACAATTGTTTCATATACAATTAATTGTATCATGTAACAAGAAACATGTCAATGTTTACATTACTAATTACTAATGCATTACTTTCTTTCGGCATTAACCCTTTATTCTATTCATATTATATCTATATCAGAAATAATGGCCTATGGATATTAATTAGCTGATTTAATATAATGGTATCACGAACGATATTTTTGCCATGGTAGAAACTGTAGAAATAGATCTATGTTATTTCATAAGCAAACAGAGCAGAGCCTGGTTTGTCGGATCTTACAGAAAGGGGTAAATCAGTCGCTTGCTTTTAAATATGTATATTCAATTGGTAATCACTTTAGAGCGGTTTTTCTTGCAATTACATGACCATTTCGCCTTGGCGTGGGCTCATGTTTGTTACTAAATATAGAATCTAGCTAGCATCGCAAAGATGAAGCGAATTTTTCACTACTACTTTTCTGTCCCTTCGATTAAATATCGAAGTTAAGCGAATCAGTTACGGTAAAAGCTCTTTATAACGGCCACTAAATTATGTTAATCAGTTGGTATTTAGGGCAGGTGGTTGCTTAAAGCAAGGTGAAAGTAAAACAGAACGCTCCCATAGGATCGTTCTGTTTTACTTTCACATTGCTTTAAGCAACCACCTGCCTTTAACACAAAATACTTGATGTAATTAAGTGGCCGTTATAGAGAGGTTTTACTGAATATAATACAAATAATGACACTCGTTGGCATTTGAGATAAACGTTTATACATAAACTTGTCCTGAAGAAACGTTATTAGGCTCGCCAAAGGCTCTGGACTCGTTTAACTGTTTCGGCGCCATTGTCGCCTGTTGGCACCTTTGAAAACAGTGCAGTCCCAGGTCAGATGCCGCCTTTTCAAGGTGGCATCTGACCCTGGGACTTCACTGTTTTGTGTATTATTTTAGCCCAAGCATACAGGTTTTTAAAAACCACTTTTTTCTAATATATCTTTATTAATTAGTTTAGAATTATATTATAATATGAAATTATTATTGCAGACGATCCTATATACAAGTCATACTGGCTATTTAATTCTACTTCTTTGAATACTATACAGATACAAGACAAAAACAAAATATTCAACCCATAGTTCGCTTAAGGTAGGTCCAATCTAATGCAGAAAGCTCCTGTTGGAGCTTTTTTTGCATAAATTTTGCCCTGCATTAAACAAACCACATACTCTTAAAGACGTCTATGTCCAATCAATAAATAGTGGCTAAGGACAGGATCTCCTGTATGCAATCATTCATAATAAAGCACTGGAAACTTACAGTGAAAATTAGCTCTCTCTCTCTCTCATAACTGTATAGATTAACTCGGCAATGTTTAGAGCCTAGTTAATTTATGCCGGCCGTTTTGAAAAATTGTTTTTCCTCACCCCGGCGACCTGAATTAAAAACCGCGAGCTAACCTGCGGAAAGACTTGGATTGTTTAATTATCAAAACTAATGTGTTCCTTTTCCTCGCCCACTCCCATATGTCGGGGACAATAGGGGTCAGCCCTTTAGATCTCCAGAAGACAGAAGCGGTGTGGCGCGTTTTTGTTCTGCGCGTGAAGCACGTGCAGTCAATAATGAAACTCTACGAGTCGCACGCGCGGAAGCCTGAAGCACGGTTAAGCTACCATCTGTGATAGTGCATGCATGTTTACTGGTATGACAAGCAGGATGAACCAGACGGTCTTGGACGTGCACATGCAAATGACCAGAGATATCCAAAGATAAATGCTGTTTTCTTACCACATGCCGTCTGCTTAAATAAATGACCCGAGGAAGCTAATTTATACAGCAAACCCCCTCTAAATTTTAGTAGAGACGAATTTAGATACTTTTTAGGCAGTTGGCTGCTTAATGCGGGATGAAAGTCATGCAGAAAGCTCATAGAGGAGCTGTATGCACGACTTTCACCCTGCATTAAGCAGTCAACTGCCTCCAAGACCGATATATATTCTAAATTTAACGTCCGGTTAAGAGGGGTTTTACTGTTAATGTTTTATCTTATTATTTAAAATCGTTTACGGATCAGTTTCAGTAGTGGAAATTATACAATTCTGAAGCCATATCTGGAAATGACAAAGAATGAACAAATGTTTCATGCAAATCTTGTAACCTTTATCTTTCTTTGAAAAGTACCGTCTGCTTAAAATATGATCTGCCTTATATATCAAATCCATCTTATGCCATGGAAGATTGGGGCATAAAACTAGGTAGGGGCGTGATCGGACGATGGGTAACCCAGCCTCAGTTCTGGATCCAATTAGGTTTCAAGTTTCATCACAAATTCGCCCTCGGCACACGCACAAGCTTAATATTGATCAAATGAGTGCTTGATTGGAGTAGCAAGTTGTAGTGTTTATTGAGTGTGGTTTTTGGCACTTTAGCAAATCGGGCAGAAAACATAAAGTGGGCCTTATTACCATATGCTTAACCCTTATCATGACACATGCTGTCGTCTAATAATATCAGTTTCTGTTTGACTGCCTTTGAAGTAAATAAAATAAAACCTCTCTATAACGACCACTAACTTGTGTTAATTAGTTGGTATTTTGGGCAGGTGGTTGCTTAAAGCAAGGTGAAAGTAAAACAGAACGCTCCTATAGGAGCGTTCTGTTTTACTTTCAGCTTGCTTTAAGCATCCACCTGCCTTTAACAGAAAATACTTGATATAAGTGTGTGGTCGTTATAGAGAGGTTTTACTGTACAGTAGAACCCGTCTTAACCCTTTACTCCACGGATATCCTTGAAATTTGTGATGAAATCATGAATATTAATTAAATTGAATTTCAAAATGGCATATTAACACATGAAAGTTTTGCCAAACCAGAAACTACATAATCAGATCTATATTATTCCAAAAGCAAACAGAGCAGACCCTGATCTGACGGCTCCTTTAGAAGCCGTCTGATCTGGGTCTACTCTGTTTGAAATGCTGAGAAAGACGTATTTATGGTGTAACGCTTTAACGACCATTAAAGAGATAAATTTTGGATTTTTAAAACAGGTGGTAGCTTAACCATTTTCTTCATAAATACGTCTTTTCTACGTCTTTGTCAACAGTGTAAACCCAGATCAGACGGTCTAATCAGGGTCTACTCTGTTTGCTTATGAAATAAAACAAAGCTCTGACGCTACAGTTACCACCAATATCATAACATCCATTGTGTATATGCCTTTATAAGATGTCAGCTGGTAACTGTGTATGTTGCCATTATTTCTTACATGAATATTCATGGAATAAAGGGATAATGCAGGACAAAAGTGATACAGAAATCTCCCATGGGAGCTTTCTGTATCAACATTGCCCTGCATTAAGCAACCAACTTCTTTTTAAGTCCCCTGTGTTCAAAAAATGAACGGTCACTTAAAACAGGTTCTACTGCACAGCATTTCACGTCTCATGTGGCCAGTCTAATCCATAGCCTTTAACCCTTTCTTTTGTAAATAACGATTTCATGAATATAAATAAATTGATTTTTATAATGCCATATGAAAATAGAAAATGTTTTATCATGGTAGAAAGCGTAGTATTCCATTAGCAAACAAAGCAGACCCTGACAATCTAGATATAGTCTCCTTGCAACGACGTCACAATGCATATCTATGAGGTAGATGGTGCTTATTGAAGACCAAAAGTCGGTCGTAGGGGCATATATACTTCTGCTGTCACAAATAATTATAAATTTCAGCTATACATATCGGCGTTGTCATTATGTTTGACATGATTTTAAAGTATACGAAACTCTCGAAATTATTTTGCCATCTTCCGGAAATTACACGTATCAAGCAAATAGAACATGATACATAATTATTGTAGTTAGAGCACAGTTTTACTCTGTCGCTGGCAAATAGTGTCGTCTGCAAATTTATCGTCTGTTACAATTTGTTTAATGTTTCCCCTTTACTTTAAAACTATTACCACAGTATCAAACAGTTTTGATCTTGATGAGACACCCAGTCACTCGGCGACTCATCTGGATCCATACAAATGGCGTTGGTAATCGTAGAGGAGACATTGGCAGTGAAAGAGTTACAGTTTGTTTACAATTTGAAATTGAAGTATAGCCCATAACTATATCCTTGTTGCCTTATAGTCTAGGGGGTAATAAACTTTTATTACCCCCTCTGTAAAGAATAATGTCTGCTACAATTTGGATTGCAGCAGTCAATAAACACTATTTTCGATTCCATCAAGGATTTTGAGAAACTATTGACCGAGTATATAACAGCTTAGATACTGGTGAGATGCCAAGTTACTCGGCGTCTCATCTAGATGCAAGTTGCTCGCAAATTCGAGTGTTATCGTGGTTTAAGCAGTGTAAAGATTAATATTAATCAGTTATCAAGGGTAGTGTATCCTTGATCATTTGAAGAGTTAGTTCGCGAATAGGGCTTATTTTGCAGATATTCGAGATGATACACACACATAACTCATTGCCAGTTAAATATAATTATCGTCTGCTAAAAGTCTCGTCAGCTACAATTATCCAGGTTAACGTTCCTCCAATTGTCTTCCAAAATACAACCAGACTGTTAAACAGTTTGTATTCTGATAAGACGCTGAGATTAATGGTGTCTTATCTGGGTCAAATTTGCTTGACTATGTTTTCAAATGTTGCCGCTTCCTTGCATTAGTATATTCCGATTAATATCCAAAGTGCATTCATCTAATAGATGAAACATTACACTTTAAAGTGGTGCAAAGTAGCATTTACACTCAGAACGGCCTATCAAAAGAGGTCTGGTCTGTTTCACTACAAATCTCGAATCTGGCATCGCATTTGCAAACAGTCTGAATCCAGTTGAGGCGTCAAGAAACATAGCGTCACATCAGGACCCAAACGTGTCGTTATTACAAAAATGAGGGAAACAAAAGAAAATTGTAGAGACGAAACGTTTTACAGACGACAATACGTTGCAGTGAAAGATGATTAGTATGTGAAAGCTCCTGATTTACTTTCGTCCATTAACCCTTTCCCTGTTTTATGTTTATTCCAAAGTTCAATACCTACAGAATATTCACTTACAAAATAGGATGAAATATGGTAAGTGGAACATCGTAGCCATTTCAGAAAGTACAGAAACAGAACTATAAAATTACATTAACAAACAGGGCAGACCCTGATTAGACGGATCCTATAGGAGCCGTCTGATATGGGTCTTCTCTGTTTACAAATACGTGAAAACACGTTTACATAGGAGAAAGTGTTGAGTTAAAATACACCCGCGCGTTAAGTTACTATATGTGGTCACTTGAGGGAGGTATGTACATATGATGGTTCGACAAGCACTTTCGTGAAATTATAATTTCAACGATTACCCTGCTCTCTGCGACATGGCTCGCATAATCAATGTGAGACTCGGTAACTCGGCGTCTCATCAGGATCCGAACTATTTGACACTTGGTCAATAGTTTCTCAAAAGCTTGATTTCATAACACTTGGTCAGTATTTTCTCAAAAGCTTGATCTAATCTGAAGTAGTGAAAACTGAACATATCCAAATTTGAGCATTTGTTCAGAATATTCAGACATTACATTTCACAGAGGAATAAGGTATGATGATAAATCTACAGTAGAACCGTCTTTAACGGGCATTTATTGATTGAAAATAGTCCTGAGTCTTAAAAAAGAAGGTAATTACTTAATCTTTTTAACGGCTGCTTAACCCATTCCCTCATAGGCTATTTTCAGATCCAACCTCTTTGAATAAATCTACCGAAAAGGAGCATTAACTAGAGAAAAGGAAAATTTTAGAATTTTGTAGTTTTAAATCATTGTGATGAATAGAGCATTTGCTCATAAGGAGCAAATGCTCTATTCATCACAATGGTTTCATAAAGTGACTTTTACAGAGGCGTCAAAAGGTGTCAATATTAGGGAATGGGTTAAGACAGGTTCTACTGTACATGCAATTTATTCTGAATATGTTCTAGGACAGCATAGATCTGTAAGATGTTTAGGTTTTAGCCGGGACATAAAATAATGAATAACAAACTTCTTTGAAAGATGTAACAAAATGTCTTATAGTCAAATACACATATCATTAACACAAGAATACAAGTACAGTAAAACTCGATTATTCCACACTAAAACAAGTAGCATCATCGGTATTTAACCCTTTCCTAAAAAATACGCCTTTCTACGCATTTCTATGCAAACAGAGTAGATCTAGATCAGACGGCTTCTATAGGAGCCATCTGATCAGGATCTGCTCTGTTTGCTTGTGATATGATATAAAATGATTCTACAGTTTCTGCCAGTGCCAAAAAATCCCGTGTCTATATGCTATTATAACAAATATATCTTATTAATATTCATAACGTCATTATTTCTTACATGAATATTCATGAAGTAAAGGGTTAAGACTAGTGGCAGATTAATGCAGGGTGAAATCGGCCACCTTTGTGCAGCCTACAGTCTGCTTATAAATACGCCTTTGCAAATAGAGTTAACCCAGATCAGAAGCTCCCGTAGGCCGCCTGATCAGGGTCTATTCTGTTTGATTATGATTTATATATATATTGGATTATACAGATTTTGCCATGACAAAAACACCTGCCATGAATATTCATGATGTAAGGGTTTAAATCACAATTTAACACTCTTTACGGTTTGTAAACGTTCATTAAAATCAAAAGTTAACGCTTGGCTGTGTTTATAATCGTTCAGTATCGGAATTAATTATTATGCTACCCCTTCAAGTAATATTCAATAATACTATAAGTCCTTCGGGTAATACTTTTACATGTAACCCTTTACACCATACATACGCCTTTCTACATCTTTGCAAACAGAGTAGACCCAGATCAGACGGCGCCTATATAGAAGCCGTCTGATCAGGGCCTACTCTGTGTGCTAATGAAATAATATAGATTCTGTCAGGATAAAAAATCCCGTGTTCATAGTGCCATTATTAAATTCAGTTAATTAATATATAAATGAAGTCATTTTTCTTACATAAATATTCATGGAGTAAAGGGTTAATAACGATTACGTTTATTCAAGACAATACCCTCACACTCGAACAAGTAAGAATAACACTTACCCTCCCCCCCCCCCCCCTTGCTAATAGCGGCCTGACTCGCATTTACAAACAACATGAATCCAAATTAGACGCCGAGTAACTCGGCGTTTCATCTACATCCAGGCTGTTTGACACTCGGTCAGTAGTTTCCCAAACCATTCAGCGAATCGCAAGTAAAACTTGTAATATGAAGAGGTTTAACCCTTTTATCCATATGTACGCATATTAATATTAACGCCTTTGTAAACAGAACAGACCCAGCAAATAGCCCTGTAGGACCCGTCTGATAAAAGTTTGTTCTGATTGCTTATAAAATAATGAAGGCATGGTTCTACAGATTCTGCCATGGCCAATTATTCCTGTACTCTTATTTCAGTTCGACTAATCTAATTAATATTCATGATGTCTTTATTTCTTACATGAATATTCATGGAGTAAAGGGTTATGCAGATATAATGTTTGTAGCAGGCTACAGGCTAAATCTGATACCTTTTTTCTTTCTAAACAAGTCCAACTGCGTTCAGAGTTTGCACTTTGACTACATTCCTTATCATGCTACCTAGTAATGAGCGTAGTTCAATCCAAATGTAATGTACGCAACCTGGCCGCTGGGATTCGAGGGCGTGCTCCCCCGGATAAAATAGAATAGTCTAGTTTTGAAACCATAGTGATAAATAGAGCATTCTCAATTGGTTTCAAAAGGTGACTTTTATATGTACAGAGGCTTTAAAAAGCGTCAATAAATTATATGAGGGGAATGGTTTAAATCTTCACCTTTCAGAATGATATTTCGTACGTGCGGAAGTGCGTATCGATAGCTACGCCCCTGCAGATGATTTGTCAAATTATCCACATAATTATAGAACAGATGAACATACGAAATTGAATGTAATGCGTTATGACTTTCAAACTTAACACTGCTGTTGATCAAAATTATGGCATGTACGTGATGTTTAGTCACGCATGTGACGTCATATGCCGGGTTAGGTGGTGTCTCTCCTTGAATGTTTCTTTACACACATTGCATTGTAATTTATCCTCTCGCTTCCGTTTCATTGGATCGAATTCTCGCTTGTGATGAGATCTCATGTGATACACGAGATCGCTCGTCATCCGGAAGGTTGCGTTGCATTTAGCGCACCAGTTTTGTGCTAAATTAAGTTGTTGAAGAGGGCGCTGCAGAAGTGTAGGTGTTGCAGTAGTTGACAAAATCTTTTCAACCATTGGATTGGCTGTTGGAATTGCTGGCAACTGAGACTTTCTTAATTGTTCCATTAACAATATATTCTGTCGGTTAAGTAATTCACCACTGTGGAAATTTCTCATAGCATTAGCATTCATTCCATTTATACGATTTATGACGTCAATTTTCTGAGCTGATGACGTATGTAAGCGGTCAGCATATAAGCGCGGATCAAGATTTGCCTGGTTTCCAGATGTCTGTTGGACAAACCAGTTTGGCATTAACATTCCTAGTCCAGTTGTAAGCGTGTCATTGAAAATGTTAGACTGTATTGATGGCTTTGTGAAGAACTTCCTTGTGTCTGATTCGTCCCGTGTGTCTCTCATGCCGAGTGAATTATTTCCAGAACTTTCACGTGGCACATCATTCGGGTGTGACTTTTCAACTTTTCGAAAAGCACTAAAACTTTCACCAGCGACATTGTCACCTTTCGCAATTGAAGAATTCTTTCTGGGATGTTTATCATTGTTATTTTCCTCGCTTATTTCAAGAGACAATCTCTTATGAGGAACTGAACATTGTTCAGATTCAGCAGTTCTTTTCAATGTTTGCACACTGTGGTTAGAACCAAATGAACGTTGTTTAGGCTCGCTAGTTTCCGGCGAGAGCTGTTCTCGTGGACTCTGTTCAGCAGATCCTTTATCGGTCGCTGTTGATCGATGATGTAAATTTCTGGTGCACTTAAATCTGACATGCGCAATGAAAGGGAACAGAAATCTGAACCTTTCCTGGCAATGTTCACATGTAAATACACTGTTGTCATCTGGAAGAGAAAATAAAATTCAGTTACCACAGACAAGAAGGCGTTAACAAGGATGTTGTATCTTGGTAGATATAGATCTATGTATTATGGTCAATTTCATTATATTTCTGATCCCGATGTTATAAAACTGGCTTGAATAGTTCATATAAAATCTTAATATAATATGTCACTTTCCTTTGGATGACTGGACAGTGATACAAAACGCAAATAGTCCGACATGTATGTCACACTTATCCTCCAGTCAAGCTGGAAATATAGATGATAAACGAATACGTTTTCATCACTTAACCACTTAGAATCTACCTCATTAATATTCATGTAAAACAAACGACTGTTTAACTATTGCTCAGCTGGATTTCTATAATGGTATTATGTAGGCCTACTAGGGAAGCTTTGTCCGTTGGACAAACTATCAAATCAGATATTACAACTCTTATTTATGTTATAATGCCGATTCATATTCCCTCATATTTAAACGTGTTTCATGCCGTCTGATCAGGGTCTGTTCTGTTTGCTGATGAAATTTGACAGCAGATCTGTTTCTTTTACTGTCTTAAATGGCTCCAATGTTCAACCTTCCATATTTCATTATATAGCTATTTTCCATGACTATTCAGAAGGTATTGCGATTTGGAATAAACATAGAACAGGGAAAGGGTTAGCATTATCACTTTACTTGATGTGTTTTCATGTAGAAAAAAATGACATATTGAAAATAAATCAGGAAAATTTTGTATAATGATATATGACCATATGAACGTTTGGCCATGTCCTAAACTGTTGAATCAATTAATACAAATTATATATTATTTCATAAGCACACAGAATAGACCATGATCAGACGGCTGCTATAGGAGCCGTCTGATTTGGGTCAACTCTGTTCCCACAAGCGTGAAAGCGTATCTATGAGTTAACGGGTTAGCCCTTAAGAATGACCTTATTTCTGAATATAATTTCATCATTAACATCAACAACGAAAAGAAGCATTATTGTCTGTGAGAATCCTTATTTCACGTATTTAGAAGACAATTCCAAAATAATGAGGGCATATAGAATTAATTTGTCCTAATACAGATTATTCTGAGGGAGTATCAACTGACCATGGTCCTGGTTCCGCTTGATGTCCGGTATGTCCAGTATCTGGCCGAAATCTTTACTGTACCATACCAGCAACTCCTCATCAGCCCGTATGATCCGTAGTGTTCTAAAAAAGAAAGAAAATGGTTTATTTGTTTGTATTGGGGGTTCTACGTCCAGCTAATTATAAGTGGAAGTGGAGCCCACATGTTTTTCCGTGCACGAATCAAATTGCATTGTTCCGTGCACATAAGTACATCCGAATAGAACCACCGACATACCGCAAGCCATCTTGAAGGCTTCCTTACTTGAAAAAGTCAAAATGCCAAGATCGTAATTGAAACCACAGTGGCGACGGTCTAAGTCCAAGATCATAAACACTCGGCCGCTGAATGATCTACATTGTGTCCCTAAACCCAACTTTGTTCCGTGTCTTTTCTTAAAGAGTGGCTTATAAGTATCATGCATTACATTACAATTGACAGAAGTGTTAACAGTTCACCGTTTTAAAATATTTCGCTGGAACATTTCTCCTACCTGTAATATATAAGTCCATCCTTGGTATAAGCCTCCACGTTTTGCTCCTCTACGGTCCGGGCCGGATGTACATATGGCAACCATGAGTTACCAAGGCTACGGTCGTTCAAATCAATCTGGCAAAAGTTATATTATATTTCATTATATTGCAAAATATATTATATGAATATTATACCATAATAGTATTACATGTATTTTTTTCAGTCAGAGCATAGTATAGTCAAACTAAGTGAAAGTATAGCAAAGTAAAATATAAAACAGTATAAATGTGTTATAGTGCGAGCATGTATCATACATGTAGCATGGTTTAGTACACTGTAGTAAGCAATATATTATACATGTAATTTGTCATATGAAGACACATAAGTACAAATTAATATATACATTGCATAATCGAATTTTATTTTCTGTAATTTGATTAAAATGTATTTTTATAGAATTCGCTGGAAAATAATTTTAAATTTACAATTATTGTTTAAAATGTTGAAATGCTGATCACAAATGTATGTTTTCTTGACATTGTAGCATGATTATACTCGTATTTGTATATAGGATTAGGTCATTTCAGCATTGGAAATTATTTACCTTAAAACTTCTCGATTCACTTCTCTCGTCAGTGGTCAGTAGACCTATGAAGTGTGCCTGTGGTATGTGTCCAACTGCCGGGAAAGGCCCGAATATCCTTCCATAGTCAATATCCACCTCTGTTATAACGCCCATGTTTGTAACTGGAAATAGATATGAGACTGGGTTTAGACTCGGTGTTTAGAAAGTATGATAAATCTTGGAATATTGCTAAGAGTGAGAAATCAACGTGACAGTGTAACATATTTGTTTGTACAAAAGCAAAGTACAGTAAAACCATCTAATGCGACCACTTAATGAACAAAGTTTAACATGGCTGTCTTCATAAGCAGGTGGTTGCTTAATGCTGGACGAAAGTTATACAGAAAGCTCCTGTAGGAGCTTTCTGAATAACTTTCGTCCTGCATTAAGCTATCATCTGCCTTTGCCACTGTGAATTATGCCCCTTTTTGGTGGTCGCATTAGAGGGTTTTTACTGTATTAAATAACACTGAACAGTACGTAAATGGAGAATTTAAACACAGATTCGTGGATCAATGTATAAATTGTTTAACTCAACAAAATGGGGTAATATCAGTAAGGGACGCTTTCTTAACTATTTTGAAAAAGAAATGTTATATATCCCCTTATTCCATGTGTTTTTAAGAGAAGGTCAATATCAGGCGATTCCTGTAGGAGTCGTTTAGTCACAGGACTGAGACTGTCCCGTCTGCTATGACATAATATAGATATGGTTTAACAGTTTCAGTGATGGCCAACATTCCCTGTGTTCTTATACCATTATAAACTTTCGTCCTCTTAATACTCAAGACATCTTATTTCTAAATGAATATTCACGACGTTAAGTAAAAATGAGAAAAGCATATGAATCGACATGGTATCAACTTAGGGGTTGTTAAGCTTTCAATGCTGGATTTGCCTAGTAGAATAGTCCATCTCATTTTAAAGATACATTTCATTCAGTATGAAAGGGTATAATTTGTGAAAAGATTTTGAATGACAAACATTGCAGTCCCTGAACAGAACTCTCTGATCTGGATCTACATTGTTTGCAAACTCATTTTCCACATTCCTAGTAGAGAAAAAAATAAGATACGTCTAGGCAGGTGGCCACATAATGCAGGGTTAAAGTCATGCAGAAAGCTCCCAGAGGAGCTTTCTGCATGGCTTCCACCCTGCATTCAGCTGCCACTTCTCCAAGATCGATATTTGTACTACATTTAACATCCGGTTTAGAGGGGTTTTCAAGATTTTTCCAAGCATACACTTTTATTTATTTCTCACCACTGGTTACACCTTTGTATCAGTTCCTTTAATAGATTTGTATTTGTTTTAGGTTACTATATGTCGGTTTGCAATCCATTCAAAACTATAAGCAAAGTCCATTATCCCTTTCAGCACTGAATTTTATTTTCAAATGAACTATTCCAAAAAGCTTACGGTGATTATATAGGGATTGATTTTAAAGAAAAGTGCAACGTGACAAACAGTGCAAACCATAATGAGAGGGATCCTCTAGGAGCTCTCTCATCTGGGTCTACACTGTTTGAATAGGACATTAGTGACTCGTTTCCCGCATTGCTTAGACTCTAAAGTAGCTAAATATGGTTTCCATTAACTTGTGTGTTGTACTGAAAACAGAAAAATCCAAACTATGCATATAAAATAACTATTAAAATAGTCAAACAGGGAGAGCCACACACGAAACTTGATATTCAAACCTGGAAGAATTCTTATTGTTAACTACAGTAAAACCCCTCCAAACCGGATTTCTAAGAACGAAGAATTTAGATACTTTAGGCATTTGGCTGTTTAATGCATATTGAAAGCTCATAGGGGCGTTTTCTGCATGGCTTAAACCCTGCATTAAGCTGCCACCTATCTCCAAGACCGATATTTATACTAAATTTAACGTTTGGTTTGTTTAGAGGGGTTTTACTGTATTAATATTTGTGCAGATATACCAAATTCTTGAAAATGTGTCTGTAGTTTAGTATTCATCAAATTAGATTGAAAATGTGAGTGGTTAAAATGTCGATTACAAGTTTGCTTTTAACAGTCAATATTCAGAATTTCCGCAAACCCCGTTTACGTAGGCAAAACTAATGTCTGTCCAGTGGACGTGTACCTTTGTTCCGATGCCCACTAACTTATATAGCTCATGCTTAAATACATGTAGGAAGCAGACAGGGCGAAGTAGTATTCAGCAGACTAAGGCCCATCTACCTCTTGGAGTGTATGAATCCAATTATAACACGACACTACTATTACAAACATCTGAACTAGCAATGCAATCGATGTGTTCCAGCTAACATCTCATTATTTCAGGCATATTGTTACAGATCAACCCAGGCACGGTGTTTTCTGTGAAAACTGAAGCAATCTGAATCAGCTTTGAAATGATATGACTTCGCAACGCAAATTAAAGGCGCGCGCTCTGTGGTTTTGTTAACTTAAAACAAACTCTGCTAGCCACCCTGGTTTGACCACCGGACCAAACTTGTCGGGGACAAAGGAAGATGATTTGCTCGTGTGCCTCCCATGGTCACGTGATTAATGAGCTGTAGATAATGATTGAAGAGCCCCTGTGATATCAGAGCCCATGATTAAAGCCCATTGATTACAAGGCAAATTGGGCGTACTGGAATAGGTTGGGCAAGACAGGCTCGTGTTTCCCGGGGTGAACGGACCGTGTGCGATTTGAAAGGTTGGTTCTCAGGTGAATGTTATGGACCCTGATTGATTGAGAAACAGAATTCTGATAATAGAATATGTATGCTGCATGTTAATGACATAATAGCTGAGCATAACCGTGCGTACTCGAGTATTAAAATCGTCATTTTTTCACCAAATCCTATGTTGTGGCTACTCTTTAGGATAGGGTTTGGTGGAGAAATAAATAAGTTATTCTTGAAATTTGTATTAATTTACGCATCTTATCTGGATCTCTGAATATGGGACACGTTCTGGGTACTGTGTAACGCAATACACTAGTGCATGTACGTCTTTTGTGAAACATACTTGATACATTTACACAGTATAGAATAAAGTACAAAATTCTGAGGCCAAAACATACTAACCACGCGTATGCAGTATCCCATAAATCACATTTAAGATGTGGAAAAAATACTATCTGTACAAATTTGGATCTGTCCAAATTGACTACAGTAAACCCTCTCTATAACGGCCACTAAATTACATCAAATAGTTTGTGTAAAAGGCAGGTGGTTGCTTAAAGCAAGGTGAAAGTAAAACAGAACGCCACTGTTTTACTTTCACCTTGCTTAAAGCAGCCACCTGCCCTAATATACATACTTATTAACATAATTTAGTGGCCGTTATAGAGAGGTTTTACTAGTTCCGTTTCTATCAAACTTTTGAGAAAGTACTGACCAAAGGTGTCATGACACAAGTTTTTGGGCTATTGACCAAGTGTCAAATAGGTTGGATCCTGTTGAGACGCCGAGCTTCTCGGTGTCACGTCTGGACCCAGCTTGTTTGTAAATGCAACTACGGGTTAAGGGTTAATAGCAGAATAAAAGTTAATAAATCAAGTTCTCTTAGTACACTAGGAGTTAATTGTCGTTAGTTATTTTGAACTACATGTGTATTTGCATTGTGAATAATTGCAATTCCAAGTAAAAACTATAAAGAAAATATACATGTACGGTTATGAATTATGCTTATATTTAAAAGTCTTACATTCAGGGCTAACAATAAAGGTGCATATTCAAATAAATGGCAAACACAAAATTTGGACATAACACACGAAAATGTGTCTCCACCAAACCCTGTGTGATAACTGTAGTTTGGTGGAACAACTCTTAAAAACGTATTAATTTGCGTGGCATGTCTATTCCTCTGCACATATGTATGTAAAATAAATGCCAATGATTACGATTAGCATGTATTATGGCAATAATAATATTTATGATGAAAATAATAAACATGAGGAAAATAACCGTTATCATTAGTTTAATGATAATAAAGAGATTATTAAAAGAAAATCGCAGCGGATATTGTCACAGAGATAATAATAAAATAATAATAAATACTATAAAATTATAATATTAACAATACTTACAATGATATGCAATATACAATCCTATTGTCATTTTAAAGGTTGACAAGATTCGAACAGAACGAAAACAATAAAGATTTAAGTATCTCTGTCAAATATACATTTGCGATCAGTTTGATGACGATAACGGTCTGCAAGTAGTGTGTATAAAGATGTTACATTTATATTTAATATGCCCTTGGAATTTTGAAATTTTGACAAATGAAAAGACAAAACTAATGCGATGGAAAGAAAGCAATAAAATAGACCCTATTCTCAACCATAACAATGATGTTCATTTTTATATGAAGTTTAAACTTATGCGGTAAAGGGTTTCCTATTGCATATACATGTGCATGTATGTGAGGTCTGACGGAATGTGATTAATTAAGTAGTAATTAATTCCTTTAGTAAGTCCGTGTTTTCTCTATATTCTTCCGCGAGGTATTTTAGTATTTTATTTTACTTTGACAAGTTCGCAAAATGAAACATTATATCAAATTGTTTTAACCCTATTTGTTTTAATATTACCCCCCCCCCCCCCCCATTTCTGAATATTAATTAACAAAATAATGCATCAACTTTTATCACTGAAGAAACTTATTTTATGACAAACAGTGCAGATATTGATCAAAGGGCTCCCCTATGAGTTATTTGGTCTGGATATACAGTGTTTGCACGTGTCTTCCCGCATATTAAAGGTCAAAGTCAATATACTTGAGATAATCATTCTAGTTTTACTCTTTGAGCTCAAATGGCAATGGGGTTTTATTCCTTCAACCACCATTTCCTTGTTCAATATTCATGAAAGAAATAACGAAAACGTGAATATTTACTCGCTCCATTGTTATAATGTAAACTTTTCAAGGGAATCTTTGGCTTTGACAAAAACTGTAGAATCATATCCATATCCTGTTACAAGCAAACAGAGCAGGCCCTGATCAGACGGCTCCTATAGGAGCCTCTGATCGGAGTCTTCTCTGTTTGCAAATGAGTGAAAAGGCGTTTATATGAAGGAAAGAGTTGAGCATTCACTCCGCGAATCTTTTTGAATACCGTATTAATTTATCGTATTCTTGTTCTACACGTATGAAATAAGGAATAAATTGTAATGATAAAGAAAATCAAACATGTGACATGAAAGTAAACAGAACAGATCCTGATCAGACAGCTCCTACAGTGGCTGTCAGATATGGGTCTACTGTATTTGCAAAGGCGTATATACGGAAAATAGGATAAACTTTCGCCTGATGTAGGCCACAAATTTGAAGATGATAATGATTACTGCGAACGTTCCTGACACGACCTTTCCTCCAATCATGTACTGTAAACCAGTTACAATGTATTTCACTGAACGTTTTCAGAATGATTGTCAATCAAATGGAACAAATCTCTACTTAAAGACAAGACTTTTTTAAAGCGAAAGTTGCTTAGTATTAAAATGGTTAAACACACATATACATCTAACTGTATCATGTGACGTTTTAAGTGTTGAATCGAAGTTTGTTATACGCTTAGTGCTGGCGGGATGTTGTCAATTTTACCGTAGTGTGATTTATGGCGTGTGAAATAAGACACCATGATTACATACCTAGCAAATGAGAACATTTAAAACTAACAGGTGCTACACAAAAATCTCACGTATAGGCCTATCTACCGAAGATATAAAAACATTACTTCGAACTGATCAAAGAGTATGATATCAGATAAAAATATTAAGGTAAGCCATTAAGTACGATAGTGAATGATTCACAAAATTAAGTGAAAGAGCGATCTTAAAATAAAAGCGAGTCTCCTGCCGATCGGAGGTGATGAAATGTCGCTAAGCTGTTTCGAAAGAGTTTAAGTGCTTTCAATATAAATGTACAGTAAAACCCAACTAAACCGGACGTTCAATTTAGTAAAAATATCGGTCTTGGAGACACGTGTCACCTTAATGCAGGGTAAAAGTCGTGCAGAAAGCTCCCCTAAGAGTTGTTTGCATGACTTTCACCCTGCATTAAAAAGCCATCTGTCTAAAAGTTTCTTAAATCTTCTCTACTAGATTTGCGGTTAACAGGGGTTTACTGTATACACTAAACACATGCACGTGTAGATAGATGACTGTTACAATAGCTATTTTCCCGCTGTGAAAAATATAATGTTAGCTCAAAACCAAAGCTGATGCAATGTTGTCTTTGAGAAACCATTGGCCGAGTGCTAAACAGCCAGAGTTCATCGGTGTCTATCTGGATCTAAGCTGTTTTCAAATTCGAGTGAGGCGGTGAATAGCGACAAAAGGGGACATTTTTATTTAAAAAAAACACATACGTGCAACATGATTTGACGAAAGCATTATCCAACCTTATAAAATCATTTTTAAATATTCTAGATAGTCGGTACACGCTACAGTAAGATATGACAGCTATAAACTCTACAGTACAGCAAGGTATGGAAGCTGTATAGGTTCCTCTATAGTAGACCTCTCTATAGTGAGCCATGAGACGTGTAAAAGCTCCAATGCCGTAATGTATGAGAGCTGTAAACTCTCCCGTACAGTGAGCTATGAGAAATGTAAAAGTTTTCGTATAGTAAGCAATGAGAGCTGTAAACGCTACAGTACAGATAGCTATGAGAGCTGTAA
Organism: Azorinus chamasolen; assembly: GCA_963576725.1. Taxonomy (NCBI): domain Eukaryota; kingdom Metazoa; phylum Mollusca; class Bivalvia; order Cardiida; family Solecurtidae; genus Azorinus; species Azorinus chamasolen. The sequence goes on along the minus strand of OY755236.1, from coordinate 77,921,056 downwards.
AGGCTCCCGTACAGTGAGCTATGAGAAATGTAAAAGTTTTCGTATAGTAAGCAATGAGAGCTGTAAACTCTCCCGTGCAGTGAGCTATGAGAAATGTAAAAGTTTTCGTATAGTAAGCAATGAGAGCTGTAAACGCTACAGTACAGATAGCTATGAGAGCTGTAAAGGCTCCCGTACAGTAAGGAATGTGAGCCATAAATGTTTCCGTACAGTAAACTTTGGGAATTGGTAACGCTCATGTGACAGTTTTAAATGCACCCGTACAAGGAGCTATGTTAATTGTAAAAGCTCCCATACTGTAAGCTATGAGAACTGTAAACGATCCCGTACATCATGTTGTGAGAGCTGTGAACGCTCCCCTACAATAGGTTGTGGAAGCTGTAATCGTTCCGTGCAGTAGGATATGAGAGCTATAACCGTTCCCGTACAGTAGGTTATGAGAGCTGTAAACATTCCCGTACAATAGGTTATGAGAGCTATAAACGTTCCGGTACTACAGGTTATGAGAGCTGTAAACGTTCTTGTACTGTAGGATATGAGAGCTGTAATCGTTTCCCAACACTAGATTATGGGAGCAGCAAACGGTTCCGTGCAGTAAGTTATGGGAGTTGTAATCGTTTCTGTACAGTAGGTAATGGGAGCTGTAAAAACTGCCGTACAGTAGGTAATGGGAACTGAAAATGTCCCCGTACAGATTCGCCACTAACAGCGAAATAGCTAACCCTTCTCATGCTGATAGCATACTTAGCATACATATCTGCATTTGTAATTTGTGTAGACCCACATGAGAGAGGAGCTGTCTCATATGGGTCTGCGCTATTCGCCATTGTAATTCAGACGCTATATTTGATATATCTATTCACCAGATGAATATTCCCAGTGGATTCACATTTGAATATTCACCATAAAAACTGTTAATATCAGATTAACAGACCCACTGGCAAATACAAACGGTTTACATATAAAACAAAATAAGAACATTTATAAATACTTCAAGTCGCAAGAAATGTCTATCGATACGTTGACCAGTCACAATAGAGCCGTTCTATGCAACGTAATAAATAAACATGTGTACATGTGGCTGCTTACAGTAGGTGACTACTTAAAGCAATATGAACGTAATGCAGAACGTTCCTATAAGAACTTTCTGTATTTATTTCGTCCAGTCCAGCATTAAGCTACTATCTGTCTTAATAATGCAGACGTGGACCTCCTTTGAGTGCCCGTTGTGGAAAGACTTTATTTTATCACATAAACTCATTACATTGGTGGCTTAAAAACCGTAAGACATCATGTATTATTAATATTGAATCCCGGTATATTACGAAAGGTCCTCGCCGAACGGGATGAAAAAAAATGAATTCTTTGACATGATGTTTGACGTCAAAGAAGGTTCGCCGCGTTTTTTCAACAATGTATTGAAAGATGTTACAATTAGTGTTGCCTTGTTTCTTGTTTTTATGATAAATAGAAATCTCAAACGAGTGTTTCATTCTTATCAACTTTATGAAAGGTGGTTGACCAAAATTAATATAACACTCGCCAGGACATTATTTTAATACAAAATATAAAAACAACCACTAAGCAAGATCCTCTTTGTAATGCAAATATGTGAGCAAGATAAGCAATGTCTTGGTAATACGTCATGTCTGAGCTAGGATTAAATCGTATATGGAGGTTTGACTCGTTTTAACTATTTCTCTGTTTAATACTCATGTGAAAAATGACACCATTAATACAATTTAGCTGATTTTTTATAACGTTAGATTTCCGAGGGAATCTTTAGCTTTGAAAAAACAACAACTGTAGAATCGCTTATATAATGTCACAAGCAAACAGAGCAGACATTGATCAGGCTGCTCTTATAGGAACCGTCTAATCTGGGTCTGCTCTGTTTGCAAAGGGCTGAAAAGGCGTTTATATGAAGGAAAAGGTTTCACCGTAATAAGTATAATGATATTAAACTTGTCTGTTAATTTCGTTTTTCTTTTTTACTCTTTGAGTGCGGGAAACGAATGCATTGTCATTTTCAACCACTGTAGACCAATTCAGATGACTCCTAGAGGAGTCCACTAGTCAGCATTATAGCAGTTTTCTTATCTGGGGCGGGTTCATAACCCCAAGCTTTCGTTCTGTAATGTGTTACATGTATACTCTTGTCGATATGCATTAGCAGACCGCTGTAAACAATTTACAAAGTTAACATAAAAATATACAATATAGACATATATTTTGAACGCACACATCCTGTATGAAAAGAGCGCTATATAAATGTGGTATAATAATAATAATAAAATAATAATATAAAACAAATAAGTGTATTATCGTTACATGTGCATGTGCAATACAGAAAATAAAACATCTTTAAATTGACCTTCTAAAAGGCATATTTCTGGATTGTAAAGCCATTTGGTAGTATGAAGCAACTACTTGCTTTTAACCATTTCCCTGTTCAATATTCATGTAAGAAATAATAACATCATAAATATTAATTGGATGCTTTTTTTATAATCTCACATGAACACATATATATTTGACCATGACAGAAAATGTGGAATCATATATATATTATTTCATAAGCAAAAAGAGCAGACCCTGATCAGATAATTGATCTGGGTCTGTTCTGTTTGCAAATGTGTGAAAATGCGTTTATATGAAGGAAAGGGTTAATATCATAAATTTCTATTCGTTAAGTGGTCGCTTTACAGGGGTACTCCTGTAAGGCAATATAATAGATATCATAGTAACCGACTCGACGGGTCTTTAAGTTACTACATACCGATTTATTAATTCCTTGCATTTAATAACAATAGTAACTGCTTATCTAATGAATATTCATGTAAGAAATAATGATATGTGAACGCAGACCACCAAGGCAGACATTGTAGAATCAGATCTATAGACACGTAATATTCCATAAGCAAACAGGGCGGACTGGTGGCCCTGGTCACACGGCTCCTACATCCACCGTCTGATCTGGATCCTTTCTGGTTGCAAAGATGTCAAAGGGCATCTTTATAAGGTAAATGGATAAATAATTCATTTTGATATAGGCCTATGTATATAAAGCACTATGTCACTGAAACACAGACATCATTTTAATTGAGGCGTGTCCAGAACATGTCAAATATTGAAAAGTTACACTTTCAATATTGTTTTTCTTTAGATATAAAATTGTTATACAAGAATCAGTTTCAACAAGAAGTGAGTCATAACCCATTCAGTCCTATCTAAAATGCATTATTCCTTCAATTCAGTCCAATTGAAAAGGCATTATTTATTCAATTTACTTATGGAAATGCGACGAAAGTGTCAAACAGCTTTGGATCATGATGGGACGCCGAGCAACTCGGCATTTCATCGGTATCAAAACTGTTTGCAAATGAAATCACAATGTCTAAAAAATAAATGCTTTGACATCAAATTCAAAGTAACATCACACTATTATCTTACCTTAGTATACTTTTTTATTTCTTGTAACTGAGTTCTGTACAAAAACACAATCCTTTTCTGTCACTCTGAAACACACAAACCAGTCACTTCAGTCATCCTTTGGAATTCTTTTGTTTCTATCCTTAGACAGTTTCGATTCAGTATCTTGTGTCAAACGATATTAGAATGTTTTCAAATGCATACGGGCTGATTTCGAAAGTCTGCTCTGTAAATAATACGGCCCATCTAATCCTTTAAATGCCTCTCGTCTTTTCAAACATCATGCAACCAGCTCAAACAAAATGCGAACACCCGCATGCTCTGCTATGAACCCAATTTCACAAATGAACGTCTCACAATGAGATAAAATCTTGCTACTATTGTGTCCTTCAATACCATGTGTGGAAGTTTAAGCCACAGTATTGGGTATCCAATCAACATAAGGAACAACCTTATACCAACAGTTAATCATTGTTGCAAATTTGTCATTTTCCATCGCCGCCAGGCAGCGCCTGGCCACGCCTACTAGGGAAATACTCAGCTTTGATTGGTGGGAATATGATGCATAAGTAAATGCTTCCTAATATGAAAGTAGTTCGCTATCAATAAACCAGAATCCACCAGGCTTAGTTACAAGACAAATATTGGGAAAGGAAATTTGAGACTGCTTATAGCTGACAATGACAACACGATGAGCAACCGACGACTGATACAGGAAAATCTCTCTAAACCAGACGTCCAATTTAGTATAAATGTCGGCCTTGGAGACAGGCGGTTGCTTAATGCAGGGTGAATGTCATACAGAAAGCTCATATAGGAGCTTTCTGCATGACTTTCGTCCTGCATTAAGCAGCCACCTGCCTATAAGTAATTTAAATTCTTCTCAGAAACATTGTTTAGAGAAGTTTTACTATATGTGATAGAGTTGAACAGTTTAACGACTGAATGGTACAGTTGGATTAAGTCTGTTGAATATTTACGTAAGAAATAATGACATCACGAATATTCATTGGTTGAATTTTTATAATGGCATATGTACACAGAGTTGTTTGGTATTGGTAGAAACTGTAAAATCAGATTTATGATATTCCATAAGCAACCAGGACAGATCCTGATCAGACGGTTGCTACAAGAGCCGTCTGATCTAGGTCTACTCAGTTTACACAGGTGTGAAAATGCGTTTCTATTCAAGCAAGGGTTAAACCTCTATGTTGGAGGTGGACTACATGTTTCATATGGTATGCTACCGACCCTCATTCTAATCGCTTTTTTTTCGAATCCTAATGATCTGTGAATAATGCGAATAAAATGAATACTATACTACGAATAAAATAAATACTATACTACAAATGAAATAAATACTATACTACGAATAAAATGAATACTATACTACGAATAAAATAAATACTATACTACAAATGAAATAAATACTATACTACGATTAAAATTATTACTATACTACGAATGAAATAAATACTATACTACGAATGAAATAAATACTATACTTACGAATAAAATAAATACTATACTACGAATAAAAAAAAATTCTGTACTACAAATAAAATTGATACTATACTACGAATAAAAAATACTATACTACGAATAAAATGAATACTACGAATAATACGAAGCCAATAACAGACATTATCGTCAAATCTGACATACGACGACTACAACTGGATTATGTCAGACATATGATCTAGTGATCGTTATTGGGGTGGGGGGGGGGCTTTAGTCGCTCAATGGCGATCACTTAATGAACGTATACATGGGGTTTTATAAAATTAGGAGTTTGCTTAATAATAAATGCAGGACGAGAGTAATGCAGAACGCTCTTATGAAACTTTCTGACGTATTCTACAGCCTGCCTTTTAGACCCAGAATTAGATATCATTTTAGTCGTCGTTTTAGAGGGGTTTATCTGTACTTTGTTTTCAAAATGTCCTTCTTTCTTGTTTTATCTTAGGAACAAGTATCTTTGATTAAATAGTTTCCGAAATTGTAGCCGAGTAACTCGATGTCTCATCAGGATCCAACTGGCGATACTGTAGCTATGTTTTGAAACGAAAGAAAGTATGCTTCGAAAGCCGAATTAGAATTAGAAGGCATTTCTTTTGACGAATATTTACTCAGCATACTGACGGTTAAACGAACAATAGTGTGGCAATAAGAAGGAAAATAATGCTTAACAGGCTTCAAATTATTCTCTGCAAAACTGATAGATAAACTACTTTGCTGTTGATTTCAAGACACAAAACTACTAAAATGGATAGAGTGATCTACGAATAATAAATCTGATAAACTTCCATTCTAATAGTTTTATTTTAAACTAATACCTATAGTAACACCAACATCAAACACATAGAGTTCATACATAAAACTGGATAACAAATTGCTATCCAATGTTTATGATACTCAAACAATCAGTCAAATTTAGAATATAGGATGAAAATTCACTCTCAGATTGCGGGGAACTAATTAGCTGTCATTTGCAAACAGTGAAGACCCAGATCGGAGGACTCCTGGTTATCAGTTTCTGCACTGTTTGTTCTAAAAAAGTAGTCTAGCATGTTTTACCTTTCAGAATGAATGGACTCTATAGTTACGCACTGATGGGAATTTGAAATTCAAAGGGTAAAAGTAGGTCCGTGCAGTTTCACCGAGGCAAACTGATACTGTTTTGGTTGTAAAGTATATATCATACAGAAAAAAGTCACACTGCTGATTGACAGCAATTGTGTGCATTTGCAAACAGAGTAAACCCATATCAGACAGCGCCTCTAGAAAGCATCTTCTCTGTTTGCTTATTTTATAATATAGATCTGATACTACAGTTTCTGCCACGGCCAACACTTCTTGTGTGCCTATGTCATTATAACCATTGACCAAAAGCCTAAATAACTGGCTATAACATAAGATTATATCTTATGATTTATTTGTATGACTTATTTATTGCCATTAACTATTACATGATTGTTCATGAAGTTAGGGGTTCATAAATAAAGCACAATGCAAACTTATCCTGCTGTAAAGATTAACGTCTGCGAAAACCTTGAACTGTTGTATTTTTTCATTTCCGTTTAGGTCATGTAAGCATGTGAGAACTTTTTGTCAAATATCAAATACACTTGATCTTTCTCTGCGTCTCGTCTTGATCTAAACTGCTGGCGGGTATTCGGCATCTCTTCAGGACCCAGACTGTTAGAAACTTTGATCATGAATTTGTAAAGAAATGGGAAATGTATATTTCCAGTACTAAAGTATGAGGTCACTTATGCGTACAGATATTAAGGAATACAGTTACAATAGTTTTGCTCCAAGCAATTGAAATGTGAATCAGGTCGCGCTCAATAGGATATGGGGGTAAGCTTTATTGCATCACGCATTTGCAAACAGAGTAGACCCAGATCAGACGGCTCCAATAGGAGCCGTCTGACCAGGGTCTGCTCCGTTTTGCTTATGTAATAATGTAGTTCTGATTATTCAGCTTCTGCCATGACAAACTTCCCTGTGTTTACATATCGTTCCAACGATGATCGTAATTAAGATTCATGGCGTAATTATTTTTACATAAAGATTAATTGAGTAAAGGTTATGTTTTACGCAATAAAGAATTGAATTGAATTGAATTGAGTAAAGGTTATAACTTTCGGTACATGTACGCCATCTCTGCAGGCAGTGCAGATACCGTTCACAAAAACTGTCAAAGTTCCTCTCGAGTGCATTTCTGACGAGAATTTAGACAGTAACAGATTTAGGAGGGTGTGTCAGACATTATCATAAAATTCTCCTAAAACTGACAATATTTGTCATCGGACAATTACCATCTACAAGCATCATTTCACAAGGAATGTGTGTCTGAAGCCATCTTTATTTAACCGTAAACAGGTGAATTATCAATCTGAATAAACATTAAAATTCAATCCCGGCTTCAGATTTTGTTATTGCCCTCAGTAAGTTTACGGCCGTCCTAGTTAGATAGGACCATCGCTCAAGTTTGAGAGGATGGCTGACGAGTGCCAGTTCAACCTTTAACTGCACACAGTTCCATGGTCCAAAAAAGTAATACATCGAATTTAATTTCGAATTCAGCAATCTTCTATTATACTAATTAATAAAGTCATACTGTTTGAGCAAACAACATCTAGATATGGATCGTGTGAGCGGGATGTGTGATTTTGATCAACGTTCAAGCATTATGAGCAGGTTTGAAGCATCAGGGTCAGAGGCATGGAGGCATATGTGGGGCGTCCCTTTGCAGCTAATTTCTGTTTTGTCCTCGCACTTCTAAAGTGGAAGATGCAGCCTCTCGTGTTAAACCAGGGGTAGGAAAGAGGACCCTTGGAAAGATTAAAGTTTTGTGATCGATAAATGGAGTTGGTTAAGTTGTTTTTCCACCATCTGCCACGAGACTGGTTATTGGAGGACCGTCTTGTGGTCGTATCAACGTTAAATACTGGTTTTGTCAGTACTGCGTGAAAATATACTAATACATGTACATGTATATCAATATGATATATGCAATTTAGCTTTTGACCCGATGAATAATGACTTCATGCATATTTATTCATTGTTGTTGTTGGGTTTTTTCATATAGACATAGGATATTTTGGCCATGCCAGAAACTGTATGTTCAGATCTATATACTTAATTAAGTAAACAGGGCAGACGCAGATCAGACTACTCCTATATGTGCCGGGTCTACTGCTTGTGAAAAGGCGTCAACATATGTCAATATCAGGTACATGTTTCAGGCGTCATCAGAAAATGGTTCGGAATGCAGCGTCTAATCGGGGTAAATACTACTTATGCTGCGGCAATGTATCATGTAGGGCAAATCAATCTATATAGTATAACCTCTTAAACTCTTAACCATTACAACGCTGAATTTTCAAATGGACTACATGTATTCCAAAATTCAAACAGGTCAAGTTTATTGGTGAATATTTAGGGATTTTTCTAAAGAAAAGTGTTACACGACAAACAGTGCAGACCCTGATGAGAGGGCTCCTTGAGGAGTCCTCTCGTCTTGGTCTACACTGTTTGCGGGGACATTAGTGACTCTTGTCCCGTATTGTAATGGTTAACCTTTTGAATATTCATGCAAGAAATAATGACACCATCAATATTAATTTCACAATTGAATAACATCATATGAACACGAATTTAGTTTGCCATGGTAGAAACTGTAGGTTCAGATATATATTATTCCATAAGCAAGCGGAGCATACCCTTGTAAGACGGCTTCTTTCTATTCTGTTTTTAAAGATGTATCCACGAAGTAAAGCTCTGGGTCCATGCTTATAAAGCTTTTAGTTGAGTCTGAGTTTCGTTCTCAGGCTTTTGATTGGTCAGATTTGAGTTCTCAAGCTTTTGATTGGTCAGATTTGAGCCAAAGGCTCAAATCTGACCAATCAAAAGCTTGAGAACGATCTCAGACTCAACTAAAAGCTTTATAAGCATGGACCCAGAGGTTACCACTTTACGAATTAAAATGGGTGTCCGTAACCCTATTGATACTAAATTTGCTAACAGAAAGGCCCATCATTGTTTGATGATGCAGTTCATTCAGTAAGAAAGGGAGAACGTTATGTGAGGATTTTGAATGAGTGAAAACGCTGATCAAATGTCTCCTCTGGAGTTACATTGTTTGCAACACTTAATACAGTTCACCCGGTCCCAGCATTCACAAGGTTAATACTTCCCGTGTTTGAATATTACTGTCAGAAATAATGGCATCATTAAAGTGTGTTAGCTAACTTTTTTATACAGGCATGTGTACATGTACATAGACTGTTTTGATATAGGTAGAAACGGTAAAGTCAGACCTATTGTAGCTCCATAAACAAACAGAGCAAACCCTGATCAGGTGGCTACTGTAGGGGAAATCTTATCTGAGTCTACTGTGTATGCAAATGCGTTTATATGAGTGAAATGATTCAAAGCATGTAAGCGCTTGTTAAGACATAAGTTCTGCTAGAAGTTATCGTCTATTTTAAATACGTACTTAGACTTGGGATTCGTTTGAATGGCTGTTGTTTTGCTTCTAAAATACCAACGTTCAAACCCATCTGCTTATCTGGGTCTCCAATGTACGTGTGTCCCTTATCCTGTTTCGCCAACCAATGTAAGAACAAAATATATGTAGAATTGCGAACGGCAATTAACTTCCGAAAACAACGTGATTGAAAAGCACATACAACATACTTAAAAAACATTCCACTTCAAATCACAGAACAAAGGACACGATTTATTACTCAGACTCTGAATGATTGATACAAAAATCAGACAGCAAAATTGGCGATTTCAAAGAATCAAGATAATATATATGCTTAACACCTTTCTCAATAATCGCACATGTTTACGCCTTTGCAAACAGAGAAGACCCTGATCAGACAGCTCCTGTATGAACAGTCTTATCAGGATCTGCCCTATTTGCTTATTTGTTACAGAGTCGCCACTGTTTTGACATGGCAATAAGTTTTCTTATTTTTTATACAATGATTAAATATACTTATACATGTATTTCAACATGGGCGGGGTATGCTATGAATATTAATGAATTAATGCGTTGTTCTTAAATATAGTCACCATCCTTACAAACACATTACTCACCTTCTTCTTTTATACACCTACCTTATGTTCTGAATCGTCTTAGCATTCTTGGCATCATTTTGTTTGTATGACTACGTGTCATTTATTTCTTCTTCGTTTTCCTAATCTAACTCTTTATTTGATAGAGCTACCTCTTGGCGACTTTGGCAACAAAGTAGACTCAGATGAGAGTCTATTCAGGGGCTGATGATCTGTATCCTTATAGACTATTCTGAATATATAAGATCTGATACTTTCTGAACTCGTGACGACCTTTGCGACCGGTATGGGTACAGGCGAGACACAGAGTATATTGACGTCTAATCAGGATGCTAATTGTTTGGCACTCAGATAATGTTTTACAGTGAAAAATGAAACAAACATCAAATTAGACAGACTTAGGAAAACAATTATATTAACCATTCACTCCCTGATTATTCATGTAAGAAATAATGACTCTACAAATATTAACTAGATGCATTCTTAAAATGACATAATTATTAACACGGACTATTTCCCATGGCAGAAACTACTATCTGCGAGATATATTATATCATAAGCAAACAGAGCAGACCCTGATCAGACGATTCCTATATCTGGGTCTACTCTGTTTGCAAAGGCGTTAAAGTGTGTTTATATGGAGTAAAGTGTTAAATGCTCGTAAAGGTTAACCCTTTCCTTCATATAAACGCATTTTCACGCACTTGCAAAAAGAGTAGACCCAGACCAGACGGCTTCAAAAGAAGCCGTCTGATCAGGGTCTGCTCTGTTTGCTTTTGGTCTAATAAAGATCTAATTCTACAGTTTCTGTCTACGCCAATATGTCCGGTGTTCATATGCCATTTTAAAACTTACTCTAATTAATATTCACGATGTCAATATTTCTTACATGAAACCATACAGGGACATGGTTAAATACGGTATCTTAGTTTCTACTGGCATACACTCAACCCTCGACATGATAAGACAGTTGGGTGGTATCCTATGGCACATCTAAGGACACAGGACCCTTGGCAGAGCCTCCCCATTAAGTTAACTGCCACAATCGTTTGTAATACGGGATTACTAATAGGGAGCCAGGGATAGAATTAATTACAGGGTTCACTGTAATGAAACGACATCAAACTCGGCCGTGTATTGTTCCCGTCACAGGGCTACCCACAGTACCCGGTAGACAATCCGGCCACTTCCATGATGTATATGTGAGAGACCACTCACGGGTTGTTATTAGTGGGTATTAACAAAATATATAGCATGTATGTGACAAAGTTGTAACGATAATTAACTCAACCACTGTATAAATCGCTTTTTAGGGAGGACACGTATGGGTAACACAGTCAATCTTCACGACTGGGCAATATCAAAAACGTTCAATCTGTTCATTTCACAAGTTAATTGACAACTTGGAAACATTAGTGAAGGTCGCATCTAAACGTATGCTAACAGAGCAATGAGGGCTCTAGATTTATACATTTGCATTAACCGGCTGGACGCTGCATTATCTTAGCGACCTCTGTCTCTTTTTTTTTTACTATCCCATAACTTGATTAAATGCATTGGATTACGTCACTAGAAAATGTTTCCTCTGAATGCAAATAGTGTAGACCCGGCACAGTCACCACGCCAGACCTGACTAGTGATAAGGGTATGTCCCCTTTGTCAATTTGAATAACATGAACCATTTACCTAATAGATCCCCCATATTTCTTAATGATATAGTTTTAACATCAAAGTGTATGTTTTATTGTATATTGTGTTGTATAAATAATTAAATCTTAAGTTGCAGTGTTTCTGTTGAACTTTTGGTTTAAAGTGATAATCTCTACTTGCAACGCTTTTTATAAAATGCCTAAAAATATATAAAGCATTTGTGCAATATGCTGAAAAGAAGTACAGTAAACCCCCTCTAATGCGACCACTTAATTAAATACACATGGGTGTCTTTATAAGCAGGTGGTTGCTTAATGCAGGGCAAAAGTAATGCAGAAAGCTCCTAGAGTGGTCGCATTAGCGGGGTTTTATTGTATATCGCAAAAAAAAACCACCACAATCTGGAGAAGACAAGATTTCGAAAACCCGATGTTATTCGCCAATGTAGAATTATTCATTCGGATATCAAACGTCTTTGCCAATAGTTCAATGGGAAAAGTCTGCTAACTGTAATATATTTAATGTATCTTAAATCCAGAATCTTTTGTTAAACGCATGATTTTAACAATTAATCGTTTTACTGTTTAGTATACAATGTAGTAGTATTCATTCGGGTTGCGCTTTATTTTCGTAACTGAACGCTTTAGGCTGATAATATTTTGTTGTACAACACCTTTAAAGTATCGACAAAAACGGTTTATTTTGTACAATGTTCGTAATAATGATGAACATAACAAATGCAAATAGTTTGTGATGTTGTTGAAAAAATATGTGTTTATTGTAGGGACAAATCGCTTTAACGAGATTCTTTTGCACATTCTGAACATTCGATCATGTTTTTATTCGCAAATGAAAAGTATAGATGCATTGGAAAAATCTCTTCATTATAGTGTTAAAGGTGTCTACTAAAAACTGTAGCGTTAACAGGCATCCACTCAATACTATATAGTGTTAACAAGTCTCCACTCAATACCATAATGTTAACAGACCTGTCTGGTGTACATCTGTAGAAGTAACACTTTCTTCTGAGTTGTCTCAATAAATAGTTAAATACAAAATACAAATACAAATACAAATTTTATTTATAGTCGGGTAACATTTAACAGATAGCATAAGCTATGTATAGCTTTTGACTGAGATCTCTTAACAGTATAATTAACCCTTTCCCTCATATTGACGACTTTTGACGACTCTGTAAAAGTCACTTTGTGAAACCGTTGTGATAAATAGAGCATTTGCTCCTATAGGAGCAAATGCTCTATTTATCACAATGGTTTCAAATTACAAAAAATCTAAAATTTTCCTCTTCTCTAGTTAATGCTCCTTTTCGGTAGATTTATTCAAAGAGGGTGTAGCTAAAATAGCCTATGAGGTATTGGGTTAAAAGAGATCAACCTGTATATGATGGTCAGAACCACGAATTGTATTGGATGTCTGTTAGTTATATAGTTAACAGTCTTTAAACAATGGTTTAAACTCCGATTGCAAAACATGTGTTTTAATCTATGGCAATAATTCCATTTTACTATAGTTTAATGTTCCACTGTATCAGATGTTAAAACCTTTTTCTAAACGTCTTTGCCAATAGTTTAAAGGGAAAAATCTGCTAGCTGTATATATTTAATGTACCGTAAATCCACAAAACATCGTTAAACATATGGTTTTAACACTTAACCCTTTCCCTATTTAGAATTCATATAAGAAATAATGACGTCATGAATATTTACAAGCTGAAGTTTTATAATGTTAAATGTTCAAGGAAAGGTTTTGCTTTGACAAAAACTGTAGAATCAGATCTACACCATGTCAAAAGCAAAACGAACAGACCCTGGTCATACAGCCCCTATAGTTAGAACAAGAGTTTTTAGAAATACGTGGTTTTAACTATATTTACGTTGTTACCCCTTATTCTGCAAACGGCTTTCCAATGGAATAGAATATTCTTGATGGACCGTTGATCTGACATGCTTTATTGTAAACTGTATTAACGATATGCTTATCTGTCATTTTATCAAATGGGTTGACTCAATTTTCATGACATTGACCTTAGTTTCCCAATGTTCGAGCCATTTAATGTTTAGGAAAATGTTTGATACACATTATAATAAAAAATAAATACTTCTGTAATACAGAGGTCCAAATAACACGCGTAAATTGAAACATATTTAAGATCTATATCTTATTATTATATTTATATATATCCTTTATTTCTGCATCAAGCCCTTTGTTATGACCACTCTTTGGAATCGTCCCGAAGAGACGATTCTAAAGAGTGGTCTTGATATAGGGTTTGGTGCAGAACTGACGATTTTAGTATCTGAATACGCTCGTTTATCTGTTGCACTGTGTAATATGTAATTTGCTCTATCACATTAGTGTTTATTAGGGGGAATCCTGATATCTTGAACTTTAACCCTTCGCTTGCTGAATTTTAAAATACATTTCTCCTTCTTTACCAATGCTCTGTTGTATAATTACATATATCTTCACTGCGTACAAGTATTTCGCTGTGCAATAACTGCTGTGGAGTGCACTGATTTCACAATCAACTTGTAAATAGTGCAGACCCTGATGAGACAGCTTCTGCAGGAAGTGTCTCATCTGGGTCTTCACTATTTACAGGTAGGTATATTGACGTGAACAGCAAGCAAAACCTTTCCTTGAAAATTTCACATTATAAAACTTAAGCTTGTAAATATTCATGACGTCATAATTTCTTATATGAATTCTAAATAGGGAAAGGGTTAAGTGTTAAAATAATATGTTTAACGATGTAGGACCATACAAATTACTTCAAGATACCGGGAGTTGGAGTCAGCCTTATGTCAGACCGATGCCATCTTAATGCAGATCGAAAGTAATGCTGAACGTTCCAATAAGAGAGTTTAGCATTACTTGCGACCTGAAATCAAGCTGTTGCATGTCTTTATAGATATATGCAGTGGTGAAATTTAGAGCTTTCGAGCCGCCCGAGTTCGAGATATCGAGATTCTACTGAACTATCATTTGTATCAAACGAGTTGACAAACATTACATGACTCGAACCATGGGTAACTAAGGCTCGTGTCATGTATATTTAGTCAACTCGTTTAAACAGAATGACAATGAAAACACTCATGTAATATGTTCTATTTAGACTATACCGTATTTGTGCGTTTTATAAGACGTTCCCTTCAAATATCAACAGTTAACATAGCTAGTTCTCACAGCATGTTCCCAAATTAACAATACAACTCCCACAGATATGAGGAACAAAACTCTAGCAGGGAACCGTGACAACCTTTGCCAACAGTTTGGATCCAGATGAGACGCTTCATAATACGGCGTCTCATCTGAATCTAAACAGTTTGAAACTTGGGTCATATACAGTAAAACCCCGCTAATGCGACCACCGAAAAAGGTATAATTCTGAGTGCTAGATGGAGGTGGTGCTGGTCAAAAGTAATGCAGAAAGCTCTTCTAGGAGCTTTCTGCATTACTTTTGCCCTGCATTAAGCAACCACCTGCTTATAAAGACACCCATGTGTATGTTGATTCAGACGAAACATTACTTAGTCTGAAAAGGGTTCGACTACACTAAAAACTCTGTCAGTTCTGACCGCGGGTCGAACAGAGCCACCCGTTATCACGTTGTGGAAACTGTTTCTAGTTTACATATGCGCCCGCCGACATTTAAAATCCGCGTAACTTATTCTACTGCTACCAATCAGGGTGTAAGGCAGTTTAGATCCTGATCATACTCAGGATTACTGGGCCTTTCACCCGAATCCAAATCGTTGCCAAGGATTGCACACACTCGTCTACATTGGGCTAAAGTTAAGATCATCAGCATCTCGTTAGATCGTCACAGACCAAAGAAAAACCGTTACATTCAAGAGCCTCGCTGGGCTGAACATATGGGCTCATTCGCGCTTAATCCAGCTCATTTTCATAATCAAATATGCTCACTTTGCTACAGACCCTATGGTATTAAGATCGCTTAATCGTCTTTTGTCATCACTTTGATTGGAGGAATATTTGAATTTGTTAATGAAAACTAAATTTCTACCACCGTCTGTCGGGGCAATTCATTTTGTTATGATAACGTCTTTACTGTTACAAGCCCTGTCAAATTTTGACCAAGGATGCTAATTACATTTGGGTCGGGCTTCGTGGACCATAAGAGGGACGGGTTTGAAACAAAAGATTGGATTTTATGTGGATAGTTTGAAAAATCAGAAAAAAATCTGTCATGGTTTATCTGTCGTTTATGTGTTTCTCCTGGTAATTTTATGTGTTTGAAGCACAGCGAATACTTTGCTAAACATTGACTAATATAACAGGTATCAGTAAGAAAATCTTCACATATGCATCTACAAATGATATAGATAAAGATCAGTCGCTGGATTAACCAGTGTTTGTCTAGCTTTAAGCGCATATGCTAACTCGTGTAAAATGAACCAAACTTAATTTCATATGAAAAGCTGCTTCTGAGAAGATTGGTTTGCCTAGGAAACGATTGGTTAACAGTACAGACGATGGTTATATTAAATTATCCCGTTGCTTAATGAAAATACAGTAAAATCCCGCTAATGCGACCACCTAAAAGAGGTATAATTATGGGTACTATATGCAGGTTGGGGTAGCTTAATGCAGGACAAAAGTTATGCAGAAAGCTCCTAGAGGAGCTTTCTGCATTACTTTTGCCCTGCATTAAGCAACCACCTGCTTATAAAGACATCCATGTTTATTCATTAAGTGGTCGTATTAGAGGGGTTCTGCTATACATGTAAGAAATAATCACTCCAAGAATGTTAAGTGTATTTATTTTTATAATTGAATGCGCACATAGAATGTGGTGGACATGGCAGAAATTGTAGAGTGACATCTACATGTATGATTGCATAAGCAAACGGAGCCATATGATATCGGTCTACTCTGTTTGCAATGCCGTTAAACTACATATCTATGGAGTGAAGAGGTGTTTTGCAGAGCTGATCAGGTTATGTCACTATTCATTCAGTTCACACATCTTCAGCAATGACGCACCGTCTGGTTCCATACTGCATGTCTCCAAATATCCGAAATTATGACACAAACGTCAGTATAGTTGAAGCTGTTCACCGGTATATCCAAACCTCGAAACGGTTCTAAGAAATTTGGTAACACTCGCTTTCCTCTGCATGTGCTGGTTCTACTCGGAATCTTATACCTCTCTTCATATGTGTGTCAATCCTTTGCTTATTTTTTTCTAAGTTATAAATTTTTTTTAATTATTTGTACAGTGGGATATTTTGCTGAAATAACTGATTTGGTTATAAATTTCATTGCAATTACTCTAGTTAAATACTTTGCATTCAGTTCTGTATAAGGCGAATGTAGATGATACGGTGTTGGGAGAGAAACACAATAAGCAGTTTTCTTTCGTTTCCATCCTTTTTTGTTTTGTTTTCCTTTGTATTTGCCGTAAGCAAACATAGCAGACCCTGATCAGACAGCTCCTGTAGTAGCCATCTGATCTAGGTCTACTGTTTGCAAATGCGTAGAAAGACATACTTATAGAGACAATGGTTAAAGATAAGAGTCAGTTATTTGGCCATTGACTGAATACTATATACAATTCAACGTCCATATAATTATATTCGTGTATTTTTGTACATGATGACAGTCGTTTTATTTCTCGTAATTCTAAAGCAAAGCCTTACTTGTCCTGTTTGTACAGATTTCACAATATACAAGCACTCTTACATTTGTTTTTTAATTAAATTATCCGTAATGGCAGACATTTACCTGAGGGTTTCCTAGTTTATATATATTTAAGAGTATGTCGAAATGCCTACCACCACGGTGCTGTAATTAAAATGCAGTTAAGAAGGTAAGTGAGTTAAATATATAAACAAACGGCATCCTATATCTAATATCTACTTAACTGAATGTATGAAAAACTGAGAGTTCTGAATTCTTGGTTTACAGTAGAATCTATCCTAAGCGACCCTTCTATCATTGAACACATGAGTCTTCAAAAGCAGGTGGTAGCTTAATGCGCGACAAATAGTAATGCAAAAAGCTCCTGCAGAAGATTTCTGCATTACTTTTGACCTGCATAAAACTACTACCTTCCTTATAGTCCCATAATAAGGTTTCTTTTTTGATGGCCGCTTAAGACAGGTTCTACTGTATTTACAAAATATAATAATGTCTCGCTAATGCAGCCGTATAATTTATTAAAAAGGGGAACTGTAAAAGCAGATATAGGTGCTTTTATCATAACTCTTGTAATGCATTAAGCTACCACCTGTTTTAAAATTACAGAAATTTACTTCTTTTGGGCGGTCGTATTAGCGAGATTTTACCGTACCAGTCTATTTTCGAAATTGGGAGAAGTGTTATATGTAGAAATACATGTACATTCAAATATGACGAAGAGGACCAATCAGTGGGATCTGGTTAACCCTGTCATTCATATAAAGTCATGTAGGAGCCTCTCGTCAGAACCTGGGGCCATGCTTATAAAGCTTTTTAGTTGAGTCTGAGTTCGTTCTCAAGCTTTTGATGGTCAGATTTGAGTTCTCAAGCTTTTGATTGGTCAGATTTGAGATAAACACCCAGATTTATACTTCGTTTTAGTGGTCGTATTACCGAGAATTTACTGTCGCATTCTTTTTCTATGATTCCAATGGTTCATGAACACAGGATTTGTTTTTAGTGTCAGATCTTTTTTCTATAAGCAAATGGAACAGATCCTGATCAGATGGGTGCACTGAAGTATGTAAAAGCGTTAAAAGGGGCGTATATATGGAGTATGGCCCACTCTCTTAACCATTAACCATTTGTCTCATAGATACACCTTTCTACACCTTTGAAACGGAGTAGAGCCAGGGTGTGCTCTGATTGCATGTGAAATAATTTAAATGTGATTCTACAGTTTCTGCCATAACCAGACGTGCCATTATACAATTTGTATTAATGATGACATCGTTTCTTGCATAAATATTCATGGAGTAACGGGTTAAAGATGAAATGTTCACTACATTTTGGCTACATAGAATGGAACGAATATGCTGAGGTCGAACTCATTGCTCATTAAATTCGGCAAGTACGAACTGATTACCCTATTTGAATGGTAATAAAGTCAACATCATTGTCGAAATATTTCTGTGCAACTTATAATTACGGAGCGTTTTGACTATGCTGATGCTACAAATTAACGTCATTCAAGGCAAGAAATACTGCCCAAGTCAACAGCACTACATCTGTTTGTGTCTCTGGAACAGATCTTATCTATTTATAGAACTGTCACCCGCCAACGTTACTATGGTAGCGCACGCGCTAGAGCGAGAAATTAATGGCGGAAACAGAACGACACAAACAGACCGTATTTTAATTTGCATTTAATCCATATTAGTGCAATATGTCGACAGATACGGCGACTGTGTAGCGTATTTCATTTCTAATCAGTTAACTTGTAATTGCATTAAACAGTCGTAAAGCCGACATGAATTGATCTATTAGATTTCAACAAATTGTTTCTATTTTATTATTTCCATGTAATTATAATCTGTCAAATAATAACAGATTGAAATTACAAGTTCTGTCCCCATACTGGGTCATACGATCCTATATCGAGTTGCATGATCCATGTTAGAACATTAAAAAGGCTGGTTTATGATCGACCATTTACCTGATAGTTCCGCCTCTTTGCCCGTGTTCGAACAAAGTAGTCCAGATCAAACAGATGCCATAGGAACTGTCTCATCAGCGTCTCCTCTGTTTGCTAAACTCTTTACATGCTAAATCATTTTCCTCTGCAACAATTGTCGTCTGCTTCAATACTTAGAATAGATTTTCTCTCATTTAAAAAACAAATGGCCAGAGTGTCAAACAATTTCGATCCAGATGGGAGGCCACATTATGCTGCGTCTCATCTGGTTCCAAACTGTTTAGCTGTTAGAATCTAGTGTGCAAGAGTTATTATTATATATTATATAATGACATGCCACAGACCCGATTGTCTGTTGTTTTTCAAGACAATGAATATCCCCATAATACATTTTATTACAAGATTTAGATAAATTTATATTCATAATGGACGGAGACTTACATAAGTCTTGATCACGTAAAGTAAAAGAAGACAAATGAAACTGCACTGTGAATAGATTGTATGCATTCCTTACCTCAGTCATATACCTGATGAATATTCATGTAAGAAATAATGACGTCACGGATATTAATTAGATGAGTTTTAACATAATGAACACTTATGACCATGTCAGAAACTGCAGAATCAGTATCCATGCTTACAAAACTACTTAGTTAAGTCTGAGTTCGTTCTCAAGCTTTTGATTGGTCAGATTTGAGCCTTTGGCTCAAATCTGACCAATCAAAAGCTTGAGAACGATCTCAGACTCAACTAAAAAGCGTTATAAGCATGTACCCAGATCTAATTATTCCATCAACAAACAGAGCAGAGCCTGCTCTTACAGGTGCCGTCTGGTTTGGTTCTTCTAGGTTTGCAAGAAATGCAATGCGAGTGTATCGAGACTAGCGTTATCAAGTACTGTAACTTATAGGAAATAATTTATTATCGCATGACAGGAAAGCGAAATCATTTCATGTACACCTGTGTGATTTAGCAGTCGCTCTAATTTGGTTTTGGTTACATTTTGGGTTCAACGTTACATATTATCGAATCACATACTAGAGAGGAAATAGTGAATGCAAAGAAAAAGGATGGAATATTGTACAATGCATTCCTGATAACAAAGAGATATATTATCAACATCGAAAGAAGATTTAAGGACAATCTGAAATTTATATTTGTCTGGGTAAAAATACCATGTGTGCACATCAACACAAATAGTTGATTGTTGTATCTTAACCCATTCGCTCCTACTGACACCTTTTTGCGCCTCTGTAAAACTCATTTTTGAAACAATTGTGATATATAAAGCATTTGCTTCATTAGAGCAAATGTTCTATATATCACAATGGTTTCAAAACTACACGATTCTAAAATTCTCCTTTTCTATAGTTAATGTCAATTTTCTGCAGATTTATTCAAAGTGGTTGGATCTAAAAATAGCCTATGAGGTAATGGGTTAACCCATACCCAAGCGAAAATACAACGTCTGTTCAAATTTGGATCTGGTGCATTTTGGATCTTATTACTTCCGCCTCTTTCGATCTTTTGGGAAAGTGACTGACTCGCACTAATTGTGCATCACATGTATATGCATGTATATGCATGTACACTATGCTATTTTCAGTCATCAGACGGCGAATGAAAGTACATTGACACATGGAGATGTCATCTTAAGAAAGCATTATACAGCTGAAACAGATTCTAAATTAGAAGCGAATGGCTTTCCTTTCATCTTAAATCGTTAAGGTGGTATTGTGTAATTCTTCTCCATTTGAAGAGTTCTACCGTGTCCATGGCTATCTAGCGGCCATTATTACCTTAATTGCCGTTGCCAGTGACACATTACAAGCACCAATAACTAAAGGATGGCAATTAGAACGAAATAAACACTCTTTCTTTAAATAGACTAATTTGTCACAATGTAATCTCGATCACGAGATATCAATTTGGTAGTAATTTGTCCACTGGCATTGAGTGGACTGTGGTCAGCGGTCATTCGGACCAAGAAATCGTCCGAAAATAAACACGCCTTAAATGGGCTATTATTGGACAATAATGATAACAAGAATGGGCGTGTCAATTGGGTACTAAAAATACCGCACATGTCACCCGGGCGGAACAAAAAGAACTCCATAGTCCATAGTAATGACACCCAACCTGAATGTGCCCAATGTCTTTATTCGTTATGCAAGATTCATTAAAGTGTATGATCCTTTATTGCTGATCGAAAATATCCATGTTGGTTACAACTTCATAGTATTATATGTATATGTTCGCCTCTCCGTAACAGCAAGTTCCGTCTACAGTAGAACCTGTCTTAAGCGGACACTGAAAGGAGGTCTAATTATGGGTCTATAGGAGCTTTCTGCATTACGTTTGTCCTGCATTAAGCAATCACCTGCGTTTTAAGACTCCTATGTTCAATAAATGAATGGCCGCTTAGGACAGGTTTTATTGTAAAGTCAAAGCCAAAATATAATACAGTAAACCCTTGCAAATACGAACACTGAAATAAGTGTTGTTATCGGTCTTTAAAACAGGTGGCAGTTTAATGTAAGGTAAAATAAATCTCCCCTGGCAACCTGTACGACTTTCACTCTGCATTAAGCAGATACCTGCTTGAAACGTTCTCGATTCGTCGTCACTAAAAGTTCAAATAACAAGGTTTTATTGTATACAGTATAACCTGTCTTAAGCAATCATTAAAAAGAGGTCTAATTTAGAATCTGTTAGGTAGGTGGCAGCTTAATGCAGGTCAAACGTAATACAGATAGGAGCTTTCTGTATTATTTTTGACCTGCATTAAGCGACTACCTGGTGTTTTTTTTAAATCCCTGTGTCCAATAAATATAAAGTCGCTTAAGACAAGGTCTACGGTACTACACTTCCCAGTTAATACTTTTTAATCGTAGACCATGCTAATGTTAGTATAAGTATAAACATTTTCTGTAAATCAAAGGTTTTAATCACTTCTCTCATAAATGTTTAGTAAGAAATACTGATATAATTAATATTAATTAGCTGAATTTATATAATGGCATTTTAACCAAGGAAATATCTTACCGTGGCAACAACTGCAGAAGCATATAATCATATCCGTGTTATTTCATAGGTAACAGAGCAGACTCTGGTCAGGTTTCTCATACATAGAAGTCGTCTGATCTGGGTCTACTCTGTTTGCAAATACATGAAAATGCGTTTATATGAGGGACAGGGTTAGGTGCCGCGGTAATAATGTGTCAGTGCAAATGGTTTTAGAATTGTTTTTAATTTGACAAACTTTTGCAAAACATCCATTAGAAAACCATGCAAACATGTCAAATACATAATATATGAAACACATGCCAGAACTATATGATGGTTTAGTCCATGTCATTGTCTGTTCAGACAAAATTAATCATACTGTACATTATTGTTCTTGATGCGGATGTATTTGGACTCCTGTCAGAGGTCCATATAGGATGCTTAAAGTAAAACAGTGTCAAGAACAGCTTCTTTATTTCTCCAACCAACCCTATGTTGTGACCACTCTTTAGAATAGTCTCGAAGGAGCTGTCTGGTCTGACTATGCTCTGTTTGCAAAAAGCGTCTAAGTGCGTCTACATCAAGTAAAACATAATTTAATTATCTTTAGAAAGTTTCGCCACGTTTCCTTAACCCATTACCTTATAGGCTACTTTTAGTTACAATCTCTTTGAATAAGGGAGCATTAACTAGAGAAAAGGAACATTTTAGATTTTTGTAGTTTGAAACCATTGTAATAAATAGAGCATTTGCTCCCATAGGAGCAAATGCTCTATTTATCAAATAGTTTCACAAAGTGACTTTTACAGAGTCGTCAAAAGTCGTAAATATCAGGGAATGGGTTGAAGCAATATTCACAAGAAACTCTGTTATCAGTGTACAGTGATGCCGTTAAACAGTTGTCTCCCCTGCGAGTATCATGCCACCTGCACATTCCCCGAAAAATGTGTAATAAATCAACATAGAAAGAAAATTACAAATGGGTAGATTTTGTGCAAATTTTGCCTTGTTCAGGTATAAGCTGGTCGTTATGAACATGTAATCATGTGCAGCATTATGTCGAAAAGTTATATTAATGAGTTACTACGGAAAAATAGACGAGTATTTGTTATGGCGCAAGCGTTGTTTTTCATTCTCGGAATTAATAGCACGTACCTTGACATGGATAAGTTTTACTCTTTCAACGCTGAACTTTCAAATGGACTATTCCGAAATTCGAACAGGTCAAGCTTATAGTGAATATTTAAGGATTTTTCTAAAGAAACGTGTAACATTACATACAGTACAGACCCTGATGAGAGGGCTCCGAAAAAGTCATACAGAAAGCTTCAAGAGGAGCGTTCTGTTTGACTTTCGCCCTGTATTAAACTGTCATTTATCTTATAGACCAGCACCTATACTACATTATATTTTGAATGTATACTGTTTCACTGTATAGCAAATATGTTACATTTTCTGTTCTTTTAATTATCCTATGCATGCTATGAATAACTTTTTTGTTAAACAATTATACATGTATTAAAGTATAAGTCAGGTACATAACAAACTTTTGCAAAATTGTTACTGCTCGTGAGTTCCACAGGGTTAATTGCATTGAAATCACTTAGAAAAATACAACGAAACAACTTAGTTAAATTATATTATCCAGTATTAACCAATTTTCCACTAACCATGAATCGACTTGCAAACAGTTTGAATCCAGGTGAGACGCCGAGTAACTCAGCGTCTTATCATGATTCAAAACCGTTGACACTCGGCCAACAGTTCTTCAAAAGCTTGATCGAAACGGAAAATAGTCGAAATTGCCAAGATGTAAACTTTGAGCAGACTTTATAATATATTCATACAGCGGTTAAAGGGTTAAGTGCGTATGGGATCAGTAAATGACGAGACCTTCTCACTCTTGGAACACGTCTCTGTCATGAGAACGTAAAGCAAGTAGTGTAGTTTTGTTTCACAAAAGACTAGATTGAATGATTAAATTGGCAAAAAGCAGCACACCACCAAACAGTTCCCGTCCCAGACAAATGAAAGTATCTTATTTTTACGATCTGTTAATTTTACTAATTGAAATGAGATTGACACGTCACTTGGCTGTCGAAAAAATCCTTGAAAAGCATTCATCACAAATCATGAAAATTGAAAGCAAATACAAAGCATGACTATCATTCCATTGTTCTTTTAACCGTTAACGTGCTATGGGCCATTCTTCGATCAGTTAATCTTTACAATGCGGGAAACTAGCCACTAATTTCCATTTCAAACAATATAGACACAGATGAGAGGGCTCCTAGAGGAGCCATCTCATCTGGGTCTGCACTGTTTGACATGTTACATGTTTCATTAGAAAAAGACCTATATAGTCACCGTCAGTTTGGCCTGTTTTGGAATAGTCCTTTTGAAAATTCAGCATTGTAAGTATTAAGATCCACATGGGACATTGACTTTAAATTGACGTCTCATAAGGACCGAAACAGTTTGACTCTCTGGGTTGCTCTTTTCGTAAACATCGAAAATATCTTGCATTTTAAGAGTGGATTGGACTCAGCTCAGACAAATCTTCGCTCAGCATACAAAATGTCAAATGAAAAGTTCATATAGATGTGACGTAGTTTTACCATAATCTTGTTTCACCATTAGAACTTTGGGACAAACGAAGATAATATCTGCGATCAGTTTGGCTTCAAATGAGGCACACACATACAGGGATAAGAATAGCTCGGCAATTAGATTGTACTTTTCTATAGACAAGAAACGTATCTTGTATTTTAAATGAATAGCAATCATTGAGCAATCATTTTACTAAGCGTCATAAAGGCCTTTAAGAGAGTTTTGTGATGTTTAAGGAAAAACGTCAGTACGGTCCATTAGAAAACTGGCCTGACTATTGTCTGGTCTGAATATACGTGTCATGTGATCCAGAACTTGGGTCATCCCGTAACACCACGAGACCTTCACGAGAACTCTCCGAGGACGAAAAACAATCCTGGCGTCCATCTTGAAAGCCCAGTTTTGACAGATTGTCCGCAAATAATACGCTCAATTGACTTGTTTGTATGCAGAACTACAAATAGCCCGGCAATATGTCAAATAAATATATCAATCAATATATCACAAACGACACAACAAACATTAGGATTATGGCGAAGGATCGTAATGCTAGTAGAAATATTCAATTGAGAAAATGATTTCCCCCGGAGAAATTAATTAGTGGACTGGACGGGGATCGGACGCGTTAAATAAATTTGTTTTATTGATATGTATGTTGCTATGAGATGCATCAACGGTTAGCTATCTTATAGAAGGAAACAAAATTAGGTAACTGTCGGACCGCATATTTCGTGACTAGCAAGTTAAACGGCGATCAATTTCGGCCATTTTAATAGCAAAAAGGTTAAAATCCAATTTCACTTTCTGAATTTAGTAATCAGAATGTGTTACACAAGCATTATTTGCATGAAAGGCAATGAATAAATATTATGTTTAACGCCAAAACTCATCCTTTTTTCCTGTCTCTGTCATAGCAATAGCATTATTATGAATATATACATAATAAAGCAAAAGCACAATATCCGAAATTTACGCTCAGAGCAGCGTGATATTTAACTTTACAAATTGTCTCCGACGTTTGAAACAGCTTCAAAATTACCAATTTAGAGCGCCAAATTATCTGATGCTTTAGGATCGCGTGTGGGGTGATTAGTAGCCGGGCTTTAGCCTGTCCCCGTGGACAATGGCGCACGCGCCGACATATTCTGCGCATTGGGATCACATATGGCGTTAGAAGGACTGTGTCGTAATTTCGTTTTCGTCTCCTTAGTGCGACATTGGCGATTGTCTCGGCGTGATAAATATGGCTGAACGCTTTCGTTGACACACATTTTAGAATGAGCAATAAATACAAGAATTTGTAAAACAGCCTTTTTTATTGCATAATTTTGACAAAGGGATCTGACACTAGTTAAATTGTATCTGTGCCACAGACTGTATACATGCATTTTACACAAAACGATTCGTGTAAGATACCAATGATTAACTCTTTCGCTGCCAATGTCGCATCTGTGGTTACATATACAAACAGTTTGGATCCAGATGAGACGCCGAGTGACTCGACGTCTCATCAAGATCCAAACTGTTTGTCACTGTGACAATGGATTTTGCAACAAAAAATGAGGAAAAATAACAAATTGAAATTGTAGCAGACGACAAAGTTTGTAGACCACAAAAGTTGGCAGCGAAAGAGTTAAGAGGTGTGCTTTTTAATTTGTCTAGTAGGAAAAGTGTGGAACAGTTTTCTCAACCTTTAGGATGTCATGCAAAATGTGGAATGTAGAAAAATGTCTTCTAAATTCATATTCAAAGTAGACTATCTGATCTTTCTTTTTAGAGATATAACAAGTGTCAAGCAATTTCGAGCTCAACCCTTTACTTCATGAATATTTATATAAGAAATAATGATTTAATGAATATCAATAGATTTTTTACAGTGGTATGACAGGAAGTTTCAGCCAAGGCAGAAAATGTTAAATCAGATCTATATTGTTTCATATGTAAAGCGAGTAGACATTAATCAGACTGATCTGGGTCTGTCCTGTTTGCAAATACGTTAAAGGAGTATTTATTGAGTTATGGCTTAATTTGACACGAATTTACCCGGCGTTCAATGCCAGCTTGCAATGTTAATTGCGAATTCAACCGTAATATACATTCATGTTGCATATTTTACAATTTTCTTTTGATTTATTGGATCAAATGTTATATATTCATAATTAGGTGCCGTATATATGCTGTACTTGTGCACTATCTACAAATCAGAAGATAAAAGGGGACAATGCTATCGGATGACTTCCACTCAAATACATGTACAATTTGATTTTATAAAATTATGAGCAGGTTTGGAAGAACAGTTATTTTGTTTTCAACCTCTGGACAAAGGTTTCATGAAACCATTATTTGATAAAGATGCACGTTTGTGCTTTTGACTAGTAGACCATATACAGCCCATTACGATATGACAGGTCAGACTATATACTACAGTAAAACCCCGATAATGCGACCACCTAAAAGAGGTATAATTCTGGGTGCTAGATGCAGGTGGTAGCTTAATGCAGGACAAAAGTAATGCAGAAAGCTCATAGAAAGCAACCACCTGCTTATAAAGACACCCGTGTTTCGCATTGGGGTTCAACTGTATTTGCCAGAAGACCAGGTAAGATGCGTAAATTCAAACATTTTCAAAAATAACTCCGTTATTTATCCACTAAGCCCTGTATATGTTGTGGCCACTCTTTAGAATCGTCTCGTTTTGTGGAGAAATGACGATTGTTTGTGTATTTAAGTACGCACATGTATCTGGTGCTCTTGTTTCCTATGGACTTTTCTCAGCTTTCCTCGTTTAGGTACTATTTTATGAATTCAGCCAAGTTACCTTTAATCTGCTCTAGTAAATTATTGTTGGAAGAAAATGTCGCCTCTTTAGTTTTCACTTGATTTATTTTGCATTATTTTTCAAACAAAACACTATCAGATGTCAAGCAGTTGAGACACACAGTAACTGTTTTCAAAGGTAATCATAGATCCACCCACAGGAGACTAAATGTTCATATTAAAGCCTTTTCAGTGGCCCAAATAAAATGCGTAAATTAGAATATCTTCAAGAATACCTTCTTTACTTCTCCACCAAATCCTATGTTGTGTTGTGACCACTCTTTAGAGACTCTTCGAGACGAGATTCTAAAGAGTCACAACGTAGGATTTGGTCGAGAAAGGACGAATTAAGTACAAATGTACTTGAGTATGCACCTTTATCTGTCGGTCTGAAAAGCTAGTTTATCTTATTTAATATTCATTACTTAAAGGGTAAATGACATTGCTCACAATACATTTACAGGTTGAATTGATAGGATAATAATAATTGTCAAATACTGTGATTTCGATTGAACAGATTTAACTCTTTCCATGTTCAATATTCATGTAAGAAATGAAATGAAAACATCATGAATATTTATTAGCTGAAATTTTATAATTTAAAATTTTCAAAGGAATCGTTTGATTGACAAAAACTTTTAAAATCATACCTATACCATGTCATAAATAAACAGAGCAGACCCTGATCAGACGGTTCAGGGTCTACTATGTTTGCAAATGTGTGAAAATCCGTTTATATGAAGGAATAGGTTAAATTAACGTCCAATCATTCAGCAACGTAAAGGTTATCACTAGTCTGATATGAAAATAAGGTCAACCGGTCTGAGATTAATGTCCTGACATAATTTAGGAACTAGCTGTATTCGTTTTCTCTAGATGAAAATGAGATTCATTTATATTGCAGCCATTTTGTTACTTTCCCAGCCTGCAGTGTTTGGTAATCTGGCCGGAGTGCAGGAGAACAAGCTAGATGATCTTGAAAAAGCTGTCCTACAAGTTCTCGAAGAAAATGTTGCTCTTCAGAGCAAACTGTCTCATCTCCAGGAGGAATTAAATGAACAGGAACAACATAAACAGGATTTAATGGAGAAAATCGTTCGTCTGGAAACAACTGTCGAGTTAAAGCAAAATGAGATGGAAGAAAGACTAGCAACGAATTCGAAAGAAACAGATGATGGTGCCGCTGTCGAGATTGGACAGGGGTTGAATCACAAGCGTAAGTCTTGTAATGAATATTCTGTATAAATGACCATCCACTTATTTATGTTTGGTGATCCATCCGTGGATGGTTGAACAATAGACCCTCTGCATGGAGGCTACTTAATGAATAAATGCAGTTTTTTGAATTTAGTTGACTGCAATATGTAGCACGACTGTAAAACAGCTTCTACATGAGTGTTCGGCATCACATTGATCCTGCAGTAATCTACCTTTTCATTGTCATTGGAGAGAGGCTTAATCATTACAAATGCTGAGGTTTCAAATGGATTATTTAAAAAAACAGGTCAAGGTCACGGTGATTAATTAGGGATGTTTAAATAGTGTAACATGACAAACAGTGCAGACCCATGTGGAAGGGATCCTGTAGGAGCTCTCTCATCTTGGTCTACACTGTTTGCAAAGGGCATAGGTGACTCGTCTGTCTCGTTGTAGGGGTAGACTAATAGCACTAATCTATAAACGAACATAAACATACCTTATTGTAACTGCTAAATATTGGTCCCAATGTTATAAAACATCATTCTCGAGCATTTGACCAATCTGATACTCAGAAGTTTTGTAATCTCGGACTCTGTTCTTCGAGGCCTGTGAAAGTATACATTGTGACTAAGGGTGAAATAAACGCAGAAAATTCTTATTGGAGGTTTCTGCATAACCTTTGCTCTGCAGTACTTAATAAATATGCATATGTATACCTTTACAGAGTAGATCCGGGTCAGGCATGTCATGTTGGAATTGAGTTTGCCAACAGAGTATACCCGCATTAGACGACTCCTGGAGGAGCCATCTAATTAGGGTCTGTTTTGTTTATTAATTGAACAATTTAAGATCTGTTTTTACAATTTCTGCTATGGCCGAACATTTCTGTGTTCATATACCATTATAAATGATAAAAAAAATCATCCAGTTAATATCCATGGTGTCATTATTTCTTACATTGATATTCCTGCAGAAGATCGCAAATAAAAGACACCTAATGAATATCCAAATCATCATTACTTCCGACAAGATTAACCTGTTTTCAAAAAGACGTTAACATTTTAAGTAGAACATGTCCTAAGCTGTTTTTTGTTGAGCACATGAGTCTTAAAACGCAGATGGTTACTTAATGCAGTGCAAAAGTAATGAGGAAAGCTCCTATATGGTCTTTCTGCATTACCTCTGACCTGCATTAAGCTACCATCTGCCTTACAGACCCATAATCAGACCGCAAACTGGTGGCCGCTTAAGACATGTTCTATGGTATTCTTTGAACGATCGCGACATAGACCGTCAAATATAGCCATTCAGTATATATATGTACTATGTAACAGTTTTATTGTATTCTAAATACACTATTTTCAGGGCAATTAAATAGTGCCTGGGTCGGGTTCACCGCTGTGATATCACCTGCTGATATCCCAAATCTAACCCCAGGCCAGCATGTTGTGTTTGACCATGCCATAACGAATATGGGCTCATCTTACAATGAGACAACCGGCAAATTCACAGCCCCAACAAAAGGCCTGTATGTATTCAACATGGCCGTACTGGTAGAACCGGGAGAAGATGAATACCTTCAATTCGTGAAGGATGGTAATCACGTGATGTACAACTACGCTCATGCACGTGGTAGTCTGCACGACGTGTCAAGCAGTAGGACAGTTGTATTAGGGCTTGACAAGGGCAGTCAGGTATGGGTTCAAACCGCACCCAACACACATCATGGCAGCGGAAAGATCCATGGTAACGGATTTTCTACTTTTTCTGGCTGGTTACAACAAATGGTCGAGGATGGTACTATACTGGTTGGAAAATAGAATATTGATATCGTCAAATAAAGCATTAACATTTACAAATAAACTAGGAATAGTTTACTCGTGGGAGCGTTTTTCACTCTTACTAAGGCGACTTACACACATGAAAATGTTTTCTTTAAGTTATGACAGAAGCTATAGATCTATTGAAATGTCCATATCTATAAAATTCCATATATCAGAGAAGACCCTGATCAGATTACTCCTATCCAGTAGCCAATTACAGATTACGAGACTGGGTAATACACCTTGATTACTACTAATTCTAGCACAGAAATGTTTGTGACTATTTTGTGTTGGCTGTGTTGTTGTTAGTTGTAAGCTTTCCGGTGACTTCATGTCTTTCTGTTTAGTTTTTTGTTGGCGCTGTTTGCTGTTTTTGATGTTTGTTTTCTTGTTGTTTTTGTTGGGATTGTTTTTCTTGCTGATAGTTTGTTCTCTTTATTGTCTTATTTTCGTATGTCTGTTATACTTTACGCATTTCGTTCAATGTACACGATCTGTGCACTGAGATATTTACCAAATTAAATTACATTTAAGCCCTTGAAATAAGAATATCTTGATAACCTAATTTTCGATAAGATATTTCGTCGTTGGACTGGTTGAAATGTAGGACAACTTGATATGCAAGTCGCATACAAACATTGATAGGACAGCAAAGGAAGCCATTTTAAACATGGCCTCCCTTATGAACTTCGCTATATATTTCTTTGCAATGTGCATTTTCGGCGTGGAATGCTTAACGTTTGACGAAAGAGTAAGGAAACTGGATGGCATTTTGCAATCTGTTCGTGTTAAGAACGCTATTATAAATGAGCAGATTGGGAACATGGACACTCGCCTCGCCATTGAAAGATCTAACGTGAAAGAACTGCAAGAGAGGTTTGCCAATCTGGAGGCGATAGAGCAAGCACATGACGATACGGTAGGATCTCTTCAAGTCAAACTTTCTGACAGGATAAGAAGAACCAGTGGAGATGTATCCTCAATGGATAAGAACAAAAGTAGGTTCAAGGTTTCTAGTGCATGTTCACCTTGTTTACGATATACTAAATATACGTGTAATACTTTCTGATGGCGTTTGTTCCGGGTCTACATTGTTTGACAGTACACTCGTTTCAAGGATTAAAAATGTTTAAATTCATAATATTTCTATTTAAATAAACTCATTTTTGAATATTTTAATTGATTTCCAACAATATATTTTAGTTTTAATTCATTGGTTTTATAGGCAAATGTGTTACTTAACCCATGTGCTCCCACGATCCCATGTATGGGGCTTAGGCAAACAGTGTCTGGTCAGAGTCTACACTATTTGCTGATAGGAATTCAATATAAAACAAAACGAGATTGAAAATTTAGGCCAGGCACACTTAGTCAAAAATGGACTAATCCAATAAATAAACATGGAAGAATCCACTGGGAGCAAATGGGTTAAAGTGATAGTCTCTACCTGTAACGCCTTATAAAAATGCCTTAAGTACCTAACTCATGTGTTTATATACTAAACAGTATACATTGTATTTTAAAACCGATCAAATAAATGCTGACGAAGACAAACTGTCATGTGGTTGATACCGACGATCCAGATGTTATTCGAAGTGTAATATTATTTATTCGGGTTAACAGTTCAACAAAACGTTAAGTATTGACGAAAACGCGTTTTTGTATCACTGAGGCATTTTTCGATATACATACAAGTTCAAATTGGCAATCTTCTTTAGAATAATTGAACATAACGAACACCATTTTTTACAATTGAAGAGGCTATCATTTGTAGATCCAATGTTGACATGTGTATGTCGAAACCAGATACACGTGACAAGAACACAAATATTAGTCATCTGATAGTTTAGCCCTTACTCCATAGATACGCTTTTTTACGCCTTTGTAAATAGAACTGATCCAAACCAGACGGCTACAAATCGCGTTTTTTCTGTGTCATCATCAAAATCCAGCTTATTGTGTTCATACAATCAATATTTGGTTTAGCATTGAAATGAACTATGCCTTTATTAGATCTGTAAGTCGAACCCCAAAATACTAATACATTTAATGATATCATGAATATTCGAGCAAGATACTCTGTCTATTGTTTGTAGGACAACTACAGACCGCTACAGTTTGTTTCTCAGCTGTCATTTCACAAGCAGATTTGACGAATCTTAACTCTGGTACACCAATAATATTTGACAAAGAAATCACAAATTTCGGGCAAGGATATGACGTTACCTCCGGTGAATTCACGGCACCAATCAGCGGCCTGTATGTTTTCAACATGGACATTATGGTCATGAACGGAGAGAATGAATATCTGCAGTTTGTCAAAGACAATGCTCATGTGATGTACAACTACGCACACGCAAGCGGTGCCCTGCATGATGAGTCTAGCAGCAGGATGGTGGTGCTGGAGCTGAAAACGGGAAACAAAGTATGGGTACGAACATCTCCATCGGCGCATCATGGCAGTGGCAATCTCCATGGCAACGGTTTCTCAACATTCTCCGGTTGGTTGTTAGCCATAACGGAATGAATCGGGAATATCGTAGTTCTACAAAAAATAACGTTCAATTATATGTCTAGATATTCGAAGCAAAACAATAAAAACGAAACAAAAAGAAGTAACGCTTTGAACAGCATGTGTTGGTTTGTAACGATCATTGCAAACGGCTTGGATCCTCTTGAATTGCCCTGTAGTTCGGCGTCTAGTCATGATTCAAACGATCAGAAACTGATTTTGAAAAGAAATGGAAAAATCGCTTTTAAAACTGATACAAATGGAAATTTCTCCACACAAAACTATGTGGTGACCACTCTTTAAATCGTATTTTTGAGACGATTGTAAAGAGTGGCCACAACATAGGGTTTGGTGGAGAGATAATGGAGTTATTCTTGAAATTGTTTTAATTTACACATCTTATCTGGACCTCTGTCTAGACTAATAATGATAGTATATATGGACCAGGATATTCGCGTTCTTACCAATTACCTTTACATTATACGTTATAATAGCTTTTAACCCTTTCCTCCATTAAATATATAATGACGTCACAATGAAGAAAATATTCCAAAATAGGGAATTAATAGCATTTCAAGTATTTATATAATGACGTCATTGATATTAATTAGGTTAATTGTTACAATAGCACATGGACACGGGAATTTGGCCATGGTAGACACTGCAGAAGCATATCTATATCATATCAAAATCAAACAGAGCAAACCCTAATCTGTTCGCAAAGGCATATAAAGACGTTTTTATGGAATAAAGGGTTAAACTCTGATAACTCAGATCCGAATTTTATTCCGGTTCTTTCAATCTTTAAAATATTTAGGTTCTGAATCAGAGCCTCTTTACATTGATGGCTAGTGTATCTGCTGATCTAGTGCCATGTCTGAGAGAGAGTCCGTTTAGAATAGTTTCTGTATTATACATTTATCAGTTATATGACAGTGTCCAACTTAACCAAAACAATGGCGGAGAAAGACAGCGAAGCTAAGATATTTTTAAATTTAGATTAAAACGTAGCTGTTCGTTTGCTCAGATCATTTTAGGAATGTTACAGTACATCGTAAAACATGTTGATGTTTGAAAATCAAATTAAGTTTTATGATGATAAGCGTTACGTGCTGGTGCTAACCATTGCGGATGCTGTCCTTAACTGCATCCTGATTAAATACTGCGTCTGAGAATCAACTCCTGATCTCAATGGACAGTTCTATGATACCGAAGAAAGGGCTTTAGTTAAATGGGTGGATTTAATTACAGTAAAATCTCTCTAAACCGGAATCTTGATAGAGAAGAATTTAAATACGTTTAGGCAGATGGATACTTAATTCAGGGTGAAAGTCATACAGAAAGCTCCTATATGGCTTTCACCTTGCATTATGCTGACACCTGTCTCCAATACCGATATTTATACTAGATTAGACATCCGGCTTAGAGAGGTTTTACTGTACAAACAAAAATCATCATTTCTCCAACAAACCCACTGGTGAGCGTCTCGAAGAGGCGATTCTGAATGTTAGTCACAACATAGGTGTTGGTAGAGAAATAAAAGAGATAATGTGGAAAATGGGTTTACTGTTCGCTGGTTTTCGAGGCTCTTGTCAGATATGTGACAGTCATTACGCATATTGTTTTTACTGAACGCGTACGTTATTCTTTAACATGTTGCGCAAATCTTTCTTCCCATTCTTTTCAAAGATGCAATCTGAATGCATTTATTTTCTTTAACATGCTGTGCAGATCTTCTACTATTTAAATGTGTTCTTAATAATATACCGTGGCAGACTGTCTTCCCTTTCTTTACAAAGATGTAAACAGATTGTCAAACAGGTTGGATCTGATAATGACACACAGAATTACCCGATGTTTCACGTGGGCTCAAATACTTAGCAAAGGTAATTAACAAGTCGCCACAAACCTGTTAACGGTTAAACAATAATGTATTGACAAATGCATGCATTAACGGTTAAACAATAATATATTTACAAATGCATGCAGTATGCAAATGTGTTTTGTAACAAATATGACTGAACAACAAATCCCATAGGCTTTGTTCCAAAATATTGAATTCTTAACACTTTCAAATTATGCATGCAATTTCAAAGAATTTAAATCAAATAAGCCTTATGCGGTTTTGTATGTATCTTGACAATGTGTCGGCCTTGACATTCGCCAGCACTGCCAGTACTGTAAAACCTCGTTAATTCGTACGTATAATAAAGAAAATAATATGTAGGCAGGCGGCTGCTTAATGAAGGTCGAACGTTATACAGAAAGCTCCCTTATAGCTTTCTACATTATACTTTCATCCTACATTAAGCTACTCTATGTCTTAGAGAACAATAATGATACTTATTTGAGTGTTATCGAGGTGTTGCTTATATCGTCCATATTTATGTTACGTGGTAAGCACAGTGATGCAGTAAGTAGAAGATCTAAATTGTTCTTTACTAAAATTGCAGTTTAACACATTCCTTTATATAACGTGTTTTAATCATCACTCATTTGCCAACAGAGTAGACCCAGATCAGACGGCTCCTATAGGAGCCGTCTGACCAGGCAACTGCTCTGTTTGCTAATTGAATTTGAAAGATCTGTTTCTTAGGTTTCTAAAATGGCTACAATGGTCCACCTTCCGTATTTCATTATAACTTTTTTGTCCATGAATATCCAGTAGGTAATGAAATTTGGAATAAAAATAGACCACGGAAATGGTTAAATGGTATGGAGGACGATGAACGCCAAAATGTATTGTGCTTTGTGGCATTTCAATTTGCTTCATGTTAAATGCATCATGCTAAATGATTAGTACATGCCACGATGTGCTTTCTTCTTTCTTTGAAGATTCTTCTTCGATCCGACATTCAACCATTTAAAAATCAAATTTCGAATACGCTCTTGTAATAAGGCACGATGCAATTCCGTTAAATGTAGGATCTAGGAAGAAACTTCAGTGACGGAAGTCCATCTTGACATGCAATAATCGTTTAGCAAACTGTTTAATACCACAATGCATGATGCATTTATCATGAAGCAAACTGAGATGCCACAATGCATGATGCATTTAACATGAAGCAAACTGAAATGCCACAACGCATGATGCATTTTTGGCGTTAATCGTCCTCCATAAAAGGGCCTTTACAGTATTCGAAGGCACGGTACCTTCAGCTTTAGTGTAGACATGGAACAGCAGTCAGTCCTCATGTTTTCTCCAATAATGTAAAATTGTAGACTGTTGTTGGACGAAACCGTGATAACTTATGCAAACATTTTGGATCTAGATCAGACGCGGAGTAACATAGCGTCGTATTGGGATACAGGTTTGTTGACACGATTGTCATTTAAATGTACGAGAGAAAGATGTCCTAATGTTTTAGTTGATTTAAACGACATCTTCGCTCGTTAAGCTGCATGTTGAATAGTTGCACAGCGGTTAACAAGTGTTAAAATTTACCTGATGAATACCGGTATTCATATAAGAAATAATTACGTTATGAATAGTAGTTGACTGAAGCTCTGTATAACGGCATATGAAAAAGGGAATTTTTAGCAGAAACTGTAAAATCATATCTATATTATCCCGTAGTATGCAAACAGGACAGACACAGTGATAAGAAAACTCCTACATAAGCTGTCGGATATTGGTCTCCTCTGCAAATGCAATAATTTATGCGTATTTATTAGGTAAGTGTTTAACCAATTGCCTCATGTGCTATTTTTAGATACAACCTCTTTGAATAAATCTACAAAAAAGGAGCATTAACTAGAGAAAACGAAAATTTTAGAATGTTGTAAGTTGAAACCATTGTGATAAATAGAGCATTTGCTCCTATATGAGCAAATGCTCTATTTATCGCAATGGTTTCACAAAGTGACCTTTACAGAGTCGTCAAAAGTCGTCAATATGAGGGAATGGTTTAAACAGTGCAATAGACTGCGATCAGATAGTATTGTGTGAGAGTTATACCGTATGAAAAGGTAAAGAACTAACGGTCCTTTAATTGTTAATTCGGAATAGCTGTAGCAAAAGTTACATGTGCATAACTTAATGGTTATGCAATTAAACCTCACCAAACCGAGCGACTGTAAAAAGGAAATGCGATATTCTAGGCGTGTAGCTGCTCAATGCAGTATCAAAGTCTTGCAGAAAGCTTCTTTGTAACATTCGCTATAAGCTTGCATCCTGTACGAAACTGTCAAATATCTTAACCCATTCCTCATAATGACGACTTTTGACGACTCTGTAAAAGTCACTTTGTGAAACCATTGTGATAAATAGAATAGTTGCTTCTATAGGAGCAAA
This sequence comes from Azorinus chamasolen, assembly GCA_963576725.1. Lineage (NCBI taxonomy): Eukaryota > Metazoa > Mollusca > Bivalvia > Cardiida > Solecurtidae > Azorinus > Azorinus chamasolen. The sequence continues at coordinate 77,883,479 of OY755236.1, read as the reverse complement.
TACTCTATTTATCACAATGGTTTCAAACTACACAATTCTAAAATTTCCTTTTCTCTAGTTAATGCTCCTTTTCGGTTTATTCAAAGTGGTTGGATCTGAAATTAGCCTAGGAGGTAATGAGTTAAAGACCGATATGGAATAACTGGTTTAGAGAGGTTTCACTGTTTATCAGAATGGAAGATCTTCAACAAGTTATCTACCAGATGAAAAAAACACAATCACAAAAGTGCAAGGTTTCAAGTATTTTATTTCAGAAATAGATTTTACAAGTAGGATAAAGCCGACAAACAGACTCCCAAAGTAAAGCTGCATCTGTGTACAAGTTCATATAGCGAATGTTCCAAAAAAAATTTGAAATGAATTGTTGGAACCTGACACAAGCTACAAGGATGTGTTGTATTGAATAGTGGTAATATGACCAAAGAGTATGTATTGAAAATGCACTCAGGTGTTGACATTAAATACGGTCAAAGATACAGATTTGCATTGAACTCAAAGTGTGGCTGTATCCAACTGTCGATGTGTCTATAGGTCACACACATAGCACCTGTATTCATATCCCGACTGAAAAGGAAGAAAACAAAACATGGGGAGGTCACTCGGGCAGTAATAATGATCATGTAGATGCCGATCAACAAGTTCAATTAATTTGGATTCAGATTAGACGCTGATTTGTTGGAATTAGTTCGAGGTTTTTAAGAATGCAAATGGATTCATAATCGTATTGATCCTCTCTCAAAGGTAACCTGAACTATAATGTATGGGACTGCCTTAACTCATTCCCTCATATAGACGACTTTTGACGACTCTGTAAAAGTCACTTTGTGAAACCATTGTGATAAATAGAGCATTTGCTCCTATAGGATAAGTAATCATTTCTTACATGAATATCCATGGTGTAAAGGGTTAAGTGTTATTTTAGCCTGTTCGGAAGACAATATGGCATGCTCCTAATATAATACAGCTAACGCCGCGTATATATGACAACATAATAGCCAGGGGCGTAGCTAGAGATACGCACTTACGCAAGTGCGTAGCATCAATTGGAAAGGTAGAAACATTATCATTGACAAAAATGGAACAGAAGGCTACGAGAGATAGACTGATAAGCGTTCTGCCTTGCCATGTAAGCTTTAACCCATCTCTGAATCCTGATACCGTTTGACGCATCTGTAAAAGCCACCTTTTGAATCCATTGTGATAAATAGAGCATTTCTTACAATGGTTTCAAAACTACACAATTCTAAATATTCCCGCCCGGAGAGCATGCCCCCTCTCCCTATAGTCATGGTGCGTACATTGCATTTGGACCCAGCTATGCTCATGATAACGTTAAAGTATTGTACCGGGTTGAAGGAATCATGCTTAGCGTGTGTCTGTTTCTGTTCGTCCAGACAATTGTAAGTTGTGAATCTCTGAGAGCATGAATAGAATCTAGGTCTAGTAAAGCTACTCTTATGAAACTTGGTATAAAAACACAGGGCAATGGCAAAAAGCACATTTTCATTTGCAGATCAAAGCTGGTACGAACTGCCAAAGTGCGCTATTAGGATTGCTATTAGGATTCGACTCTTTGCTCAATGAAATTTCATGTAAGAGATAATGTATGTATGAATATCGATTATCTAAGTCTTGCATATTTGCATATGAACAAAAATGATTTAGCTCTGGTAAGTACTGTAAAATACAAGGTCTATACATAGGCAAACAGTGCGGACCCTAATCAGACGGGTATTACAGGAGCCATCTAATCTGGGTCTATTCTGTTTACAGGCGTATCTCTGAAGTAAAGATATACATGCTTCTACAATAAAACATACCTTAAGCGGTCATTTAAGATGTCTGAATATGGGTCTGTATGGCAGGTGGTAGCTTACTGCAGGTCAAAAGTAATGCAGAAATTTCCTAAATGTACATTCTGCATTACTTTTGCCCTGCATTTAGCAACCACCTACTTTTTAATAATTTAATACCCATGTGATAAATAATGAATAACCGCTTAAGAGAGGTTCAACTGTATGTGTGTTCCATCGTCATGTAGGACTCGTCTGATCGGGATCTGCTCTGTTTGCTTATGACATTACATGTATAATAGAGATCTGAATACAGTTCCACTGTGTACATGAGTATGTCATTATAGAGGTTAAACTAATAAAGATTCAATGACGTCACTATTTCTTACTTAATATTCAGTAGGAGAAATGTTAAACTTCCTACTACCTCACAGACTCAGAAGTGCACTTCTATTGAGTAGCCGTGGTAGAGTATGACTACCGTAAAACTTCTCAATAACGGCCACCAAATTGTGCTAATTAGTTGGTATCTAGGGCAGGTGGCTGCTTAAAGCAATGTGAAAGTAAAACAGAACGCTTTTATAGGAGCGTTCTGTTTTACTTCCACCTTACTTTAAGCAGCCACCTGCCTTGACACAAAATACTTGATGTAATTTAGTGGCCGTTATAGAGAGGTTTTACTGCATATACCCAAACTTAGTTTCGACTCTACTCTTACCCCTCCGCAGTAGCACATGTTGTAGCACTGACATCTGTGTGAGCCTCGTGTGCAGTCGTCCGCGCCGCAACAGTAGCCCGGTCGATGGCCACACATAGCTGCACAGTGAGTGTGGCAATAATAGTCCGACGCCCGCGTTACTATACCTCGAGCTACTGCGTGGGTAGCGTTCAGTCCCAAGGGTTCGTCAACAGGCGTGCTCTCACAAATGGTGGCAACTAAGAATCAGAGAGAAACAATTTAGAGAAACAGTTCAGCAAAATATACATTGCAGGTTACAGCTGCAATTTTAACGCATTTTCTGTCATTCAATTTTTCTTACAAAGTATGATAAATTGATATTATCATTTATCTATTGTTCCCCAGTAATCTGGAATAAAGGTGTAATTATAAATGAATAATTGAGTATTTTAGCTGGAATACCAGACAGTTCCGTTTGTACGACCCTATTCTCAACAAAAACAGTTAAACCGTTAACACTTTTGCAAACAGAGTTGACCCGGATCAAACGTTCTTGTAGAAACTATATAATCAGGGTCTGCTCTGTTTGCTTATGGAATTATATAATTCTGATTCTACAGTTTTTACCATGACCAAACTGTCTATGTCCATATGCCATTTACTAAATTGAAAATTCACCTGATTTATATCCATTACTTCTTCGTTGTTAAATGAATATTCATAAAGTAGATGGTTAACCCTTTACTCCACAAATACGCCTTTCTTTGCCTTTGCAAACAGAGTAGATCCAGATCAGGGTCCATGCTTATAAAGATTTTTAGGTGAGTCTGAGATCGTTCTCAAGCTTTTGATTGGTCAGATTTGAGTTCTCAAGCTTTTGATTGATCAGATTTGAGCCAAATGCTCAAATCTGACCAATCAAAAACTTGAGAACGAACCCAGACTCAACTAAAAGTTTTATAAGCATGGACCCAGATGGCTCATATAGGAGCTGATCAGGTTCTGTTATGTTTGCTTATGAGAAAATGTTGACATAATTATATCGAGTATGTCAGGGCAAACCGTTGCCTTGTTCATAATGTCATTATAAGAATATCAGTTAATTGATATTCATAACGTCAATATTTCTTGCATGAATATTCATGGAGTAAAGGTTAAATTAAAATAAAAGAATGACATACCAAAGAGCACACTTGCTGTCAAGACAATACAGTATTTCATCGTTGTTTCGTAGAACAATACGTCTTTTGAGTAATGAACAATATTTACATATCCACTGAATATATATATATATTTAAACTGTAGCAAGCAGGAAACCCCAGACCAAACTGATAAAACATGTCGACGGAAGTAGTACAGAAATTGTACTATTGGAAGAATGATGACCTCAATGTCAATTGATAGCTTAATAAAGGACGAAAGGTGTACAGAAAGCTCCAAGTGAAGTTTTCTGAATACTTTTCGTTGCAACCATCTGCTAGGTTTCTGTTATGTTGTGTTTTTCCTCGGTTCTATTAACCCATTTGCTCCCACGATCCCATATATGGGACGTAAGCAAACAGTATAGACTCTGATCAGACGCCGCATAATGCGGCGTCTGATCAGAGTCTACAATGTTTGCTGATGGGAAGTTCAATATAAAACAAAACGAAATTGAAAATTTAGGCCAGGTGCCCCTTAAATTAAAATTGGACTAATCAAATATATAAACATGGAAGAATCCACTGGACGCAAATGGGTTAATGAAACAAACTTTCAGCAGGTCGACAAATTAATGTATGCATTTGTGATATTATCTTTTACAAAATCTAGCATATACAGACAGTCCGTAAACTACGAAAGACCGGTGGTGACTTCAAACTTCATAGTAAACTATAGTCAGTGTTTTGTAGAAATGCCCTCCAGATTGCAACTGCGCCAGAAATTAACACCTCTCGAGGGGGCGTGGTCCTAGTACTGGTGCATATCCTTGGATTATCTCCAGGCACACCTGGTCCACAGGTTATGAGGTTACGAATCTTCTGAGTTTGAGGCTGAGTTCATTGTCAAGCATCTGACCAATCTGAATCCAAGCTCATAAAACGTCTGAATCTGTGATCATTCTCAATTATCTGATTGATCAGATTCTGAGCTTGCTCAAAATCTGACAAATCAGATGCTTGGGAATGGTCTCAGACTCAAGAGTTACGTTTTATAACCTCGAGGCCTGGTGCTGTGCATGAATTAAAAGTCGGTCAGAACGTTTTCTAACCTTGGGACCAGGTTCTAGTAGATCAAGGCAAATTTGACCTGACTACTGATATGCAATGTAAACCCTGACCGAATATCCTTTTGAAATAGTGAAGGAAGTGGCACAAAAATAGTTGTCAACCAAGCGATGTGCTGATTGGTAAACATATTGTCTGCAAAAAGGATCAATGTCAGTCTGCGCTATAAATATTTTACACGTGCTAATTCTCAAGGAAGTTTGATATTCCAAAATGACCTCGGCATACTTCCTTGTAATATGTTACTTAACTTCGACATCTAAATATGAACCACAGAACATTGCCATTTGATAACCCTTTAACCCTTCGCTTGCTATTCACGTCAATATACCTACCTGTGAATAGTGAAGACCCAGATGAGACAGCTCCTGCAGGAGCTGTCTCATCTGGGTCTGCACTATTTACAAGTTGATTGTGCAACCAGTGCACTCTACAGCAGTGATTGCACAGCGATATACTTGTACACAGTGAAGATATATGTAATTATACAACAGGGCGTGGGTAAGGAAGGAGAAATGTATTTTAAAATTCTGCAAGAGAAGGGTTAACATAGTGAGTGATGATGCCATGGATATCAAATACAGAGCTACAGATAACGGTGCGTACCCAAATACTAAAGTCGTCATGTCTCCACCAAACCCTATACCGTGACCACTCTCTTCGAGACGATTCTAAAGAATGGTCACAGTATAAGGTTTGGTGGAGTAATAAGCTAGCTATTTTTGAAAATGTTTGAATTTACGCATCTTATCTGGACCTCTGAAATTTAATAGATTAGTGTTTATAATAACACGAGGACACCTGAACATTATGTTATGGCAGACACTGCAAAACCAGATCTATATAATTCCATAAGCAAACAACGTATTAATTAACAAATATAATAAACATCCATAATGCCATTACTTATTACATGAAAATTCACAAGGTTTATAAAAAAAAAACATACTCACAGCATCAAACGGTTTTTTATTCGCCATTGGCAGCGAAAGAGATCCCAATAAAACTCTGATAGTTCGAACACTAAAACAAATTATTATCGGCCTTTAGGACAGGTGACAGCCTAACCCATTACCCTATAAGCTATTTTAGATCATAAAGGCTTTGAATAAATCTACCGAAAATGAGTATTTACTAGAGAAAAGGAAAACTATTTTAGATCCTACCTCTTTGAATAAATCTACCGAAAAGGAGTATTTACCAGAGAAATGAAAAAGTTTGGAATTGTGTATTTTTAAATCATTGTGATAAATAGACCAGTCATTCCAATGGAGAAAATACTCTTTTTATCACAGTGGTTTCAGAACGTGACTTATATAGAGGCGTCAAAGGGCGTCAGTATGAATGAATGGGTTAATGCAAGTCGAACGTCATGCAGAAACCTCCTTTACGATATCCATTATCTAACCCTTTAACCCATTACCTCATAGGCTATTTTTAGATACAACCTCTTTGAATTAATCTACCGAAAAGGAGCATTAATTAGAGAAAAGGAGAAAATTTGAATTTTGTAGTTTGAAACCATTGTGATAAATAGAGCAGTTGCTCCTATAGGAGCAAATGCTCTTTTTATCACAATGGTTTCACAAAGTGACTTTTACAGAGTCGTCAAAAGTCGCCAATATGAGGAAAGGGTTAAGCCTTTACTCCATGAACATCCATGTAAGTAATGATCCATGTAGAAATGTTTATTACAGTAAGAGTAATATTCGCATATGAACAAGAAAGGTTTGACCCTGGAAAAACTGTAACATTATATCTATATACATGTAATTCCATCAGCAAACAGAGCAGACTGTGATCAGAGAGTTTCTGAGTTTAATCATATTTTATTGTAAATTGTCAACAATATACAAACATTCATGAAGACAATATATAATTAAATCATGTAGATAATACTTTATATATGTAATACAGATGACAATACAAAAGGGTTGGCCCACACGTTTTACCAACCTTAGAAATCGGTTCGTCTCTAGATGTCATGGTATTATCAGATTAAACCAACCGGCGTATTCCTGTCGTCGACAGAAAGAAGACAAAAAGACATTAGTAAAAAGAAGACATCAGTTATGCTCAACTCAAACTGATTACATACCTGGACCCCACACCCATCACTCCCTCAAGCCCAGCACCCAAATCGGACCCCCCCCCCCCCCATATCTTAAGTTAGTTAAATAAATCATGCAAATTTATTTATTTATTGGACCGTGTGTTGAAAACGGCGAGTGCTTTTTATATATATTTGTATGTTTTTGCACCTCTAACAATAAAGACGTGGTCTCCTTTTCAGATAATGTATGAATTCCATGTAATAATTTATATGTACTTATAGGATGGAAAGTACGAGTATTAGTAAATAATACGTGTCGTTCATTACGGCAAAGACTATATTTAAAGAAAAAGTGTTCTGCATCTTCGATTCCATGGTTACATGAACAGTCGCGTTGATCTCGTAGGTGACTATAAAATAGATCATCATTTATGTTAATACATCGGTTCCTCCTTCGAGTATGAACTACGTTATAGAATCGTTCCCCTTTTGAATAATAATTTGGAACTGGCTGTGCTTTAAACTTTCTTTTAAGTTTATCTTTAAAACCAATGAGTGTATTAATGTTGCGCGTCGGTTATTCCATAATTTAATTGAAGCTGGTAAAACGGATTTAGGGTATATTTCAATACGTCTTGCCATGGTTACAAAGTTTGTGTTGCCCCGTAGTTCATAGTTATTTGAAGCATGCACAGTAGGTGGGAAATGTCATTAAGATAGCTTAGGAGAAGTCCATTCTTCTCTTTGTAAATCAGTATTAAATTTTGCATGGCGCTACGGTTTGCTAGGAAACCCAACCAATTTCTTTAAGTAAATTGTTCATAGATGCGGACCGAGTCAATCCGGTTACTATACGAGCTGCTTCGTATTGTTTCTACATGAGCCGCCTGATCTGGGTCTTCTCGGCTTGCAAAAGCGTTATAATACACATCCATGTATAGTAAAGAGTTAACTCCGCCAAATTCGCCGGCGAAGTGGCCGGAAAGCGACTCACAGGTCTTGCTACAACGAACTAATCCGTGATTACCATAGCAAACGATCTGGATCTAGGAGAGATGCCGAGTAACTCGGCATTTCAACAGGATCCAAACTGTTTGACACACTACTTACGTTTCAAAGAAAATCTCCTCTGACGACATTGTTTGCAGACGAAATTATTGCAGATGAGATTATTTGGCGCCAAAGGAGTTCACCCTTATAGTGCTATAGAAAGGAGTTAACCCTTATAGTGCTATAGAAAGGAGTTAACCCTTATAGTGCTATAGTAACGCCGTCTGTTCAAACTCTGATCTTGAATCATTCTTACATATGATTATTTCAAGCATTTAGGAAGCTACATACTATAGGAGGGAGGGTTAAACAACTCCGATCCTGATAAAATGCCCGTTTACTCGGCGTCACATCTTGGTCCATTCTGTTTGTAAATGCAAGTCACATCGCGAAAAGTAGAGTCCATTTTCTGTGTTTGCATATGTCACTTCCAATTCATTTATTCGACATTATCGGCTATCAATGACAACCAAAAACAGCTTCTTGCAGACTTCGGCCTAATCAAAATTACATAAATCAAAAACGTATTCCCATCATGCCTCATGAAGCGTGCACCAACATGCGACAGATAATTTGCATATAGAACATAGAGTCAAGTGTGATTGATGTAGCTGTTGAAAGCTACAATAGGATAATTGCAAATAAACTTGTAAACATTTCAAACTCTTTTCTTCCTCCAACGAGCAACAAATTCAATAGAATACAGTAAAATCACTCTAAAGCGATCAATTTATGAAGAATAAATCTGGGATTCTTTAAAAGCAAGTGGTTGCTAATTACTGGACGAAGGTAATGCAGAAAGCTCCCGCATAAGCTTCCTGCTTCATGTTCGTCCTGCATTAAAGCATCACATGTGTTTAACCGTTTACTCCATGAATATTCATGAAAGAAATGATGACATCATAAATCTAAAATGGATTAGTTTTTAAAATGGCATATTAACATGATTTTTTGCCAAAGCAGAAACTGTAGAATCAGATCGGTATTATTTCATGAGCAAAGAAAGCAGATCCTGACCAGGCGACTCCTATCAGAGTAGCTGGTCTCGGTCTACTCTGTTTGCAAATGCGTGAAAGCGCGTTTACATGTATATGAAGGAAAGGATTAATTGGGTGCTAACGGTTTATATTTACATTCGCCCTGCAACGTCCTTATATAACCTTATTCTAAAAAGAAAGTTGCATAACCTCATGAACACCGGAAGCACGTCATTCATTTCTTAAATATAAGAAATTCAATGGAATATAAATATAAGAAATAAATGACGTGTTCCCGGTGTTCATGGGTTATGCAACGCATAGCTTTACGAGCAAAGATTCACGTGAAGCCCTTCGGGCTTCACTAACTTTGCTCGTAAAGCTATGCGTTGCATAACCTCATGAACACCGGAAGCACGTCATTCATTTCTTAAGTATGGTTAATCGCAGATTTGCAATTGGCAGTGAAGGGGTACTACATTTTCAATAAGACATTTCTTCTTTTCATGAAACTGGGCATACTGTATGTGCATTCTTGTGTAACTTATGCGTCACAATATTTCTGCATTTTGGCACGTTCGTGCATTTGTAATTTAATCCCTTGTTGATCCCAAGTTAAAACAAAATAGGAGAGCGTTGAAATCTATGAATATAAAATTCTTCATTGTTACAATATTTGGCGATTAGTATGAAATATGAGTACCACCAAATCTTAAATCAGTGTCCCATAAGGACTCTTTTGTGGATTGCAGCAGTGCTGGGAACATCTGAATCCTGGTTTTGCTCGTCACAAACTGATTCCAGATTTTGCAACTAGTTTGGATCCTTGGATCCGGCGTCTCGTCAGAATCCACACCCTTTGCCAATCGGTCAATATAGTTTAATGACAAAAACAACTGTGCAATCTGGGAAATCGACGAGACTTTGAGCAAACGTCACTTTTAATAGAAGGGTAAAAAGTTAAGCGCCGCGAATCATGTTCAACAGACGACGTACGGTAGACAGGCACTACTTCGGCACAACCCAGATGAAGAATTTACAACTTTGATTAATCTGAGAATGGAGGAACAATACATGGAAGCATCTTTAATCTGTCAAAATAAGCGCCAAGTTAGTATATCACTGGTTAATCAACGCTATTACAAGCTGCTGCTGTTTTCTTTATGCAAGTTTTGGGCCTATTTTATAGGCCTCTCGTGTGTCGTTTAAGTTACTGTCTGCTTCGCACAGAATCTGGAAAATGTTGCACGTATGGACTTAAGACAAACAAATATAAAGTTTGATTTGTTAGCTAAAACAGTAAAACCTTTCTACAACGGGTACTCACGAGAGGTCATGTTTCATTACCTACAACCCTTTATTAACCCGTTCGCTGCCAATGCCGGATCTGTGATTACCTATGCAAACAGTTTGGATCCAGATGAGACGCGAGTAACTCGGCGTCTCATCAGGATCCAAACTGTTTGTTACTGTTACTATGTTTTTAAAACAAAAATGAAGAAAATCAAAGAATGAAAATTTGTAGCAGACGACAAAGTTAGCAGACGACAGAGTTTGGCAGCGAAAGGGTTAATGAACACGTGAATTGATCACTTCATGAATACAGTAAAACCTCTCTGAACCGGACGTTTAATTTGGTATATTTATCTGTCTTGGACTCAGGTGACAGCTTAATACAGAATGAAAGTAGTAGTAGTGTAGTGGTGGTGGTCGTCGTCGTCTCGTCATCGTCGTCTCGTCATCGTCGTCGTCTTCCTTTTCGTCGTCGTCGTTGTCGTCGTGGTCGTGGTCGTGGTCGTGGTAGTAAACGTCTACTATAGCCATATAAAGAAATTTAGCCCCATCTTTGATGACCATGTCTTAACGAATCAACAAACCTGGGAGAGGGTCGCCTAAGTATCATTCTTGCAACTCAAGGAACAACGTTGGTAGAGGGTATTTCTGCCAAGTTACAGTGATATCGGTCAAGCTAAAGTCTTTCTTCTGGTTGCCATGGGCAAACAGAATTCTACATTGATTTCAATTTTTAATAAAACTGAAAGAGGGCCTCACAATGACTATTTTGTGTACTTTGGTCACAATTGGCCCAGGTGTTTTAGAAGAGATGTTGTTTAAATATAATGTTGACGACGAATGACGGCGCATACGGTATATAGCACTATCACATAGTTCACTTTGAGCAATTCATGCTCAGGTGAGCCAAGTTTTGCATAGATGGCATTTTACTTCAAAGGCTGAAGATTAAAACAAAATATGTGTGTTAGAGTATACCAGTACAGGTGACACTTTGATAGACATTGCTTATATATCTGTCGAACATGCTTTCCTTATTAACGGGAATCGCTATGCTATACACACCAATACATGATCTATTACAAAATGGAGATATAACAGTGATATGTATTTACATGTAATTTAAATGCTAATGCATGTATGTATTGATTATGTTTCATTCAATCATATTCATATCTAATAAGCGTGTCCCGTTGATGTTGGATTATATGTACTTGTAATTAAACTTTTGTTGGTCCGACGATAGTGCAATTCCCCAAGTTTCATCAAGTTATTATATCAGGTTTATTATTTAGTTTATTAAGGTATCCTCCAATACAGAGTCATACAAACATAAGACAATGGTTAACATAATAGACACATGATTGACAATTATCATACAGAATTATAAGAGACTGCAAATGTTTACTATCATAGTATGCATTAACATAGCATTCTATCACATATCATATATTTACAAGATAAACGTTAGCTAACCATTGCTAATCGAATATAAAAACTGCCTTAAAACGAACTTTTAAGAAACTGAGAAGTGTAAATCAGTGCTCTAATGCGCTTAATAAGAAACAGACTTCAAAAACCGAATAGCATCCCTGATCAGATCAGGGGTGAACTGATTAGCATTCACTTAATTTGGCTAACTAAACTCATATAAAATATATGCAAAGTATGAAACATGATCTCATTATCTCCGGTTTAGTGACCAGAAAAATCAGTTTTAGACTTTACAGTAAATGTGCAATCAACAAGCCCCGCCTTTTCAAATAAAAAATGACACAGGTCATCGTATAAAAAGTAGTAAAGAAGAACATGACTCTCATCTTCAATACTACCACAAAAAGGACACTTTCTTTCAGAAACACTTAAGCCTTCAAGAATCAAGTAAAGGATTAACCATTTCCCTCGTTGTAAACGCCTTTATACACCATTTCAAACATCGTCGGGTCGTCTGATCAGGGTCTGCTCTTTGTGCTTATAAAATTATAACATCCAAAAACATCCTGCATACATATACCATTATCAAAGGTCAGCATTTCTTACATGAATTTCCAATACGACAATGGTTTTCTCAATGCAGTATGCAAGTTTTGTATGAAACTACGAAAGACCGGCGGTGACATTTACATTTCAAGATTTCACACAAGGCAATTGACTTCAA
>OY755236.1:77748709-77866209 GCA_963576725.1 Azorinus chamasolen | reverse complement strand
GGAATGACATATTCCGTCGTAGAATACATTTTGCTTAATGATTATTTGACATCGAGTAAACGCAATCAGTTCTCGGCAGTATTGTCGATGAAGGAACTCATCGCGACAGTCTTTTATCGGTGTGTAATTCGCCTAATAAATCTTGTAGTACTTTGTCAGACTTGTCATGCAATCGAATAGCTTTTGTGAAGGGTCCATAGTCTTGCTGGTTTTTCCTCCTGGTCTTTCAGATGTTTGCACCGTGTGCGGCTGAATCTCAATGTTTTATACATGATTAGATCAACACATTCGGCAAAAAAGAGTTCTTAAATAATTCTGTGAAAGAGACTTCTGACATTTTCGTTTTTGAGCTTAATTAATTTGATCGCTTCTAGAAAATATCATTTAACCTTTTTTGAGAACTGAAAGCTAATTCTGTTTGACCTTTGGAAGCTGTTTGTGCACAAATAACTGGCGTCTCACCAGGATACAAACTACATATAGCTTATACAGTAACACCTCTCTAATGCGGTCACCTAAAAGAGGTATTATTATGGGTGCTAGATGCAGGTGGTAGCTTAATACAGGGCAAAAGTAATTTAAAAAGCTCCTATATGAGCTTACTGCATTACTTTTGTCCTGCATTAAGCAACCACCTGCTTATAAAGACACCCATGTTTATTCACTAAGTGATTGCATTAGAGGGGTTCTACTGTATTTAAAAACTGTTCGTGTTTTTTTTTTATGAAACTCCAGTTTCGAATTACACCAAGCAATACTGATTTTTAGACCATATTAATTTGTTTGCAGACGACATTCACGACAGTTGTTTAACACTTTCCCTGTTGCATATTCATAAAATGCATGATGACATGAATATTTATTAGCTGAATTCCATAATGGCATGTAAATTATGTACACGGGGTGTTTTGGTTAGGTAGAAACTGTAGAGTCAGGTCTATTATAATTTAATAAGCAAACACATGTTGCAGACCCTGATCAAACGGCTCCTATAGGAGCCGTCTGATCTGGGTCTACTCTGTTTGCAATGGCGTGAAAGATGTGTTTATATGAAGGAAATGGTTAACATGCTACTGACAGAAGTAGACACTGGGTCGGGTAGATTTTTTATGCCTTATTCTGCTGAAAATAAATAAATAAATTTGGTGCTCCAACTCCGACATGATTTTATCAGCTACCTCCAATTCCACAATGCTTGTAGAAAACGGTTATCTCAGAAACAAACAGCTTAGACCCTGATGAGACCCCTAGTTACTCAGCTTCTCATCTGGATCCAGACTGTTTGTAAATGTGACTAAGTCGCGTTCGGCAGGATTAACTCTAACATTGATATTGACATAATTTTTGGCATGAAAGGCGCTGAGATCGATCACACTGTGCAGACTCTGCACAATCAGGTCATCAAGTACAGTAGAACTCTCTAAAGCGACCGCTGTAGAAATAAACATGGGCGTCATTAAAAGCAGGTGGCTGCTTAATGCAAGACGCTCGAGTCAAACAGAAAGCTAGCTCCCACATAGCTTTCTGTGTGACTTTCATTCTGCATTAAGTTATCACTTGGGTTTTGATTTTTTTTTTATAATTAGACCTCTTTTAGGTGGAGTCAGAGGAGTTTAACTGCAAACGTTATTATATTTAACCATTTACTCCATGAATATTCATACAAGAAATAATGGCACCATGAATATTAATCATCTATCTTTAAATGGCAGGGTGAATGTCATGCAGAAATGTTGAACCTGCATTATGCAGTCGTCTGTCTAAAAAAGACCTAAATAAAAATCCAGTTTAAAGGGGTACTGCTGTATTTGACCAGGGTCTGAATTGTTTGCCGCTCGTGAATCCGAGAGTATATACAGTGATGGAGCAACTATCTCGGAAAATTAGTATTTATACATTTCAAACTGTAGACTCTTAAAACCACGCCAGTCGCTGTGTCGTCGATGCACTGTCTAGTCAGAGTCTGCACTGTTAGTCACTCATCAGACTATGCAGTAAGTTGCTCTTTATCTTTCCACACAGAGTAAAAGTATCAAGATACCTCGTCAAAGATATGATGCCTGATCTGATTCTGCACTGTTTGCAATGCAGTAAGACCACTTTTCTCGTAGACAGTGTCGTTCACGTACAGTATTTCTACAAGCAGTTAGATCCGGATCGGATTCCGCGTTCCAACAAGGCGACTTTCCCTGAACAGAATTATAAACTTGCAACTTTAGAAGACAGAAAGATACGATAGAAATAACCATCGAAACCAACAATTAATGAATATGAGAAAGAAACAAACAAACAAAGAGAAAGAAACAAAGAAAGAAACAAATAAACAAAGAACACATTTCAATGACAATTAATTAGGCTACCACACTAAGAAGGATTCAACAGTTTCTACAATAAATTAACACTTTTTATTTAAGAAGGTGGATTTCTATAGACGGAATGTCAATCTGCTGATCTTTTAGGCCTATATAGAATCATATTTAGTTAGATCTAGATCTAGTTGTTTACAGCAAGAAAATCTGAAAGAAAATAAGAATTAAATTGAAAAGAAGAAAGACTGATTAAAGAAAGAGAGAAAATACTTATCAACCGAAAAAGAAGAATTGTACCGTTGTAATCCAATCATGAAATGCCCATGTATTATGTTGTTAGAGTTAGGCCTATCTTATTGAACCAATATTAAATTTAGCCATAAAATATGTTTAATCTAAACAAAGGTTTGTGAGTGATTTGATAAAAGAAAAACATTATTTTTCGTTTAGTTTGCCTTTTTTTTTCAAACTTCCCGCTAAAATATTTTCGCGTAGACTGTGACCCGTTTACATTTCCGTACACAGGAACCCGTCCCAGGTGTTTACACAGGTAAATCAAAATTACAGGTGCGCATGCGTTGTGACTCACGATGTAGGAAGTGGATTCAACTATTTCAAGTGTCCTCCATTTTTTCGAAAATATTTGTCAACACAAATACAAGTCCCAAATGTAACGTCTAAATAAAGGCGATCGTTCAAAGATGAAGCCAAAAACAAAGCAGCGCAAGGAGCGCGACATCGACAAGGACACTGTTGTCGCCTACCATGACTTTATTCAGGGACGAATTCAAGGGGCCCTAAATGGCGTCTCGATTGGACCAGGACATTATCTCTGGAAGATTGCCGTGGCTTTCTTTATATTTGGGTTTGCTTGTCTAATCGTTGGCGTTTTAGTGATAGCTCTGCGACATCGTCATGTATATTTGGTGGACTGGAACGCCCAATTCCTGGGGCCATTTTTCGTCATCATGTTTTTGCTATGCTGCTCATTTGCTACATTCCTACTTATGATGGCCAAAAGAAGAACCAACTATTACAGAGGAGATCTAGCAGTATGGTTTATTATTTAATCCTCGAAATATTAATTCTGGCTGATTGTGTATCAGGAAAATAATTAGGGCAAACAGACGGATCAGCTGCCATTTTGGAGAATGGAGTGTTAACCCATTTCCTGCTCAATATTCATAAGAAATAATGACATGGGTATTTATTGGCTGAATTTTTTGTAATGTAAACTTTTCAGGGGGAGGTTTTGCTTTGACAAAAGCTGTAGAATGAGAGCTGTATCATGGCACTGAAGTATTTCTAAGGGAGGAAAAGTTACTGGCGTCTACCGGGATTTGGACTTCTGGAATACTAGTCCGATACTCTAACCATGTTGCTAAAGGGTTAACCCAACAGCAAGGCTGTTGGAGATGCCTTACATAGGCTGATCACTACACTCCCCTCCTTCTTAAGCTTTAGGAGCCATGCATATACCCATGCCCTGCAAACCCACATTGCCTTAATACTTTACATGCATCCCAGTAAATGAACCGAATTATCCTCGTCGCCAATGAGGTATTTCTATGGGAGGAAAAGTTACTTGCCTCTGCCGGGGTTCAAACTCAGGACCTCTGGAATACTAGTCGACACTCTAACCATGTTGCTAAAGTTTTAAATGGTTAACCCAACAGCAAGGCTGTTGGAGATGCCTTACATAGACCGATCACTACAGCACAAGCAACCACAGCACACCCTGATCAGACAGCTCACAGGAGCCGTCAGATCTGGGTGTACTCTGTGCAAAAAAACCCAATATGAGGGAAAGCGGTAATATACAGAACAGATATAAGACTTGTAGACAATCGCAGTGGTACTGTTCTAGACATCAAAATAATGCTTTTTGACAATTATGACATGTTGTCTCCGGCCAGTGTCAGTGTATGACTTGAACATGTAGCAGATTTGGGTCTACAGTTTTAATTCTAGCTTTCCTGTGACTAAGGCCATGTGTGATATCAACATCATTCATTGTTGCTAAATGCCAAAGATTTAGTAAAATTGCAATAACATTTACAAGTAGATGACAACTATTTTTGTAATTATACAAGTATCTTTTGGAAACACTTCAAATGCTTACTGAAAGTCTTATAATTTGGAGAAAGAATTTGAAAGTCAAGAGGGGCTAGGGATGATTTGGCTATATATGTATTTTTAAAATCATGCACTTATTACATTAACCCTTTACTCTATGAATATTCATGTAGCAAATAATGATATCATGAATTTCAATTAGATTAACCATACAATAGCATGTGGACACAATGTTTTTTGTCCTTGACAGAAACTGCAGAATCAGATCTATATTCCATAAGCAAGCAGAGCAGACCGCTCCCACATGAGCCGACTGATCTGCGTTTACTCGTTTTGCAAAGACAGGCCTTTTTCTGGCATCTACATGGGTCTGATAAAAGGACCTAGTGCAAAATACAGTAGAACTCCTCTAATGCAACCACGTAATGAATAAACATGGGTGTCTTTATAAGTAGGTGGTTGCTTAATGCAGGTCAAAAGTAATGCATAAAACTCCTTTAGGAGCTTTCTGCATTACTCATCCTGCATTAAGATACCACCTGCATCTAGCACCCATAATTATACCTTTTTAGGTGGTCACATTAGCTGGGTTTTAATGTAGATAACTTTTTTCTCAATTTTGGAGGAAAAATCCCATTAGAGACCAAATTTTGATTAAAATAAACAAATGAATGCATTTTATAAGTTAAAATGTGGCTAAAAATGCATTCCAAATCATTTGAGTTTTATACATGAAAAAAAATCCCAATTTTTAAAATGCACTTTTCCCCGAAATGGTCAGGAAAAGGCCTGAAAGGCATTAAATGGCATCTTTATCAAGTCGAATAGGGTTAACACAGCTAGAGTACCATTTCTAGAATTTTCGTCTAGGTCTGCTTATTTTACAAAAATCAAAAGGTCCCATATTTCTGTTACAACTCCCTATTTACATGTATTGAGAAAGATTCATTTGTCATTACAGTTCCGCCCAATAGGAGACTATGGTGTAGCCGTTGTCCACAAGAGCAAGCTCAACTACGACGACCAGAAGAGGTATATAACCCTTCATAAATATGCTTTTCTACGCCTTTGCTAACAGAGTAGACTCAGATCAGACAGCTCCTATAGGAGCTGTCGGATCAGGGTTTACTCTGTTTGATTCTAGTTTCTAGCATGGCCAAAATATCCTATGTCCATGTACTATTATAACAATTAATCTAATTAATATTAATGAGTTCATTATTCTTACATGAATATTCATGGAGTTAAATAGATAGCTGCATGTTTTCTTTATATGCCCTGCCAAATAAGAGGGTTTTTGCGTAGGAATCATTTTGTTAAACCTTTCCCTGTTCAATGTTTTATTCCAAATTTCATTGCTTACTGAATATTGATTGGTAAAATAGTTATAATGAAATATGGAAGGTGGCACATTATATATATAGCCATTTTAGAAAGTAAACAGGACAGACCCAAATCAGACGGCTCCTATAGGAGCTGTCTGATCTGGGTCTACTGTGTTTGCAAATGCACGGAAACATGTTTATATGATTTTCAAATAACATTAATTAATGCTCAAATCATAATCTCACAATAATGGCTTATAAATTTGCCTTCAGAGGTAGCTTAACTCATTCCGTCATAGGCTATTTTTAGATCCAACCTCTTTGAATAAATCTACCGAAAAAGCACATTTACTAGCAAATAGGTAAATTTTAGAATTGTGTAGTTTTGAAACTATTGACAAATAGAGCATTTGCTCTTATGGAGCAAATGCTCTATTTATCACACTGATTTCAAAAATGACTTTTACAGAGGTGTCAAAAGGCTTCAGTAGGAGGGAATGAGTTAACTTGGTTCCCACAAATTATAGAAAGTAAAAAGTATACCCAGATCAGATTGCTCCTAGAGGAGCCGTTTGATCAGGATCTGCTCTGTTTGCTAATGGAATTTGATAGATTCTTTACTTTCTAAAATGGCTACAATGTTCCACCTTCTGTATGTCATTATAACTATTTTGTCTATGAAACTTCAGTAGGTATTGCAATTTTGTATAAACAATGAACAGAGAAAAGATTAAAACAACAGTTTTTGCATAATAGTACTAGCAATTAAAGAGATAATATTCAAATTAAAATAATTTTCAGTAATTAACCCTTTACTTATCTGGACCTTTGATTCATTTTGTAAAGGGTTAAGTATGTATAAATTCAAACCAGAGCTCATTAAGAATATGTTATCATGATGGATGTTCTTCACTTTTGATGTTATATCTATTTCACACTCAAACAGATCGGAGTTGAAGTCAGGAACTACTCCGCACAATGTTCGACACCCAGGCCTACCGGTAAGTATGCACGCTCTTAGCTTGTGGTACTTGGGGTTCACTCATTGCTCTTCAGTTTACATTATGCTATCAAATTCTGTTGAATTCTGTAAGTTTTATCAGTGTAAATTAAACCACTGCAAATCCCTAGAAAATTTGCACAAAATATTTTTGGTCACCTGAGTGACATTTACTGATCCCTTTTGATCGTCTGTATGTTTGTGAAGCTGTGTCTTTCCATTTTAAGCTGGAAAGTTACCCACATGTTCCTTAGTATTCTTCTATGTTGGGGTTTGGCAAAGACATGAGGGTTACAGATGGGTCTGTACTCCTCTTATCTACAACTCTGCATTGTTTAAGAATCTCCATTAACCTTTTATATGCTTGCAAACAATGTAGACCTAAATCAGACAGCTCCTGTAGTAGCTGTCTGATCAGGATCTGCACTGTTTGCCATAACAAAGACTCTGCAAGGATAATTGCTGGATTGATTTAATTCATAAATATCTATAGATGGAGGAGTCAAATATTCATATTTAGTATACAAAAGGTTAACCCATCCCTTCATATAAACCATAAACACCTTTTCACGCCTTTGCAAACACGGGAGACCCAGATTAGACGGCCCCTGTAGGAACCATCTGAACAGGGTCTGATCTGTTTGCTTTTGAAATTACAATAGATCTAACTATACAGTTTTTTCCAATACCAAAATATCCTGTGTACATATGCCATTGTAAAAATGGAGCTAATAAATATCTATGATGTCATCATATCGGACCCTGGAGAGGGTTAACAGTGAGTGGCAATGTGAACCCTTGGTACCTATCGCTACAAATTGCAAACTCTTTGCCAAATAGCAAGCAAGCCATTCAAATTCTTCCAACACCTGCAAACTGTATATCTACTCTACTATATTAATAATGATATTAACTGTGTTGAATTGTACATTATTTAAACAGACTGAACTAACAACATTTTGTATAGCCTGTACAATATAGCCTCTACACAGCGACCACTTTGTCTTTAACATTTTACTTGATAGACACATAGTTACAGATTTATGAACACAGTAGACCCAGATCACATGTCTCTGTCCGAGCTGTCTGATCAGGATCTACTCTTTTTGCTCATGTATTCTGCAGTTTCTTGCCATGGCCAAACATACCAGTGTTCATATGCAACTTACAAATGGACTCTAATGATCTTTTATGGATATTTATCAGGTATAGCATTAACCCATTACCTCATATGCTAATTTTAGATACCACCTCTTTGAATAAATCAACCAGGCCTGGAAAATTCCACTCGTCCGCTCGCCATGACGAGTAACTTTCTTGCAGGACGAGTAGAATTTCAGAAATTTTAACTATGAATTTAAGTAAAATAAGACAAAAGCAGTTGGCTGGACGAGTAAAAGTTTTAGGATTTTTCCAGCCCTGAGTCTACCAAAAAGGGGCATTAACTAGAGAAAAGGAAACTTTAGAATTTTGTAGTTTGAAATCATTGTGATAAATAGAGCATTTGCTCCTATAGGAGCAAATGCTCTATTTATCACAATGGTTTCACAAAGTGACTTCTACAGAGTCGTCAAAAGTCGTCAATATGAGGGAATGGGTTAAGCTAGGTGGTAGTTTAATGCAGGGAAGAAGTAATGCAGAAAGCTCCAGTTGGAGCTTTTAGCTCTTCATCTGCATTAAGCACATGTCTGTTTTAAAGACCTTGTTCAGTAAGTGGTTGCTTTAAAGAGGTTCATCTGTATTTGATTACTTTTCCACTTTTCTGTCTCTTTCAAAACATCTAGATTCACATTTTAATATAAATACCTTTAAGATGACACGCTTGTGATTAACAGTGAGAATTAGAATATAACTATAATGATTTATAATAATAAAATGGTGGATATAATTAGTAAAACCAGTTTTTCAGTGTCGTGTTTGATGCTAATCCTGAGTGAATCAATTTGTACTGGTTTTGATTTTGAAACAAAAGTGACCCATGTTTCTGTTGATGCCATACTGACTGACCCATGGACAGTGTTCTAAATGACTGGTTAGGTTCTCGTAACCCTTTCCCTCATGAATATTCATGTAAGAATTAATTACATCATGAATTATAATACAGTACAACCTCTCTATAACGGCCACTAAATTACATCAAATATTTTGTGTTAAAGGCAAGTGGCTGCTTAAAGCAAGGTGAAAGTATAGGAGCGTTCTGTTTTACTTTCACCTTGCTTTAAGCAGCCACCTGCCCTAAATACCAACAAATTAACACAATTTAGTGGCCATTATAGAGAGGTTTTACTGTAGCTTTTGTAACATTTGGCATGTGAACAAAGGAAATTTCGGCCATGGCAGACATTGTAGAATTCAATCTGTATCATTCCATAAGCTAACACAGCAGAACCTGTTGAGTAGGCACCTTTTGTGTTTGCAAAAATGTCTATGATATGAGGGAAAGGGCTCAGTAGTTATTAAACTTGCCTGGCCATTTATGTATAATATGTAGTTTGGTGTTGGGAGATAAATTGCATCAGTGAGTTTTTGTGTCTTGCTAACTCTGAATGACTTTTGTAACAATCAACTGGGGACAAGTATAAATATGCCTGTGAACAAACTTCAGACATTGATTTCAGACTGAGATATGGCCATGAAAATGCATTATGCTACATGTTATTTAAGTTCAGAAAAGATCCTGGACTGGTTCCTTGGCTTGCCATTGTGTTATGTGTTTTGCCATCTTTGCATGATACATGGTAGACTTGTTAGTTTATAGTTCTTTAAGGCAACAACAGAAAATAAATGTCTCAGTCTTCAAGAGTAAGCAACTTTTTTTCGTGCAAAAACTTTGCTTTGTTTGATTAAAAGAAGCCATTTTTGCTTCCTTTTATTTTCCCAACAAAAGTGTCAGTCAGTGTCAAACTGTTTTTGGATGAGATGCTAATTTCTATACAACAGTTATCACAAATTCATAGTAGTACTTAAGACAGACATACTAGCTTCCTTCATTACCTTCCTCCTGCATTAAGCCTTTGCTCCATAATCGAACCTTTCTATACATTTGCAAACAGAGTAGAGCTTGATCAGGCAACTCCTGTAAACACTGTCTTATCAAGGTCTGCCCTGTTTGCCTCTACGTTACAGATTTGATTCTCTGTTTGCAAAGGCTGAGACTACTCCAGGAACCCTCTGGTATGGGTCTATACTGTTTGCAAATACCAGTATGCTTATTTTCACATTTCTATTTAAAAATGCTGTTGCTATTTCACTTCTATGACATGAAAAGACATCTTTATATTTAAACAATAAAAAAAAAAAAAATCTTGACTTTTTCTAGCAATTTTGCCTATGCTTGTATAGTTATTAGCTTGTAGATGTTCTAGTGTTCTAGTCCATGTTCTAGCCCCCCCCCCCCCCCCCCCCCCCCATCATCTGTGGTATGCATTTTCATTGCATGCCTCTCATATCTGCTTGCATGCTGTGTGCAGAGCTGTAGAGAAGATGTGTATTGATCTATTAAACCCACTCTTGCTGCAACACATTAGAAACCCATCTCAAAAATATTTCTAATAAGTTGCAGCAAGCTACGGTTTGGAGGAGAAATATACGATAACAAAGTTGTTAACTCATACACTCAAAACAAGTATCATTATCACTTTTTAAAGACAGATGACAGCTTAATGCAGGGTGAAAGTTGTGCATAAAGCTCCCCTGGGAGCTTTATGCACAACTTTCACTCTGCATTAAGCAGCTACCTCTCAAATCTTCAATATGGTTTTACTGTAAATAAACATGTATTTTAAGTTGATTTTCTTTATACACTTATTGCCTACAGCTCTGTATGTGTGATAGATGTAGAATCTTTTAAGTGCATGTTTTGAATCTTTTCTTCTTCCTTTTAAGAAAAAAAAGGTTCTGTCCAAAGCTAAGATCAGAGAACAAATGTTTAAGGTATAATAGGTCAGAAAAGAGGAAATTTGGTATCATTTTGGGGTAACTTGTTCCTATATAATTATACAGAACTCAGAGGAAATATGCTGCAATATTATGATGCAGTTCATATGAATCAGAAAATATTTTAATTGACAGCATACTGTTTTTATCTAGTGTATATCTAAGCATTGTCTTAACCATTTACCTCATGAATATTCATGTTAGAAATAATGACGTCATGAATATTTTATCAGCTGAAGTTTTATAATTGTGTATAAAAACATTATCTTTCGGCCATGACAAAAACTAAAATAATTCCATAAGCAAACAGAGCAGTCCCTGATTGGGAGCTGTCTAATATGGGTCTTCTCTGTTTGCATTTAGGCATCAAAAGCATCTGTATCAGGTAAAGGGTTAAATGATAATCAGACTGAGCATATACAGTAGAACATCCGTATAGTGACCACTCGGGAATAAACATGGTGGCCTTTAACAGCAGGTAGTATCTGCCTAACCCATTCCCTCATTGGCTCCAATGGAGCAAATGCTCTATTCATCACAAATTCAAAATGGTTTCAAAAAGTGACCTTTACAGAGGCGTCAAAAGGCGTCAATATGAGGGAATGGGTTAATGCAGAATAACAGTACATGTACAGTGAAAGCCTCCCATGAGAACTTTCTGCATTATGTCCTACTGTATTAAGCTACATGTATCAACCAGGCAGTAAAAACCGGCAGTTTGTACATCCGTTGAGTGGTCACTTTAAACAGGATTTTATGTATTTTTACTATTTTCTCAACTATTCAGCAATTCAGAATCGGATATACATGTAATAGAAGTTGGGATTTGGTTGTCTGTCACCTGTAGCTGCTAGTTTGAGTGTTAATGTGATTTCAGGAATGAACATGTATGGTATTGGTTTGAACAATTAATGTGGAATAGTATTAACCTAAACTTTCAAATGAATTATTCCAAAATTCAAATAAGTCAAGTCAACCTTTAGGAGCCCTCCCGTCTGGGGCTGCACTGTTTGCAAAGGAAATTAGACTTACATCTTCATTTTTGGAATATTCTCAGTCAGGGTATTAAATTATTAATAACTGACATTCAGTGATAATTCTAGTTACAGTAGCAGGCTAAGGGTTTATTCTTGAGGGTTTGAAAGTATTACAATTTACTCAGGAACCTTTCACTGTAGCAATTACAGTCAAACCTTGCTAATCTGAACACTCAATAAGTTTCGCCATCAGTCTTTCAGACAGGTGACTTTGCAAGGCAAAATTATTGCCAAAAGTTTCTTTTTGACTTTCACTCTGCATGAAGCGGCCACCTGCATAAAATAATTAAATTCTTCTTTACTTACTGTTCCAATTAGCAAGATTTTACTGTATGACTATGTAATTAGGTATATTGTTTATTTTGAAATTAAACCATTTACTCATTTATTTGAACCACAAAACACACTTAAAGAATAATCTCATTTTGATATATCGTGCATATACAAGGCCAACAAGCTTTTATTACTTGGAATTTATAATCAAAAACTTGTCTCAGGAGAAAATGTCTCAAAGAAACACAAGTGTTTTGCGATTCCTATCACTTCTGCAGTTGTAGAACACATGTTACTTTTTACTATTTTACTATTCAGTACAAGTGTATACATTGTAGCGGTAGTGATGTCTCCTTTACACCATCTATGGTAACCCAGGCAGTATCATTCAGAGAAGGGTGGAGGATCCTGTCCCATAGAGAGGGGGAAAATGATTTACAGAAAACAGATATCATATTTAAATGCACCAAGATGTATGTAGATTCATTCCCTGAAATATTCATAATCATTTATTCCTAAAGTTTCATTGAAAATAAGAACCATATTCATTTGAATGGAGGAAACCATTTAACAGTGAAGGCACAGATAAGAGACTTTTGATCAGGGTCTGCATCTTTTGCTGATCAGTGAATCTTTGCAGCAAAATTTACATGTTCGTCCTTGATGTGTTTTACGGTTAATGATGGGATTGCAGCATTGAAAGAGGAAATTTGTCCAGAGTAAGGAGACATCACTAAACCTTATTGGGAAATATGTTTTTACTCAAGACACCTCATAGAGGAAAAGGGTATTGAAACACTATTGTTAACTACCAGCAGTGAGGATCTAGATCAATGTTGTATCTGATCAGGGTCTCCTGTTTGTCACTCAGCAGCCACATAAACAGTGACATTATAATACTACTGCAGATAGTACGGATCCAGATCAAGTGTTGTAGTCCAGCACATCAAGCTGATCTTGGTCTTCACTTCTGGAAAATACAATAGAACTTATATAGAAGTATGCAAATAGAGCAGACCCAGATCAGCTAGCTCATACAGGAGTTGTCTGATCTGGGTCTGCTCTGTTTGCAAAGGTGTCAAAAGGAGCATTACTTTTATCATGCTTTTAGTTTCCACCTGTTAGGAAAAACCAAGAACACTTTAAATTAAGATATATAGCCTACTGCCCTTTTTCTTATGATTTAGCTCATTTGTTTGTGTATGTATATATACTCACATACCTTTTGTAGCACTATATTCCAACTTTTAACCACATGCTCCAGGCTTTTATGTTAAGTGTGAGAAGTGTTAACCTGTTGCTTGATGAATGTTCATGTATTAATAATAACATCATGAATATTTATAAGCTGAAAGTTTACATTGGTATATTGACACAAGACTGACTAAAAGCAGAAACTATCGAATCAGTTTTGTATATTGCCATAAGCAGGCTGATTAGACAGTTTCTGCAGGAGCTATCTGAGTTGGGTCTCCTCTGTTTGCAAAGGCATCAAGAGGTATATCTATCAGGAAAAGAGTTAAAATATATACAGTAGAATCCTCTAAACTGGAATTCAAGAAGAATTTGAATACTTTTAGGCAGGTGACTGCTTAATGCAGGGTGAAACTCATGATGTTTTTCACCCTGCATTAAGATGTCACCTGTCTCCAAGACTGATATTCATACTAAAATTAATGTCCAGCTTAGAGGGGTTTTACTGTCAAGGATATTTGAATTTAACTTTTTAGTAGCTCTCTCCTGCTATAATAATTTTTCTATTTGTTCAGTGATAATTTGCATGTTCAATATTGTGGTACTTTGTTGTTTCATGGGTTTTGTTATTGTAAGACTACTAACATTTTTATTGTTGCATTTGTAAAAGTATTAATAGCATTATTTATTTCATTGTAAAAGCATGTGGTTAAATGTTGGAGCCATGTTTGTATGCTAATCTAGTGTAGACTCACTGTATTCCTTACCAGGGAAGTGGCCCGGGAGATAATTACAGGCAAAAAATGAACAATGACCTTGACACTTTCCGTAACCATGGTTATCATACGAAACACAAATAGTCCTGTATTCCCTCCCTGCCCTCCCTGAGTAAGATACTAATTTGTGTGATGTTTTGTCCTTTTTCAGGGTGTTAATGAAAAAGGTAACCGGGGTGATTATAGCAATAGTCGAAGCTATGATAACCGTGGTTACAAAGAGGACAGACCAGACAGACGTGATTATGACAGAGACCGACGAGAAAAAGACAGAGAATATCGAGAAATGGTTAAGGATTATCGTGAGGGGCGCAGAGATGATAAGCCACCTAGGCCTGAGGGTGATAGGAGGCCAGATGAGGAGCGCAGGAGAAGGCCTCCAGATGGTGACCGAAGACGTAGACCTGAAGATGATAGGAGAAGGCCACCAGATGGGGAGAGGAGAAGGCGACCACCAGAGGAGGGAGAAAGACGACCTGACCCGAATAGAGAGAGGGGCAGAAGAGGAGGACCTGTCCCACCCAGGGACCCTGAGGAGGCCAAGCGCAGGGAGGAACGTCGAAGACAGTATGAGGAAGAGAAGAGACGACGGTATGAGGAGGACCGGCGTCGGGCTGAGCTGAGGAAACAAGCAGAGGCAGAGAGTTCTGGGTAAGCTCAATAAAAGATTTGAAAGCAAAAAATTGTGACCATTGAAGTTGCTAGTATGAATAGTGAAGACATCGAATAGAGAGCAATAAGAGCCTGAACTGCTATTAACCCTTTCCCTCATGAATATGCATATAAGAAATAACAACTGTATGAATATTAATTAGTGGATTTTTATAATACCTGTAGGAGAGAAGGATGTTTTTTACCTTGACAGAAACTAGAATCAGCTCTTTATTAGTTCATGCTTTAGACATATATAAGTGTTATTAAGTGTCATATCTGGATTCAAACTGTTAATAAATTGGCCCATAGTGTTGAATGGGTTACTGATAGACATGCATGTCCGTTTACAGTAGGTGTGTGTGATCTGGGTCTTCTCAGTTTACAAAGGCTTCTCCTCCAAAGGTATCTCTTGTCAGGTACTGGACTGAGATATACCTGTAGCTCTTTACTGCATATTGTGAGCATTTTAAAAATCATTAATCCTTTCCTTAACCCTTTCCCTGTTCTATATTTAGACAAAATTTCAATACCTACTGAATATTCATGGACAAAATAGTTATATTGAAATATGGCATGTGGAACATTATGGACATTTTAGAAACTAAAGAAACAAATCTATCAGATTCTAATAGCAAACAGAGCAGACCCGGATCAGACTGCTCCTCTAGGAGCCGTCTGATCTGGGTCTTCTCTGTTTGCAAATGCGTGAAAACACGTTTATATGAGGGAAAGGGTTAATCAGGGTTCCCGCAGTCAGAGAAAAAATTAAAATAATCAAGGTCAGGGAAAGGTCAAGGAATTTATAATTTAGTCAGGGAAATCTGAAATTTTGGCAAAAGTCAGGGACATTTTGAATCAGAAGTCGAGGGTTGAGGAATTGGTTTGGAAGAGGAATAGAAAAGAAAATAACATAAGAGGCTAATGGCTGTTTCTTCATTCTGGTTGAGCAAGTCTGTTTTTACTGTATTATCCACAAGCATTGCTTATAAATTAAAAAAAAAAGAATTTTGATAAAAGTTTAAGTCTGTATACAACTAAACGGGATAAAGGGTATAAGAGGAAACTGACAGAGGTTTGTGTCCCTTTCCTCCTTAGCTGTTTCTTGTTTTCATGTTTTGGTCAGGGACGTTGGAATTGGTCAGGAAAAAGTCAGGGAATTCTACTTTCTATAATTTGTGGGAATCCTGTTAACACATTCCCTCCTACTGACGTCTTTTGACATCTCTATAAGAGTGATTTTTTTAAATCATTGTGATAAATAGAGCATTTGCTCCAAAACAAAAATGCTCTATTTATCATAATGGTTTCAAAACTACACAATTCTAAAAGTAACTTTTCTCTAGTAACTGCTCCTTTTCAGTAGTTTTATTCAAAGAGTTTCGGTCTTAAAATAGCCTAGGAGGGAATGGGTTTATACAAACACTTTTGCACACCTTTGCAAACAGAGAAAACCAAGATCAGACAGCTCCTGTAGGAGCCAACTGATCAGGGTCTGCTATGTTTGCTGATGAATTTATAACATTTTAAATTATGAATGTTCAAAGTGGAACTGTCTATCAGTGTTTAACTATAGAGTTGTTGAGGATTTTGCGTGACAAATAGTGCAGACCCAGATCAGATGGCTCATCTAGGAGCCCTCTGATCTATGTCTACAGGGTTTTCAAATGCCATTGCAACTTCTCCCACATTCAAAGGGTCAAATAAGACCTCATTTGTGTACACTTGAAAGCAACAATACTGGCCCAGTGAAGAATAGTTCCTGACTGTCTGGGTTAAAATATTTCCTGACTGTCTGGGTTAAAATAGTTTTGACAGCATCTAAACCAATCACTGAAATTGTATTTCAGACAACCAGTAGGTGAGGAGAGAGGTGTCGACGTTGATGGTAACCGGACATATCAGATCCAGACTACAGTGAAACTGTCCAGACAGATGCAAGAAACAGACGAGTCTGAATTATAGATCTGTAGATATACCTATGTCATAGGAACTTTCCAGCAATGTACATAAACAGATCGTACCATTAAAAGCTATCAAAACTCATAGACTAATCATGCTGGTGAGCAGTTGTATTTGGATATAGGATATACGAGTATGTACTCTACCATATGATACAGTAAAAACAACAGCAACAGTGTACAAGTGATTTTAACCATTTACGTAATAAATATTCAACTAAAATTAATTAGCTGAAGTTTTTAATGGCATAATTATGAACAAGGCAATTTTTGGCCTTTGACGAAGCTGTACCATCAGATCTTAACTATTCACTATTAATGCAAACAGCAGACTGATCAGACAGCCCCTACAGGAACTGTCTGAACTAAGTCTACTCTACATATCCATCATTACACGATTTTATGATGTAAGGGTTAACTTTATTTTGTTAAATGTTTCAGTTTTGTTTTCATAGTTTTGTTGCTTTTACAAGGATCATATGATCAATGTATCAACAGAGAAAACAATATATTGTATCATCAAGTTTACAGTATAAACCAGCATTCAGTGTTTGTTTACTAGTATTCAGACCATTTGTATTCATGCATTTTGTATATACATGTACATCTTTGATATCAAGATTTATGAGAGATGTCTCTCTTAGGGGTCATTTTTAGATCTACATTTAGCAAGATTTAATGTCAGATGTAGGGTTCTCATTTGAATGTTTGAAAACAATTTCTGGTTTCAGTTTTTGACAATAATCATTTCATACTTGCATTTATTTTGCAATTTAGTTCAGCTGACTTAACCTTTACTGTGTGGGACACCAGTCAATAATGTCCTTTGCAAACAGTGTAGACCAAGATGAATGGGCTCCTAGAGGACCCCCTCATCAGGGTCTGCACTGTTTGTCATTTTACACATTTTTTTTGAAATATCCCTAAATTTTCAACATTAGCTTGACCTGTTTGAATTTTGGAATAGTCCATTTGAAAATTCAGCTTTGTAAGGGTTAAAGTCCCAACACATTGACTATCACTTAGAGTACACTGACTGTAATGCATGATCAAGTGGAAGTGTACCAAATAGAAGAGAATGCATTTTCAAAGGGAGAGAACTTTAGTAGTCAAATTGTTCAATGAGAAGAGAGTTGTCTGTATAGTGGTCGCCACGTACATGTTACCAAAACAGTGTATCAAAGCCTGTTCTTTATAATCATTACTTGTATATATTCTCGTCAACCCATTTTATACAAATCATGTGTACATTATACTGCTACACAAATATGCATGTAAAGGGTCTATTTTTTTTACCAAACTGTTCATTCCATAAATGTTGTAACCTATACAAAGTATTTGCAATGTGACATTTACTCATTTGTTTTTCATCATGGATCTAGCAGATCTTTAGTTATTAGCCCTTTACTCCATAAATATGCCTTTCTACGCATTTGCATACAGAGTAGACCCAGATCTGACAGTTCCCATCGGAGCCGTCTGATTAGGATCTGCTGTTTGATTATGATATATTACAGATATGATTCTACAGATTCTATTATGGCTAAAACATTCATATGTCCATGTGCCATTATAAAAATTAATCAAATTAATATTCATAATGTCATTATTTCTCACATGAATATTCATGGGGTAAAGGGCTAAATATGTTCAAATCAACATGATAAAATATACCTTTAGACTAACTTGAGTCTGGATTAGTTACAAAACAATTTGAAAATACATGCACCATGTGGCCTAAATTGAAAACTTTTAAAAAGTCACATTATTAATACTTTACTCTTTAACCCTTTCCCTGTTCTGTATTTAGGCCAAATTTCATACCTACTGCATATTCATTAATATATAGTTATAAAGAAATATGGAAGGTGTAGCATTGTAGACATTTTAGAAAGTACAGAAACAGATCTATCAAATTCTATTAGCAAACAGAGCAGACCCTGATCAGACGGCTCCTCTAGGAGCCGTCTGATCTGGGTCTGCTCTGTTTACAAATGCATAAAAACACGTTTATATGAGGGAAAGGGTTAAATACATCTATGCAAACAGGGTAGATCATGATCAGACCGCTCCTACAGGATCTATCTGATCAGGGTCTACTCTGTTTGCCAATTATATAATATAGATGTGATTCATGGAGTAAATGATTAATGATTATAATGACATATTTCTGTAATTAATGCTTTTATTACACTGGATATTTTAGAGAACGCTAGGAAATAATTGATATGTATCAAGTAGGGACTTTACCATGCCATTGGTAATTCAGGAGCAACTCTATTTACCCTAATAATTGGACACTCTTCATCGGTTTGTAAAGCTGAATAATTCAATTTGGAATCATTTTTAGCGACACTTTTTCAAAAAGTGGAGCTATTGTCATGACCCTCTCGTCGGCGTCGGCGTTGGTTAACCTTTTTGTTAAGGTCCTTTTCTCAGAAACCATCAAAGATATTTGGTTCATATTTGGTATGTATGTTGACTATCACAAGGGGAACCCATTTCACAAGGGTAGGTAACTCTAAAATTAATTTTGCCATAGTTATGCCCCTTTTTCGACTTAGAATTTCATTGTTGGTTAAGTTTTATGTTCAGGTCCATGTCTCAGAAACTGTCCAAGATATTTGGTTCATCTTTGGTATACATATTAACTATTACAAGGGGGACCCATTATACAAGGGTAGGTAACCCTAAAGTTAATTTTGCTGTTGTTATCTCCCCTTTCTGACTTAGACTTCCACTACACTATCCAGCACTAAAGAAAGTGGAGCGCGCTGTCTGCGGACAGCTCTTGTTTATGACTGAATTAGACTGATATACATTGTAGTAGCTAATCATGTAGACTCTTATCAGTCTGCTTCTTCAGGAGCTTTCTGTATGACTTTTACCCTGCATTAAGCTGCCACCTGTCTCCAAGACTGATAATTAAACTAAATTGAATATCCGGTTTAGAGGGGTTTGACTTTTTGTGTCTTTATCTTATCTAAAGCTTTGCGGCGGTCATAGGTAGTTTAGTTTTAGAGATATCATTTTAATATCATGTTCCGTACATTTTACACTTTTTATAAGATTTCATCCTTGCCATATATGAATAATCGTCCAATATAGTTACTAAACCTTAAAGTGGCCACTCTTTTAATAAATACTGTAGTCAATTAAAGCAGACGGCTGTTCATTGCAGGACAAAAGTTTAACAGAATCTCTTGGGAGATTACTGCATTGGTTTTATCCAGCTTTAAGCTGCCACCTGCGTAACAGATTTCTTCAGAGTGGTCGCTTTAGGTGCAAATTTCCCAGGCATTAATGTGTCTGGTCTCTCTAAATAAAAAAGATATATTACTTAAATGTACATACTTTGTTTTATCTTGCCCTGCCTTTTTCGTGTCTTTACCTTTCCCACTTGAATATTCGTGTAAGACATGGCTGTTTGGTATTGGTAGAAATAATTATAATTTCATAAACAAACAGCAGATCCTGATCAGATGGTTCCAATAGGAGCGTTTGTATTAAAAGAAGGATTGACCCTTTCTCTCATATAGACGACTTTTAACCCTTCTCTTGCTGAATTTTAAAATACATTTCTCCTCCTTTACCCATACCCTGTGGTATAATTACATATATCTTCACTGTGTACAAGTATTCCGCTGTGCAATCACTGATGTGGAGTGCACTGGTTGCACAATCAACTTGTAAATAGTGCAGACCCTGATGAGACAGCTCCTGCAGGAGCTGTCTCATCTGGGTATTCACTATTTACGGGTAGGTATATTGACGTTAATAGCAAGCGAAGGGTTAACACAATTGCAGAGTTGTCGCAGAGACAGACGATTCATGTGGGAGCCGCTGACTAGTCTGCACTGTGTGCTTATGAAATGATATAGTTCTGATTATGAAGTTTGGGGTAGTTCTCTGTGCTGTAATACAAACTGACACATTATCAAACAGTCGGGATCCTGATAACGGTGTGAGTAACCTGGCGTCCTAACTAATTGTTGAAGTCAACATGATACTAGAATGAAAAACTTGACTTGAATTATTAAATTACACATTCTGCAATTAACCCCTTGTGCAAAATACACAAATACAAATACACAACCGACTGGTTTTAATGTCAAAGTGGACTTTCCTGCATGTGTCGCTCAAAACTATATTGAAGTATCATCCAAGTTGGACCCTGATAAGATGCCGAATGAGTCGGCGTCTCGCCTGGATCCATGATGTTTACAAATGTCACAGGTTCGCCCAGTGCAGCAAGCCCTATGAGTCGATTACCGGCCAAGGTCGCGGTGAGAGTGTTAATCTACCACTTTTGTATACAGTAGAACCTGCCCTTGGCGACCATTCATTAACTAAAGTTAATAGGGTCTTAAAGACAGGTGGTTGCTTAATGCAGGAAAAAGTAATACAAAAAGCTCCTATAGGAGCATTCTGCATTACTTTTACCCAGCATTAAGAAACCACCTGCCATACAGAGCCATTATTTAAACTCTTTCTGATGGCCGTTAAAGACAGATTCTACTATAGTTTAGAATTAACCATATCAGTTACATGTAAGTCTGTCATTATCCTGCCGAAATAGTAACCCTCTACCTCATGAATATTCATAAAAAATGTCATTGTGAATTAGGGGGTTTTATGATGGCGAAATACAAGATAGTGCCAATATGGCAGAATCTATCCATATTATTCCATAAGTGAACACAACAGACCCAGATCAAACGGTTCCAACAGACGTCTAGCCTGTGTCTACTCGGTATATATCCGTCACTACATGTATTCGGTAAAGGGTTAACATCTAACATGAATACACGCTGTTTACAAAATCCATAGTTCGGAGGAAGGGAGGTTAATACAGTCCTAAGTGATCATTTATTTACTGAACATACGTCTTAAAAAGCAAGTGGTTGCTTAATGCAGGGCAAACGTAATGCAGAAAGCCCTTATAGGAGCTTTCTGCATTACTTTAGACCTGCATTAAGTTACCCCCTGGCTTACAGACTCATTATTAGACCTTGTTTGGATGACCGCTGAACACAGGTTCTAATGCATCAAAAGATTGGTACTCTTCTAGGCTGTTTTTAGACCCAACCTATTTGAATAAATCTACCGAAATGGAGCATTAACTATACAAATGGAGAGTGTTAGAAGTGTGTAGTCTTGAAACCATTGTGATAAATAAAGCATTTGCTCCTATGGAGCAAATGCTCTATTTAACACAATGGTTTCAAAATGGGAATTTTATAGAGGTGAAAAAATGCGTCACTAGGGGGTAATGTGTTAATAAGAGGGAAAGCAGTCCAAACGACAGCATCTAATTTGTAGAAGATGCTTATGTGTCTATTTGGTAGTATGACAAACAGTATAATACAGTTTTGATTATGAGCAATACAGTAAATATCCATCATATGAAGCAGTCACTCAAAATAGTTTAAAGACTAGTGAAAGATATATCTTAACCCATTCCCTCCAACTGACGCATTTCGGTGCCTTTGTAAACCATTGTGATAAAGAGAGCATTTGCTTCATAGGATCAAATGCTCTATTTATCACTTCAGCATTACTTTCAGCTTGCATTAAGCTGTCACATGTGTTTCTACTAAACTTTCTAGATATACGCAGTAATACATTTTAGAAAAAATATGTATTGTAAATTTTGGAAAGACTAAACTTTTACTTCAAGTTATATTAGTTCGAGATATCGAAGTTCAATTGTAGTTTTTTTTTAAAGAAATGGAAGAAAAATGTACTATTATAGAGTCTCAACAGACCACAATTGTTCAGAGTGCTTAATTTATTTTAAGCGTCTTTTCTAATGCTGTTTTATATTTTCACAAACGAGAAGCTAAAATTCCGAACATTGTCGACATAAATATTTCAGTTCCTGGAGAAAAGAAAACGAATTAAACAGTTAAAACGTAATTGCAGCCAAGACGCATTGCGCATGTAGATCACATCTAGCACGCACTTTACTGATCTGATATTCCTAAGCACACTTTAGCACGTTCAGCAATACAAAATATCGTCTGTTCAAAATGTTGCCAGCATCAAGCATTGCCTTCTTTTGCTGTACACAGAATCTGAGTTTCCAACAGCTTGGATCCTGAGGAGACGCCGAGTATCATTAGAACGTGATGTCATGATCTGACTCATAACATGTTAACCCTTTCCTCGCCATAAGCGAATCAGTGATAACGTTTGCAAACAGTTTGGATCCAGATGAGACGCCGAGTAACTCGGCATCTCTTCAGGATCCACACTGTTTGACATACTGATTTTGTGCTTGTAAAGAAATAGAAGAAAACATCACGTTGAAACATGAAGCAGACGATAATTTCAGCAGATGAAATTTATTTGGCGCCGTAAAAGGGTTAAATGTGGTTTGAATAATCAGCTACATTATTTGCTGTGTCAGGAATGCTAGTCATTATCATGCTGACAAAATGAAGTCTGCTTAAACCAAGATCTATTACAATTCTCATTTACAATGACAAATATTTTAGGAAAATATTGGCCGAGTGCCAAACAGCTTGGACCCTGATGAGACGCCGAGTAACTCGAAGTCTCATCTGGATCCAAGCTGTTTGCAAATACGAGTACGGCCGCGGTTAGCACGAGAAGGGTTACACCTTTAGTACTCAATATGCGAATTTGTGATTATCATTGAAAACAGTTTGGAAACAGATTAGATACAGAGTGTCCGATATGTTTGACTACGGGTTATGAAGAAAAAGAAAATATACATGTGTAGTTTATATTTGTTGTTTTTGTTTAAACACGAGCAGGTATATATTTACCTCACACGTTATATGTAAAGATCAAGGTGGAGCAACATTTTGAATGTGGGAAACGAGTGCACTAGCAAACAGCGTAGACCCAGATCAGAAAACTCCTAAATGAGCCCTTTGACCATGGTTTCCACTGCGCGTCATGCAAAATCCTCTGACCAATTTAAATTGTTCATACAACAATAGTATGGACTGCTGTTCAACAGTGTTGGGCAATTCCACTTTGAAACACCATCATTCAAAGGGTTTTAATGCAATCAAATCAAGTGATTAGATTTTTTAGTTAATAAAGAATTGAAATGTTTGCGCAGTCATTATGTGGTGTTAGTTTCAAAGTGCAACTCTGATAAGAACAGATGAGGCGAATACCTGCTATCCACAATATTAACCCTTGCTGTGTGGGACACGAGTCACTATTGTCCTTTGCAAACAGTGTAGACCCATATGAGAGGACTCATAGAGGAGCCCTCTCATCAGGGTCTACACTGTTTGTCATGTAACACTTTTTTCTAGAAGAATCCCTAAATATTCATAAGCTTGACCTGTTTGAATTTTAGAAAAGTCCATTTGAAAAGTCAACGTTGTAAATGGTTAACTTATTACAATTTTAACATTTAGTCGGTTACTTGTAAATCTGGTATGACAATTTACAAACAGTTTGGATCCAGATGAAGCGCAGCTTAAATTCAGTAACCCATCAGGATCCAAATTCTTTGGCACTTTGATTATGTTTTTGAACAGCAATGGGGAAGACTGATTCCAAATCCGAATTTAAGATGGCAGTTTCTACCGATGGAAGGATTGTTCAGCGCGTAAAAGGTTGACGGCATGAAGGTCTTGTCAGAGGCATTGCACACAATGTCAACCCAGAGGCTACACAGTTTGACACTGATCAATGCACGCAATTTATTTTATTATATATTGCACTCTGGTAAGCCGGCGAGTCGGCTGCCTGACGACCGAACTGGGCTTATGCTATTTGCAAATCACTGAAGATACATGTCGTCAAATCAGAATATTTCAATCATCTCCCTCATGAACATTTATGCATGGATTGATGACTTCATAAACATCCATTAACTTAATTTTAATAAGGAAAAACATTGAAAGGAAATTGTTTGCTTAGTCAAAAACTGCAGGATCAGATGTATATAATTTCATAAGCATACAGAGCAGACCCTGATCAGACGGCTACCGGTGGCATGAAAGGGCTTTTTGTATGAGGTAAATAGTTAATGCATGATGACTGTTGTGTGGCACGTATTCGTAGAAGAGACACAACATAAGGACATATACATGTAATACATAGGTCAAAAGTCACCCAGGTTTAATATATCTGTCATGTGATAATAAATGTTTAAAACCATTCAGTTTTAAATTGATTACATGTAGTTAACCTTTTCCCTGTTCAGTATTCATTTAAGAAATAATGACATTATGAATATTTATTAGATGGTTTTTTATAATAGCATTGGTAGGATAGGATTGTTTTGGTATTGGTAGAAACTGTAAAGTGGGATCTATTATAATTTCATAAGCAATCAGAGCAGACCCTGATCAGACGGCTTCTGTAGGAGCCGTCTGATCTGGGTGTACTCTCTTTGCAAATGCGTGAAATCTAGTTTATATGAGGTAAAGATTTAAAACATCTATCGAAATCAAATGAGTCGTGGTAATTTTTAAAATGTAGCAGACTACTGATTGATACAGTTGATTGATTCAGGGTAAATGGCTGATCAAATTATCATGGCTATTTCATGTCTGATTGCTGCTTTTGATGATGGTTGTTTTAACCCTGATTTCTGCTTCAGTTCTGTTTCAGTTATGATGGCTGCTTTAATTTTGGTTCACTTATGATTACTACTTTAATTCTAGTTCAATTACCATGGCTGCTTTAATTCTCAAAGCACCGGTAATATTGTAATACATGTCTATATCAACCACCCAAAATATGGTAGAAAGACATGTGGACGAAAGTTACGCTGATAGCCCCTCTCTCTTAGATATCCATGTTCATTAATTATGTGGTCGCTATAGGTAGGTGACACTGTATTTCTTAACCCTTCGCTTGCTATTCACGTCAATATACGTACCTGTAAATAGTGA
The DNA here is from genome assembly GCA_963576725.1 of Azorinus chamasolen. Lineage (NCBI taxonomy): Eukaryota > Metazoa > Mollusca > Bivalvia > Cardiida > Solecurtidae > Azorinus > Azorinus chamasolen. The sequence continues at coordinate 77,840,780 of OY755236.1, read as the reverse complement.
AGACCCAGATGAGACAGCTCCTGCAGGAGCTGTATCATCAGGGTCTGCACTATTTACAAGTTAAGTGTGCAAACAGTACACTCTACAGCAGTCATTGCACAGCGAAATACTTGTACACAGTGAAGATATATGTAATTATACAACAGGGCATAGGTAAAGAAGGAGAAATGTATTTTAAAATTCAACAAGCGAAGGGCTAAGTTCCTGTCGCAAACACGGATAGGTGGATATGGGTGTTAGTGTATTATTATGAGACACCAATATTATGGTTAATTAATGCTTTCCCTAATATTGACGCATTTTGACGACCCTGTAAAAGACACTTTTTGAAAACATTGTGATAAATAAAGCATTTACTCCATGTGAGCTAATCCCCAGTTATCACAATGGTTTCAAAACTACACAATTCTATTATTTACTTTGCTAGTAAATGCTCCTTTACAGCACATGTATATTTATTCAAAGATATAGGGTCTGAAAACTGTCCACATGAGGGAATGGGTTAAATTAATAACAAAAGCATCAATAACATGTTCGGTTTTACATTTTACTTAGTAAATATTTTTATCACACATTAATCTACTGCATGGGAGTGCCGAACAGAGTGCCGTAAATCGCTGAAATGCACTAGTGTATTTTTTATGCAAATGAGTCTAGCTATACGCTGTAAACAATGGCCGAAACAGCCGTCAGATATAGTCTGTTTCACTTTCTATGACACTTTTTAAGGGTTATGTGATAATTAGAATCTTACATTCGTGTTCATTACAAATTGTTTTCATGACACTCGTTTACTATAATGAATATTACACTCGCTAAAGTTCGTGTCATACTATAATATGCGTCATAAAAATAATTTGTAATGAACACCCATATAAGATCCTCTTTATTTAAGAAATAAAGACTATGAATTAGCTGCTTTTATTATAATGGCATACAGACAAGAGAATATTTGGCCATGGATGAACAATTGTAGTATCAAGTCAACACATATACATTATTTCATAAGCTAACGAAGCACGCTCCAGATAGACTGCCTGCAAATGCGTTAGAGTAGAACCATTATAAACCGGAATTCTAGAAGAGAACAGTTTATCTACTTTTAGGCAGGTGGATGCTTAATGCATGGTGAATGTCACCCTGCATTAAGCTATCACCTGTTTACAAGACAGATATTTATAAATACTGAATTGAACGTCCGGTTTAGAGGGTTTTACTGTATATGGTATATCAATGGAGTAAAGAGTTAAGAAAAAAGTGTATTGTAATACACAGAGTGCGTCGGTTTTATTAACCATTCCCCCACTTAGTCATTTGCCATGTGTAGATACCGTCGTCTGCTTTATTTATGGAAAATTTAGATACATTTTCTGTTCAAAGCAAACGATCATATTATCAAATAGAATGGCTCCTGATGTGACATTGCATTTCTCAGCGTCCAACTTGTATCCAAAATGTTTGATAATGTCATCAAAAAGTATTTGATAGCGTGATTAGAGTTTTTCTGTCGTCTGGATATTGCGATGTCGATCATAATTGATTCTTTGAATAGATCTGTGCTTTAACCCTTTGCACGTGAAGTAATTGTCGTCTGCAAAATTTTATCGTCGCAGGGTGATGAGCTTTCTGCATGATTTTAATCCTGCATTAAGCAGCGTCCTGCCTAAAAGTATCTAAATTCTTCTCTACTAGAATTCCAGTTTAGAGGAGTTTTGCTGTAATCCGTATTGTTGAAGGGGTTAATACGGTATATGGCTTAACCCTTTCCTCCATAAATACACCTTTTCTACGCCTCTGTAAAAATCGCCTATTGAAACCATTGTGATAAATAGAGCATTTGCTCCTATAGGAGCAAATGCTCTATTTATCACAATGGTTTCAAACTACAAATTAACTTTTCCCTTTCTCTAGTTATGCTCCTTTTCGGTACATTTATTCAAAGAGGTTCGATTCAAAATTACCCTATGAGGGAATGGGTAAATGTGGTACAGTAATTAGTTCCTCATTGATTTGCACCGAAAACCTTCCCATAACATGATTGAATTAAAGAAACTCTTTACAGACAGTTTTGATATGAATGGTGCCAGGACATTCCGGATATTGATGTGACGTCGAGAAGCTCGAAGTGTCACTATAGGATCTGATACAGCTATGTTGGGTTTAACCCTTTACTCCATGAATATTTGTGTAAGAAATAAGGACATCATGAATATTAATTAGATTATTGGTTTTAATGACATATGAAGTCCGACATTTTTTACCATGAAAGAAACTATAAAAATCATTCCTATATTACGTCTACGGCAAACAGAGCAAATCCTGATCGGATGGCTGCTATAGGAGCCGTTTGATCTAGCTCTACTCTATTTGCAAAGGCATAGAAACGCGTTTGTATGCAGGAAAGGGTTAAAATAAAAGAGAAGACGTTCAGTAATGAAACTTGAAGCAGACGATGCAGACGACACAAATATGGCAGCGACTACGGTCAAACATAGAGCGCCTTGCATCCATCGTAATTTGCCGTTTAAAACACACTTTGTCTGATCAGGGTGTATACTGTTTAACGCAAATCAGTATGTAAAGTATTTTCCAGTTAACCGTTTGATTGGCCTTCTAATAAAGTTGCTGTATCTTTTAGGCTTCACTGAATTCAGTCAATTTACTCTCGGTTGAATATTGCTGCAGTCGTTTGAACTTTTAGTTGAGTATCACTTTAGTCTTTTACAACTTCATTTGAGTATTACTTTATCCCTTTACAATTTCATTTGAGTATTACTTTAGCCCTTTACAACTTCAGTTGAGTATTACTTTAGCTTTTCACTCTCAGTTCGGTATTACTTTAGCCCCTTTTACTCTCAGTTGAGTATTACTGTAGTCGTTTATACTCTCGGTTGAGTATAACTAATCCAATAACACTCTCAGTTGAGCATTACTTTAGCCATCTAAGTTGAGTATTATTTAAGCGCTTTAAACTCTCAGATGAGTATTACTTTACTCTTTTAACTCTCGGTTGAGTATTACTTTAGCCTTTTAAACGCTCAGATGAGTATTCTCAGTGCACCCGTTCGTTTCGCGCGTTCAAGGGGGTGGCGGTCTATGAATAAGACCATGTCACAGTCTAACATATTATTTTGAATGGGGACTCTATGCCTAAGTTTATTATATTTGTCTGTTAATGGACATATAAATTGTATTTTAAATTTCACTTGTACATTTTCTTAAGATTAAAAGACAGATTGTAGCACAATACAGGAAGAAGTAATGCAGAAAGCTCCCACGGGATCTTTCTGCATTACCATGATGGATATACATTAACCCTTTTCCACTCAAGGGACACACATTTGCACGCCTTTACAGAGTAGATCCAGATGATACAGCTACTGTAGAAGCTGTCTGATAAGGGCTGCTCATTTTGCTAATAGAGTTGATTGTAAAGTTTATGTCAAGGACAACTATGACATTCAATGAGTCTCATCTTATGAATGATTATAGGGTATAACCACGTGCTTGAAAGGCGTCTCTTTTTATCTCTTTAAAAAGGTTCTATTGTATATGAACACAATAAATATATTCAATTTTCCTAATAGTAATAGTACCTATAACAGTCCTGTCCTACATAATGAGGAATGAGAAAGCATGTGTACTTTACTTTCTTCCTAACTATGGGCTATCGTGTAATTATTTTATAAAACATTTTGGATCCAGATTAGACACCGAGTACAATGGCATCTTATCAAGATCAAAGTATTTGACCCTCTGACATTGTTTTAGTAGAAGGAAATAGGAGAAAAATTATTTTTAGAATGAAGGCAGAACATTTTTCGGCCTACGAAAGTGACATAGTGCTGAAGGGGTTAATGGAACTCTAATATGAATGCTTTATCAATGAACAAGCACTGCTCATTGTGTGTTTATTGGTTGTGTGTTTATTGGTTTAACTCTTTCGCAACCAAGTAATTTCGTCTACCATGTTTGTCATGAATTTGAATTTTAATGATGTAATTTGTATTCCCTTTTATTCCAAATATATTCATTAACTCATTTTCATCTACTGACGCCTTATTGCGCCTCTGTAAAAGTCATTTTTGAAACCATTGTGATAAATAGAGCATTTGCTCCATAGGAGCAAATGCTCTATTTAGCACAATGGCTTCAAAACTACATAATTCTAAAAGTTTCCTTTCCTCTAGTAAATGCTCCTTTTCGGTAGATCTATTCAACGAGTTTGGGTCTAGTAATAGTCTAGGAGAGAATGAGTTCAGCGGTCATTTTACAGGGGTTCTGTGTTATTTTCGATTACTACAATACAGCAAAAACTCGATACTTTGAAAGTTTTGTAATGAAGAATTGATGCCTTTTTAGACAGGTGGCGGTTTAATGCAGGGTGAATGTCATGCAGAAAGCTCATAGAGGAGCTTTCTGCAAGACTTTCACCCTACATTAAGCTGATACCTGTCTTAAAGACTGATAATACTACTTGTTTTAGTGTTCGAACTATCAGGGATGGGGGTTAACTGTAGTTGGTGTTCTAGTAAGACGCTTCAGTTTACCGGCGACTCGTCAGTTGGTATTCTAGTAAGACGCTTCAGTTTACCGGCGACTCGTCAGGATCCAAACTGTTTACAAAGGTTATCGAAAATTCTCTGAAAGATTCATATAAGTAAGTTTAATAATCATAAACACGGGTCATATAGGCTACCTAACCCCTTTTCTCCACAACATATCAATGAGGATATCAAACGCTATACATCCTGATGAGATGCCCAATAAACCTCTTCCCTAATAAACATTTTACATAGGTTGCTCACTTCATGAATATTCATTAACTTATTTTTTATACAGTAAAATTATAAATGAGAATTGTTGGCTTAGACAAAATAAAACGGCAGAATCAAATCAAGCAAATCGTGCAAACCCTGAGCTGACAGCCCCTACATGAGGCGTCTGATCTAAGTCTACTTTGTTTACAAACGCATGAAAATGCCTTTATAAGAAGGAAAGGCTTCAACGGAAGCTCATCTGATTATAAAATGTTTATAAAGGACATTAATAATTTGTCAACAGCGTGTCAAAGGTCAAAGGCTATGAAGGGCACTGGGTTGCCCGTTGTTAAGACGGTTCGGGTTTTCAGACAGAAACAATCACACCATGCAACCCGATCCCCGCTTCCAAACATGGAGTGTACGTATAAATTGAAATCAATATTCAACTATTCTCCCCATTGTCAATAGCTCCTATAGAGGCGTGTATTAAACTCGCATTTTGTTAATGTACGAAATTATATAGACATACAATTATCCTCACGCGATAAACCCTATTTGCATGTACAGAAAAGGTTCGCTAATCGGAACATATAGTAATGATGGCATTGGGGACATTTTAGGCAGGTGGTAGCCAAATGCAGAGTAAAAGTCATGCAGAAAGCTCCCAAAGGATCTTTCTGCATGACTTTCACCCTACATTAAGCTGTCATCTGCATTTAAAGAGCGATAGTGATACTTAAATGAGTGTAAGACTTGGCGAGAGGGTACTGTATTATCCTAAACTATCTGTTAATTGCCACTTACAGATCGCACTAGTACTAAAAGTGTTAAAATTGTTGCTGCTGCGTTATAAAAAGATGGATTTATAGTTTTGAAAGCATAGGATATGGCTAACTTTTTCATATTATCTGATTCGGAACTATTAAGTTTAACCCTTACCCCACTGTGAACACAATTTTTTCTCGTAAATTTGGACCTGGTGCAAGTTTTACTACTGCCGATTCGATTAAGCTTTTGAGAAACTCTTGACTGAGTGCCAATCAGTTTGGATCACAATGAGACGCCGAGTTACTCGGTATCTCACGTGGACCCAAACTATTTGGAAATGAGGGTCAGGTCGGGCTTAGCGATATAAAGGTTTAAAACTTTAAGTGATATTCTGAAATGGCATTGCAGTATTTCAATTCAGTTAAACATAATTAGAACTTACATTAAGTACAGGAAACGGGAATGAGCGAGGGTCAACAATTGATAATAGAATACCTATACATGTAGAACTCACTTATTGGCAAGCTAATTGCCGAGAGACAAAAGATTCCATTAAGCTGTATTGTTATTTCGCACCGGAACTAGGGCATGCACAAGCGGCGGCTTATAAAAAATCAATGACATAAGGCTAGCGAAAATGCCATGTATTTGTTCAACTGGTCGGTTCTATAGCGGAGATAGTAAAAGTATTGATACCATTGTATTGATCTATTCAACGCCAAGTGGTTTGTTTTAGATCAGCGGAGAGGAAACTTGATAGAGTTCACGATAAGACAGGCTCGAAAGTCGTCGAAAATCACTTCGTTGACGTGTCCGTATCAACTGTTACTTTCGCCGTTGATACAGTGTTGTTTACAAGTGAGAAGTTTAGAACAAACTTTCTAGTAGTACAGGTGACGGAAAGTTCGAATATTGGCCAGCAGAATGAGTTGAAAATAACTTGTGAATGATTAAGAGTCAACAAGTTATTATTGACATTGTAACTTGTCCCGATAAAATACGGATAGATATTGGATAAGAACTCACGATGGTAAGTATTTATACGGCAGAATGATTTGTATTTATTTGATATCTTTTTATCCATTACCGAGTACAAGTACACGCTTTTTAACGCCTTTGCCAACAGGACAGACCAAGATTAGGCGGTTGCTATAGGAGCCGTTTGATGTGGGTCTTCTCTTTTTATTTACGGAGTCGTATACATGTAGATCTGATTCTACAATTCCTGTCATGGTCTAAAAACACTGTGTTCATATTCCATTATAAAATACCAACTACATAATATTATGTTCATCATGCTGTTATATTATATTCATGGTGTCACTATTAGGTTATCCAAATTTGTGTATGAAGCATTTATGTTTCGTAAATCTGTAAGTAATAACAATGGATTTTGATATACTCATGTTAATAAGTCCGACTCCTAATAAGTAATGTTCATATTCATTAATTTATTACAGGTATTGTATGCATGTTTAACATCAATATGTGGTCACGTGATACTTCTTGATTTATTATGTATATTTGTATGACTAGAAACTGTATCAGTTTAGGTCAAATAAAATATTCTATTCATTCATTATTTCTTACATGAATATTCATCAGATGAAGGCTTTACCCATTACTTCCATAAATTCGCTTTTCTACGTCTTTATAAACAGAGAAGATCCAGATCAGACGGATCCTAAAGGAGCCGTCTGCTCACAGTCTGCTCTGTTTACTGATATAATACAGCTATGATTCTACAGTTTCTGCCATGGTCAAATATCTCTGTGTCCATGTGCTATTATAACAGTTAACCCTTTCGCTGCGAAACTCTGTCTTCTGCTTAGTTTGTCGTCTGCTACACATTTTCATTTTTTTTATTTTCTTCAGTTTTGTTTCAAAAACATAGTAACAGTAACAAACAGTTTGGATCCTGATGAGACGCCGAGTTACTCGGCGTCTCATCTGTATCCAAACTGTTTGCATAGGTAATCACAGATTCGGCATTGGCAGCGAAAGGGTTAATATAATTAATACTATTCATGTCATTATTTATTTAATGAATATTCGCGGAGTAAAGAGTTAGTATGAAATAATGATTTATTCTAATGTTTCATTCTAGCTGGTATTTAAACTATCAACGCATCCTGTGATACGATGGTTGGTAGAATAGCGGTGACATGCCCTATTTTTTTATATAGCAATTTTGATAATGATATATACCTGTGATAGTCTCTTATAATTCATATTTGAATGACATTGTACATAATTATAAATATGTGATACGTATTGCATCAATGTATACTGTTGTACAATGGTGATACTCTAATAAAGATTAATTCCTCTACTTCGGGAATATTCATGTAGGGATTAATGACATATTCATTAGATTAATTGTTATAATAGCACATGAACACATGAATGTTTGGCTATGACAGAAACTATAGACTCGTATCTATATTATTTCATAAACAACAGAGCCGACCCTGACCAGAGGTCTCCTACAGGAGCCATCTGATCTGGGTCTACTCTAATTGCAATGGCGTGGACAGGCGTATTGTGGATAAAAGGTACCAATATTTTTCATGATAAATAATCAGGTAGAGGGTTAAACAGTGGAGATATATGTCTCCATCCTGATGAGGTGCATATGTACTCGGCGTTCTGTCTTGGTCTATACTGCTGGCGAAAATAATCTTAAAATCGTTCGCATCGTACTAATAATTAAAGGTTGTATCCCTTTACTCCGTGGGTATTCATGTAAGAAGTGATAACATCGTGAATATTAATTACATTAATTTTTGAAAAGGCATATTAAATAACACAACAAACGTTTGCAGAAATTGTAGAATGTTATTCCATAAGCAAACAGAGCAGACCCTGACCAGACGGCTTCTGATCTGGGTCTTCTCTGTTTGCAAGGGTATGGAAAGGCGTGTTTATGGAGTAAAGGGTTAATTATGTTTTCTCCAAAGGAAACGTACTGTTATACCATTTCACCGCTAAATAAATGGCATCACAAAAATGATCGACATCTTCATGGTTGAAATGTGGGTTCTCTTCAGTTTCTTTGCCAAAACATAATCAATGGGTCAAATAGTTTGGATCCTGATGAGACATAAAGTCTTTAGACGTCTCATCTGGATACAAACCGTTTGCAAATGTAATCACTGACACGCCTATGACGGTGAGAGAGTTAGTCTAGCAACCGCCATTCAATACTCTGTGGTTTGATTTCTATCCAACGTTAACCCACTCTAGCACATAGTATTTGTTGAACTCGTTCAAATTTGAATGCCTTTACAGTAGCTCTTCTATACAACGACCACTTAATTCTTTAATACATGGGTCATTGAAAGCATGTGATTACTTTATACAGGGAAAACGTTATGCAGAAAAACATGTTAGGAACTGCCACCTGTCTCTAAAATCCAGAATTAGAAATCCTTTCCCTCATATTGACGACTTTTGACGACTCTGTAAAGGTCACTTTGTGAAACCATTGTGATAAATAGAGCATTTGCTCCTATAGTAGCAAATGCTCTATTTATCACAATGGTTTCAAACTACAAAGTTCTATTTTTTTCCTTTTCTCTAGTTAATGCTCCTTTCCGGTAGATTTATTCAAAGAGGTTGTATCTTAAAATGACATATGAGGTAATGGGTTAAGGGACGTTTTACTTTAATTCTTAATTGGTGTTTCTGCAAGTATTCGTTCATCCAGAGACGAGGGTGACGTTATTCGTCGTCTGATCTGGGTCCAAACTGTAACAATACAAATGCAAATCAGGCTGCACTAAGCGGGTAAGGGTTATCCTTGGTTTTGTAAACGTATCATAAGACTTGGGTAAATTGAACCTTAACCCGAATTTCATCCTCCGTGACAGCCATTCATCCAATAGTGTCTAGCCTTGGAATAAGACAACCAAACCTAAGAGAGTGGTATATTTGCCATTACAGTAGTATATGTTTTGAGCGGCCAACAAAAAGAGGTCTAATTATGGATCTGTAAGGCACATGGTAGCTTATTGCAGGTCAAAAGTAATGCAAAAAGCTCCTATAGGAATTGTCTAAAAATAGCCTAGGAGAAAATGAGTTAACCAGGGAGTTCATTTTCAATGTTCTGATTGGTCAGATACTTAACAATGATTCAGGCTCCAACTCAGAAGTTCTATAACCTCATGGCCAAGCCTTGTTGTTGCTAGACTTTTGTATAGCTTCCTTAGTGTAGGTTTGGAACAAATCTAACGTAATATTTGTTGAGCATTTTAATAAATTCATATCTTCTGGGGCATGCTGGGAAACGGGGTCATCGTACTAAATCCATTTATCCTCCCTATATCCACATGGACAGTGCAAGATTTTCTCTTATCTTGAGTGTATGTTTTACCGCATGCTTTGGCTTATGACAAAGCTTTGATCGTCACTGCTGCTCAAGTGGATATGGTCTACTATTTAAAACTAGAATACCTTGTGATAACTTTTACAAAGAGTTTGGATCCAAATCTATTTTGAAATCATAATCGTGTTTCAGCAAGGATCGTTGATAATTGTATACTCATACAAACACGCACATGCAGTGCACATAAAATACAAATGTTCAGTTTGCAAATGTTCGATACAAATGTTCAAATAACGAATGTCCAAATTACATTGAGCTCTTTCGATACCGATTTTTATCTGTGATCAACTTTGCGAACAGTTTCAATCCAGGTACCGAGTTTATAATACGTTTTGCTTGAGCCTGAAATCACTCTCAAGCATCTGATTGGTCAGATTTTGAATCCAAAAGTTTTGTTAGTGGGACTTTTTTGGAGACAAAAATGAAGGAAATTCAAAAGTCGAAATTGAAGTAGATGACAAATGTTGCAGACGACAATTCCTTAGTGAGCTAAACATATTGTCGACAGCAGAGAATTCCGTCGTTATCTTCTCTTTTTTTTTAAAAAAAACAACAAAAAAAACAAACAAACAAACAAACTTCAAACGATCAAGATGTTAAATAATTTACAATCAGGTAGGACGCCGAATTACCAGGTGTGTCATCTGGATCCAAGCTGTTTTGCAAACGTAAACGTTGTCAGTCAAACCCAGTACAGTAAAACTCTCTTGAACGATCACTAAATTACATCAATTAGTTTGTGTTAAAGGCAGGTGGCTGCTTAAAACAAGGTGAAAGTAAAACAGAACGCTCCTATAGGAGCGTTCTGTTTTACTTTCACCTTGCTTTAAGCAGCCACCTGCCCTAAAATCCAATTAACTAACACAATTTAGTGGCCGTTATAGAGGTTTTGCCGTAGTTTACCCCTGTCCCTCGTAAATATCCATGTGCGAAAACATAACATCATGAATATCTATTAGTTGATTGTTACCATGGTGTAAAATACAAGATTTTCAGGCCGTAGCAGCACCTTTGAAATCAAATCTATAATTATTATTTCACAAGCAAATTGGACAGATCCTGGTTAGACGGTTCTTACAGGAGACGTCTGATCTTGGTCTGGTCTGTTTGCAACGACGTGAAAAAATCGTTAATATGAGGAAAAGAGTTAAGCAGTTAGTTTATATTACAATCCACTCCAGTGGCCATTACTTAGGGATACTTCCCTGTATTAACAGTTCCTCTAATATAAACTCATTTTCACGCCTTTTGCAAACGGAGTAGAGCCAGATCAGACGGCTCTTGTAGGAGCGATCTTATCGTGATCAGAACTCTGCATATGAAAGAATATAGATCTGATAGTATTTTGTCTGAGTCAACATTCTCTTGATTGGGTTTACCTAATAACAAGTAAGTTATTGAAAATGGAATCAACCATAACTGTTCTTTTATAGACAAAGTGTTTAAAGGCCTGAATTAACCCAGTACCTCATACTGACGACCTTTGACGACTGTGTAAATCTTTGTGAAATCATTGTGATAAATAGAGCATTTGCTCATATAGGAGCAAATGCCTTATTTATCACAATGGTTTCAAACTACAAAATTCTAAAATATTTCCTTTTCTCTAGTTAATGCTCCTTTTCGGTAGATTTATTCAAGGAGGTTGGGTCTAAAATAGCCTATGAGGTAATGGGTTAAGCAGCCACGTGTCTCCTCGGATATTCTACGTTCGGATTACTCCTTACGTAAACTTACCGTACAGGTAAAGAGAAAACAGACAGACAGACAAACAACCAAAACAGACGATGTTAACAAAAAGTAGCATTTAGTTGTTTCCTCCATTAGCCCATAGTCCGCTATCCGCGAAATGACTTACATTTGCAAACATCTTAGACCCGGATGAGACGTCTCTGTCTTATCAGGAGCCAAGCTGTTTGACACTCGGTCAATAGTTTCTCAAAAGCTTAATCGAACCGGAAATAGTAAAACCACCCACTTCAAATTTTAGCAGACATTAGTTTTTTCCACAGCGGTATAAGAGTGTTAGTGCAGTCGACATTATAAATGAACTATACCTTTAGCGTATTAACCCTTCGCTTGCTGAATTTTAAAATATATTTCTCCTTCTTTACCCATGTCCTGTTGTATAATTACATACATCTTCACTGTGTACAAATATTTCGCTGTGCGATCACTGCTCTGGAGTGCATTGGTTGCACAATCAACTTGTAAATAGTGCAGACCCTGATGAGACAGCTCCTGCAGGAGCTGTCTCATCTGGGTCTTCACTATTTACAGGTAGGTATATTGACGTGAATAGCAAGCGAAGGGTTAAGGATAGTTTTTGTGATTCCATATGAAAACAGCTTGGATCCAACTAAGATGCCGAGTAACCCGACGTATTATCGGGGTATATGTTGTTTTACATTCAGGTTCTATATTTGTGAAGAGAAAAATAGTGTAACATTTATTCTATAGTAGAATAAGACACGTATAAGAGCAGATGGCACAATACTCAACACGATACAGGTTAGATCGAGTTGATTTACACCGCAGACACTTGAATCAATCAATTGACGTGTTCGAAATCAGTAGCTGGCATTGGTATATATTTCATATGTTAACCACTGGTAAATTGTCGTCTGCAAACGTTGTCGTCTGCTTCAATTTGAATTATATTCTTTTTTGTTTCAAAAAACAAATACAATAAAACCTCCGTGTTAGAAAAGAATTCAGATACTTTTTAGGCAGGTGGCTGCTTATTGCAGGGGGTTGAAAGTCATGTAGAAAACTCCTAGAGGAGCTTTTACATGACATTCTACCTGCATTAAGCAGTCGCCTGTCTTCAATACCGATATTTATACTAAATTGAACGATTAAAGAGGGGGTTTACTGTAGTGTTAGTTTTGATGAGACGCCGAGTACTGGATCTAAACTGACTGGCAACGGTTATTCAAAAATGTGTAGTATGCTTACCGTGTACAGTAAAAAAAACACTCTAAAACAACTGCTTTATTAACCCTTTCGCTGCCAAACTCTGTCGTCTGCTAACTTTGTCGTCTGCTACAAATTATCATTCTTTTGATTTTCTTCATTTTTGTTTCAAAAACAAAGTAACAGTAACAAACAGTTTGGATCCTGATGAGACGCCGAGTTACTCGGCGTCTCACCTGGATCCAAACTGTTTGCATAGGTAATCACAGATCCGGCATTGGCAGCGAAAGGGTTAATAATCACTGGGGGCTACAAGAGTAGGTGGTTGCTTAATTCCGGATGAAAGTATTGCCGATAACTCTTATGGGAGTTTATGGAAAATAGTAATATGGGAAAACTGCATAATTATGTTACTTTTGACAACTCGTGCTATTTACTTATGACAAATCATGCAAGTTTCTTATGACAACTCATGAAAGTATCTTATGACAACCCATGAAAATTCCTTATGACAACTCGTGTAAGTTTTTGTTGTATACAGTCTTACATATGTACGGTGTATAATAATGTTACACTTATTCAACATGGTATCGGCAATAATTTACATTGTACAGAAAACTAGCTCAGCTGACTGCAGGCAGGCAGTAAACCAGCCATTTACTTCATGAATATTCATGTCAGAAATAATATCATGATAAACATGATGTTTTTTTTATAATGGCATTATGAGCTCAATTACTTATGGCTTTAACAGAAACTATATTGTGTCTATATGTTATTTCATAAGCAAACAGAGCAGACCCTTGGTCTACTCTGTTTGCAAAGGCATTACAAAGCTGATTGATTTAGGTGTTGATCAGATTAATCGTTATCTTGTCGTAAAAACTGATGTCTCTTCAAACTAGCAATGAGCAATGGTTACTTTTTGTGTCCGATTCTATCAGACTTTCGAGAGACTGTTGTCCGAATGTCAGTCTGAATAAGTTTGGATCCGTATCGGACGCCGAGTTACTCGGTGTCTGATCGGGATCCACAATGTTTGCAAATGATAGCGTGTTATCGGCAGGATAAGGGATAAAGTGTGATCAGTTTAGTCGCATTAACCCTTCTCTTGCTGAATTTTAAAATACATTTCTCCTTCTTTACCCATGCCCTGTTGTATAATTACATATATCTTCACTGTGTACAAGTATTTCGCTGTGCAATCACTGCTGTGGACTGCACTGGTTGCACAATCAACTTGTAAATAGTGCAGACCCTGATGAGACAGCTCCTGCAGGAGCTGTCTCATCTGGGTCTTCACTATTTACAGGTAGGTATATTGAGGCGATTAGCAAGCGAAGGGTTAACCTTTTATACATCATTGACGAGCTCGGGATACTTTATGCAAACAATTTGTATCCACGTGAGGCGCTGAGTAACTCGGCGTCTCATCTGGATCCAAACTGTTTGACACAATAATCATTTTTATGAAGAGAAATTGGGAGAAAATGTACTTTGAGAAGTGAAGCAGGCGACATTGTTTGTAGACGACAGTTAGCTGCGCGTGCTGAAGATTAGGACCGTGTTTTTGTTCGGTAATCACCTTGTTCCAATACCTGTTCAAACCCGGTTCATGGTATGTTTGTTTATGGCGCTAGCTATAATAAGGTTTGGGATAATTGTGGCCTGAATATCGATCTCTCTTGGGAAATATCTACCATAAGCAAACACATGGGACATGTTTAGGAAACAACTTTGGCGTACGTAAAGGCGCCATAACTGTCATCCAGAAACAGCGTTTGTTATTGATAGTTACACAGGATATTTGTCGTCCATAAGGTAACATTTCTATTGATACTATAGTTAACTCTTTCGCTGCTAAATAGTGTCGTCTGCAAACGTTATCGTCTGCTATTGTTTTCTTATTTATGACTTTTCGTTTTTGTTTTAAATCATATAACCATATCACCAAACAGTTTGGCTCCTACGTGTATAGTTTCTGGGCGTCTCATCTGCGTCCTAACTGTTCGTATAGGTCATACTCACAGAGTCGCTATTGGCAGCGAAAGAGTTCAAACGTCGTGTTCAACTTGTGCTAACAACATTATACAAACAATTGATGTTTGAGGCCATTCAGTAAATAAATCACTTGGACTCCAATTAATAGCTACAAGTACATAACCATCTTTTAACCCTTTACTTCATGAATATACAAGTAAGACTCATGCCATTATGAATATCAATTTTTGTATTATTAAACTATAGAAGAAGTAAATCGAATTCCCCGGCAGTAGACAATATCAGATCTATAACATACACAGGTCCAGATAATATGTGTAAATTGAAACATTTTTAAGAATTTTCCCTTTATTTCTACAAATAAACCAACCCTATGTTGTGACCTCTCGAAGAGACAATTCTAAAGAGTGGTCACACCATAGGGTTTAGTGGAGAAATGACGATTGTAGTATCTGAGTACGCACATTTATCTGTTGCTCTGATCAGCAAACAGAGACTAGCCTAATTAGACTAGCCTAATTAGACAGCTCATACATAAGCTGTCTGATCAGGGTCTGCTGTGTTTGCAAGCGCATCAAAATGCGTACATAGGACAATAAAGAGTTGTAAAGTAAGGGTATGTACTTTAGAATACCTATAAACGTCTACCTCGCTCAAAGAAAACTGGAATGTTTGTTATGATCAGATGGATTGAAATCGGAAAACAATTTCTTCAAGGCCAAGACAAATACTTATTTCACATTAATTTTATCCGGAGCAAACACGCTGACTGGTTGATTAAAAAGCTGGTGACAAATGTTGCTTTGATATATGTTTTACCTACATTTAAATGGGTCAGCTTAGTATGTTATATCCGTCCTAATGCTTTACTTGATGAAAATACAACGTACTTGTAAACTGTTTTAAAGCTCGTGAGTTTGTGATGTTGTCATCTGAACAAGGTTTTAGCTTGTCAGAAACTGAAAACATCGGATCTATATTTACCCCACTGGCAAACACAGCAGACCCTGATCAGACAGCTCCTACAGTGGATGTTTGAGAACAGTATGTAAACAAATCACCTCAGCTCAAATTAGAAATTACCTCTTAACCCGTTACGTCTTAAATGTCCATGCAAGACCCAGTCCATTATGAATACTTAATTATTCAATTCTTGTATTTAAATAAAAATTAGGGAATTGATTACTACTGCAGTATAGAATCAGACATGTAACATATTAGAAAACAGAACAGTCACTGATCAGAATGTTCATATAGGAACTGTCTGATCTGGGTCTACTCTGTTTGTAAACCCGTCAAAAATGTTTATCTGTGAAACATTCGAAAACATATAAACGTCAAAGATACTGTATATGTTTGCTATGATGAAATGGAAAGAAATGGGAAATTAATTTCTTCAGGATCAAGACAAATACTTCACATTAATTTTATCAGGAGCAAATACGTTGACTGGTTGATTAAAAAGCTGGTGACAAATGTTACTTTGGTATACAGTGTATATGTTTCAACTAAATATAAGGGGATCAGTATAGAGTAGCGTAACTCCGCCTTTGTCTTTTACTTGGTGAATATTCACATAAAATAATTACATGTACAGTAAAACCACTCTAATGCGACCAGCAAAAGGGGCATACTTCACAGAGGCAAAGGTAGGTGGTAGCTTAATGCAGGACGAACGTTATGCAGAAAGCTCCTATAGGAGCTTTCTGCATAACTTTCGTCCTGCATTAAACAACCACCTGCTTATGCAGACAGCCATGTTTGTTCATTAAGTGGTCGCATTAGAGGGGTAGGAATTATAATCAGCTGAGAAGCGATGTATTCAGGGTCTGGTCTAGTGGCTTATGACATACTATAGATCAGATTCTACAGTTTCTACCAACATTAAACATTACTGTGTTCATATCCTGTTATAAAAAATCATCTATTTCATGATGTCCTTATTTTTGATTGCATATTAAATGGGAAAATGGTTTTAAACAGTTCACTGGTGTTTAAACGGGGTTTAGTTTTTACCTTTTAGTCATATATAACTATGAGTCTATAGTATCTGCCATTGGCAAACATTCCTGTATTCATGTGCCATTATAAAATAAACCCTTATCAATATTCATGATATCATTATTTCTTACACGAAAATTCATCAGGTGAAGGGCATTGGCATTGATTTTATGGCATTGATTTTATGGCATTGTTTTAAAGAGATAATAAACACCGTCGTTCGAATGTTATCAGACATTACTGTCAGCAGACTGCTCATACTGACATACAGTAAAACCCCTCTAAACCGGACGTTAAATTTAGTATAAATATCGGTCTTGTAGACAGATGGCAGCTTAATGCAGGGTGAAATTCATGCAGAAAGCTCCTCTGGGAGTTTTCTGCATGATTTTAACCATGCATTAAGCAACCGCCTGTCTAAAAGTATCTAAATTTTCCTCTACTAGAGTTTCAGTTTAAGGGTTTTTTACTGAGTATCGAGTAACAAGACCTTATCTGTGGAACACGGTGTTTTACAATCATCTAGCTGAGCAAATTCTCGTTGTCAGGAAACGCCATCTAGAGCCTGCATCAATTTTATAAACAACCCTTTTGTCCTTTTTCTTTTCGTAATATCACTCTGAACCCCCCCCCCCCCCCCCAAAAAAAAAAAAAAAAAAAAAAAAACCCAACAAAAAAACAAAAACAAAAAAACAGTTTGGATTCTAATGCGACGTCGAATTACCCGGCGTCTCGTCTGGATCCTGTCTGTTTGCTAAGATAATCACATATTCACCCGTGGTGTGCCCAAGGTTAAAAGCTATTGAAATAACTATCCCAACTTTGTAACACACAAAGCAATTTTTCTATCAAATATGTTCCCTTCATTAACAGTATGTAAACATAAAAAATGTCTAATTTCGAGTCGTAGAGACAGGTGGTAGCTTAATGCAGGAAAAAATGTTATACAAAAAGCTGAGCTTTCTGTATTACTTTCATCCTGCATTAGGCAACCGCCTGCTTATATACAAACCCGTGTTTATTCGTTAAGGTATCGCTTTAGATAGGGTTTACTGTATCTATTTCTGAAAATCGACCATGCACCATTCCACAATGACCTTTCATCATGCAATGAAATGTGTTCCCTGTCCAAGCACTCGCCTGCGTTTGCTTTTCGCTCAAATTATTTTAATCCTTCGACAGCCATGCCCACTCAAAGAGAAAATTGGAACCCATCCATCGTTTATGTGAGAGATTCTTGCAAAAGAAATAGTTGCATATCCTGATGAAAACGTTTTCATTCATTGACATACAGCAGAACATGTCATAAGCGGTCATCCATTTATTGAATATGTGTCTTAAAAAGCATTGGTTGTTTAACGTAGAGCAAAGGTAATACAGAAATCTTCTATAGGAGTTTTCTGCATTAATTTTGACCTACATTAAGCTACCACCTGCCTTACAGACCGACCCATTATTAGACTTCTTTTTGATGGCCGTTTAATAAGACAGGCTCTACTGTATAGTAAACGGTACACGCCATGATCTGGGGGCTCATTCAAAATTACTCTAATCTGGGACTACACTGCTTGCTTCGATCGCATGTGTGAGATTGTATGGGTTTATAGGTTACTCCTTTACTTGATAGAGACACCTATTTATAGTAACACATTTGCAAAAAGAGTAGACCTAGATCAGGCATCTATTGTAGAAACTATTTGACCTGGGTCTGGTTTGTTTGAAATAATAAAAGTACTATAATAGAACATGTCTTAAGCGGCCATTTATTTATTGACCAGTGAAGTCAGAAAAAAACAGATGGTTGCTAAATGCAGGGCAAAAGTAATACAGAAAGCTCCCAAAGGAGCTTTCTGAATAAATTATTACTTTTGACTTGCATTAAGCTACCACCTGCCTTACAGATCAATAAATAGACATCTTTTTGGTGGCCGCTTAAGATAGGCTCTACTGTAATTAATATTCAAGATGGGCGGAGTATGGCATGAATATTCATTAGGTAAATGGTTTTAAGCATTCTCCTGCTGTTATAAGCGCCCGTGTGTATTTTATACACGAAGTGGCCACTTTACAGAAGTTCTATTATATCTAGTAGTTTTCAAACCCTTAAAACCTAACAAGTATTTGAGTAAATACGTTTATTTGTTTTTTATTATAATTGACTTAGCCCTTACAACGCGCTACAAAAATAATGTCTATTCAAAATAGGACCGTGTGCAGTTTTGACTACTTCCAATTCGATCTAGTTTTTGGGACACCGAGTGTCAAACAGCTTGGATCCAGATGAGATGCCGAGTTACTCGGCGTCTCATCTGGATCCAACCTGTTTGCAATTTCGAGTCAAGTGGCGAATAGCGATAAAATGGTTAAAAGGTGTGTCTAACAGCAGGTTTGCTCATAAAATATTGATTTAGTCATAAAAGTATACTGCTACTGATAGAATAGAACAGAACTTCAACTACAGTTCTCTTCATGATTAGTTATAACCAGACCAGACTTAATTGACAGACTCAGTTAACCCTTTCCCTCATATAAACGTGTTTTCACGCATTTGCAAACAGAGAAGACCCAGATCAGACGGCTCCTAGAGGAGCCGTCTGATCAGGGTCTGCTCTGTTTGCTAATAGAATTTGATATATCTGTTTCTTTACTTTCTAAAATGACTACAATGTTCCACATTCAATATTTAATTATAGCTATTTTGTCCATGAATATTCCGTAGGTATTGAAATTCGAAATAAACATAGAACAGGGAAAGGGTTAAGCTAAGGTATTGCTTAACCCTTCTCTTGCTGTTCACGTCAATATACCAACCTGTAAATAGTGCATGCCCTAATGAGACAGCTCCTGCAGGAGCTGTCTCATTAGGGTCTGCACTATTTACAAGTTGATTGTGCAACCAGTTTACTCCACAGCAGTGATTGCACAGAGAAATATTTGTAGACAGCCAAGATATATGTAATTATACAAAATGACATAGGCAAAGGAGGAGACATGTATTTCAAAATTCAACAAGAGAAGGGTTAAAATGTATCGTGAAATATAGACCTGAGAATAATACCAGAACCAGTATATACCATTATCTTAATGTAGTTACATTTTCGCCACATCAATGCAATTATCAGCGCTCATATAAACAATATTACTCTCACGTGACTTATGGAACAAACAAGTGCATATCTTTTAGCCCTCTCACGTGACTTATGGAACAGACAAGTGCATATCTTTTAGCCCTGACATCATTAGCTGATTTTTATAATGACTTATGAGCAAGTTGTTTTCTATGGCAGAAATTGTAGAATCAGATTTATATTTTCACAAGCAAACGGAGCAAACTTTGACCATATGCTCCCACTGGAGGCGTCTGATCCAAGTCTAATCCTTTAAACCTTTCTTTCATATACAATGTAAATGCATGTTGACGCATTTGTAGAGTAGACCCAGATCAGACGGCTTCGAATCTACGTTTGTGAGTATACCGTCACCTGTGACGATAAGATAATAATGATGATGAGACAAATTGTTTTCACTACTCAGAGTCGTTTCTGTAAGACGATTGTAATGAGTAGTCACACCTAAGAATATGGCGGAAAAAATGAAGAGAATCCTGCTTAGAACGTAATAACATACTCATCTTATTTAGAGCCTTTGTGAAACTCTTTACTACATCATAACCTGTCGAAAGCAGCCACTAAAAGAGGTCTAATTACCGGTCTGTAAGGCAGGTGGTAGCTTAATGCAGTAGTACTGTCTGCCCCAAAAGGAGCTTTCTGCATTACTTTTGACCTGCATTAAGCAACGACATACTTTTGAAGACTCGTGTCTTCAATAAATGACTGGCAGCTTAAGACGTGTTCTACCGTTCTTGTTAGGTATAATTTGAAAACACGAGTCACGGTAAAGACATTGGAGCTATCACGAAAACCACGGGTGGCCTGTTATAAAAGTTGTCAAGTATACTGTTTTAAGGTCGGACCTGTGTATTTACGTCAGTAATCTTGAAAATAATTTGCAACTTTTTCTGTGTTCATGAACATTAACCCTTTCTCGTTCTAAGCACGACTTGGTTTGCATTTGCAAACAATTTCGATCTAGATGAGATGCCGAGTAACTCGGCCTCTCATCAGGATTCAAATTGTTTGCCACTGGGCTAAGAGTTTCCTAAACAATTACGCCAGTTGGATAATTAAAACAAATGCTTCAATGACATTTTCAGCTCACATCATTATTGATAACATGAGAAGGGTTAGAATAGGCTCACAGGCAGACATTACTACAAAACTTAACCCTTCGCTTGCTATTCACGTCAATATACCTACCTGTAAATAGTGAAGACCCAGACGAGACAGCTCCTGCAGGAGCTGTCTCATCAGAGTCTGCACTATTTTCAAGTTTGTTGTGCAACTAATGCACTCAACAGCAGTCATTGCACAGCGAAATACTTGTACACAGTGAAGATATATGTAATTATACAACAGGGCATGGGTAAAGAAGGAGAAATGTGTTTTAAAATTCAGCAAGAGAAGGGTTAATCTTCAAATCGCAAACACAAACATCACTTTGAAGTGTATTGAAGTGTGGCCCAACGAAGCAATATGCGTATTGCCTTACTTATTTCTTGCCTGTTTGATGTTCATGTGAGAAATAATGCCATCATGAATATTTATTAACTGATATTCTTATAATGTAAAGTTTTCAAGAGATTTTTTTTGCTTTGGCAAAAATTGAAACAGATCTATATCAGGTCAAAAGCAAACAGAGCAGACCCTGATCAGACGACTCCTTTTTTAGCCGTCTGATCTGGGTTTATTCTGTTTGCAAATGCGTGAAAACGCGTTTAAGGAAAATGGTTGGGGAAGTTTTCTTATTTGCCATCAAACGCTGTCAATAAACTCCTCGTAGAACCTTTGATATCAACCATTTTCCTTCTAATCGCCACCTTATTGGCACTTGCAAACAGTTTGGACCCAGATGAGACGCCGAGTAACTCGGCTTCTCATCACGATAAAAGGTATTTGACATACTTGATCAATAGCTCCTTAAAAAGATTGAAAAATCGGGTGTAAGTAAAAATTGCAACAGGTCAGGATTTTAGCAGACTTTATTTTTAGAGGATGAGAAGGGTAAGGATGTTTAGTATTACACTAGACAAGTTAGTCTAATACAGCAGACGCCGTCTTAAGCTGCCATAAAAATAGGTTTAATTATGGGTCTGTAAGGCAGGTGGTACTTGATACAGGTCAAAGTAATGCAGAAAGCTCCTATAGGAGCTTTCTGCTTTACATTTGACCTGTATCAAGCAACCATTTGCTTTTAAAGATTCACATGGTCAATAAATGACTGACCGCCAAGGACAGGTTCTACTGTACTTATTTTCTCAGACATGGAGGGTAGGTTGGGAGTATATTATTATCAACAATATCCTTTCGTGACATGGACGGCCCACTGTATAAAAGTTTATTTCGCTACCAAATAGTGTCGTCTGCAAGTTATCGTCTGCTGCAACTTTCGTTTGTTTAATTGTGTACCTTTTGTACTAAAAAAACATTGCCACAGTAACAAACATTTTGACTCCTGACGAGACACCGAGTTACTCGACGTCTCATCTGGATCGAAACTGTTTGCATAGGTAATCAGGAATGCGACATTGGCAGCGAAAGGGTTAAGTAGCTTTGAAGTACAATAAATGAGTTGTATTGAAAGTCAACAGGAATATTGGATTCTTCTAGACTATATAACATTGAAGAGCATGTTTGGCGTTTACAATTAATCATTAACAATGCGGGTAACAAGTCAGCAAATTATTTTGCAAACAATGTAGACCCATATGAAAGGGCTCCTAGAGGAACCCTCTCACCAGGGTCTGAACTGTTTGTCATGTTATATAATACCTTTCTTTAGAAAAATCCCTATAGATATTGACCCGTTTAAAATTTAGAACAGTCCATTTGAAAATGTATCGTTGCAAGGGTTAATATGATCACCCGCGGTGTACGACCTACACCCGGTTCTTTAATAGGTTTCGATTTAAATTCTGATAGTCTATACGAACAACTTTAGAACCACACGAGACGCCGAGTAATAAGGTGTGTAACTGTGACCAACAATGGATGTAGCTATATCTTTGTAAAAAGGGAATTGAAGTATACTTTTTAGAAGTCAATTACATTTTAGCGTGTAAAGAGTTAAGCCACTGAAAATTTTCTATAGATTGTTGGATTGTATCATTTAAAACGGATCAATGATTACTGCCTGGTAATTTATTTTCCTTCGTCGGAAAATCACATAATGCCTGTGTAGTGTGTTCACGTGAGACAGTATTCGTTGAAAACATGGTAATATAATTTGGATCAAACAGGGATCATATTGTCTTGATTTGAGTTGTAACTCATTCAACGCTGAGTTTACACAGGGGAATAGCCCATCACTGTTAAGCTATAGAGTCCACTCTGTATGAAAGGCTTACATTTCCAAAGGATTTGAATGACAAACCGTGCAGAACCTGATCAGAGGACTACTCTAGGACTCATCTAATCTGGGTCTACACTTTTGCAAATGGCGTACAACGCGCCCGGTTTGAAAGGGTTAAGGCTCTATCAACGTTTGGGGCGATAGTTTGCACAGTAATGTAATGAGACCAATCATGTATCAACATAGGAGTCTGGAAAAGCAGAAGCTATCTGCATGATCATTCTCCTGCATTAAGATACCATCTGTTTTTAAAAGTCTGGGTCCATGCTTATAAAGTTTTTTAGTTGAGTCTGAGTTCGTTCTCAAGCTTTTGACTGGTCAGATTTGAGTTATCAAGCTTTTGATTGGTCAGATTTGAGCCAATGGCTCAAATCTGACCAATCAAAAACTTGAGAACGAACTCGGACTCAACTAAAAGTTTTATAAGCATGGACCCAGAATTAAATTTCTATAAAGTGGTGTAAGTGTAGTAAAAGACAGAAAGCAAATAATCTCTTGGAACGTATAGAATATTATGTATGTATTAATTAGAAATATGTGGTCTAATTTTATACCTTCCCTTTTCAGAATAAACCGAAATACATCGAAAACCTGTGGTCAGGGACAAGTCTTTATCTGCTACACGACTGGAACAGTACCATCAACCATGGGGACTCTGCATTCAATACTTGTTGTGACACCACCAGACGCCAGTGATGGCTCAAAGTACACATACCAGTGTCGCAAGGCAGGCAACCTTTGATACAGACCCAGACAGAGCCAAAATAAAACGAGGAACACTTAAACTCCCCGTAATACAAGCAGAGGATACACACAGAGTCACAGACTCAAACTCAAAATCAGGTGAAAAGAAAACAGTTGAGAGTAAAGGAAAGCTGACTGCTAATACAGAAAAGCCACGTGTCTCAACGACCAATAAACGTGAAAATGCCACTGAAAAACATGTAAGTGCCACTGAAAATCGTAAGTCAGATACCAAAGGCCCCAAGCCCGAAACAAATAGTAATCAGTTAAGTGAAAAACAAAAGAGATTGAATGCATTAAACCAGGCTCATAAAACTGCTGGTGCAAAGGTGAAAGAAACAGAGCCTGCACACAAGGAAGAAACGAATAAGACATCTGTGTTGAAGGATTTAAATTCCAAGAGGAGTAAAAGTCCAGAGAAGAAACAGAATAATCAAAAGACACCAGACAAAGGTGATAAAGAAGTTGAAAATAAAACTATCAAAAGTAAGGTTACCGACTCCGTTTCAAAAAGAGACAAAAGCCCAAGCAAAAGGGACCATAGCCCCCAAAAGG
Source organism: Azorinus chamasolen (assembly GCA_963576725.1). Classification (NCBI taxonomy): domain Eukaryota; kingdom Metazoa; phylum Mollusca; class Bivalvia; order Cardiida; family Solecurtidae; genus Azorinus; species Azorinus chamasolen. The sequence goes on along the minus strand of OY755236.1, from coordinate 77,816,177 downwards.
AAACATTGTCAGAACAAAGTAAAAAAGTGAACGAAAGTAAATTTAATGCGAAAAGTAGCAATGGTTCAAAAGACAATAACAATACAAGCCATACAGTAAACAGCACTAGTCAAAAGAAGAAACCAGCAAATGAGTCACCATCTGATGATCACAAACGAAAAGAACAGGCTATAAAAAGCCACTCAGTCAAGGTAGAAGAGCCCAGCAATAAAACCGAAAAAATAAAAAGTTCACATGTTAAAAGTCCTATCAAGCATCAGTCTAAAGACGTAACTATCGATAAAACTCAAAAAGGCACATCGGTAAAGATAGAAGAACCAAAGACTAAAAAGTCAGAGGTAAGCCAACGGAACAGAAGTCCAGAGAAAAGTACAAAAAGTCCTAAGCCAAGCTCTAAAGACCAACCGTCCGAATCCACTGCTATAAAGGAGAATCGAAAGACCAAACATCATTTGGCTCCGAGCGATACAGCTACAACAACAATAGTATCTAAATCACCAGATGAAAAATTAGTGACAGAACGAGGTAGAAGTCCAGAAAAGAAGGTATCAAATTCAAAGAAAGAAGACAAAGACAAGACTGATCGTACAAAACCCAACAAAGAAGATAAAACTACTACAGTGTCAGTTGAAGACAACAACGGTTCGCCCACAACAAAAAGCAGCTTACTACCTTCAAATAGTGCACCGGCAGAAACAAAGCTAACGGATACTAAAATTACGACTGTATCTGAAAAACATTCACTTTCAAACAAACGAGAAGTTAATGATAATTCTTCAAGTGATAAAAGCCCTGATAAAAGCCCTAGTGAAAGAAATGGGGTTGATTTGACGACTGCCTTTGCCTTACTTGTTACGGAAGGATCTAATCATATTAAAGACAATCTAGAACAAGAGCCTACCAAAGTTACAGTAAACACACCAAATAGTCCTGATAAAGAAAACGATCGGAATAAAGAGATAAATCATGAAAATGAACATAAGGATACTCTACCTGAATTAAAAATACCAACTAGTGAATCAGTTAGGGAACATAATAATTCTGAAAACAGCAAGAGTATTGTAAGACAAACATATGTGATTTCTCCATCACCAACTAAGCTTGAAAGAGGCAAGGAAGCAAAAAGTCCAAGTGGCAATATATCGGAACTTGTAGTAGAACCTATTGAAATAGAAGCAAAACCAAAAGGACAAAAAATGCAGGGAAGAGAGTCTTATGAGCAGGTTTATGCTGAACGCAATACCTTACTAAAGGCCGAATATACTTATAGAAAAAGAATCAAACAGCTAGAAGATGAGGCCAACGGATTTCTGAAGACCATTGAAGATTTTACATCAGAAAACAGACAACTGCGTGACAGAGTTGATACTCTAGAAAATGATATCAGAAACAACGGTGACAGAAATGCACATGAGAAAGTGTCGCAGCTAGAGAATGACAAAATTAAACTTGAAAGTAGAATAAAACAGCTTGAGCAGCTTGCAAACAGTAATGCTAATGTAAGTGAAGGTAACGATGCAATGGCAAAAGAAATCAGAGAACTTAAAGCACAGGTAATAAAATTACAAACAGAAAACCAAAGTCTCAATGAAGAAAATATAAAACTCAAATCTGAAAATTATGAAAATGTTAAAAAACTACATGCAGCAGAATCAGAAGCAAAGTCTCTTGCCACAAGTGTCACTGCTGTTGAATCAGAAAAGATGGATAAAATTCAAGACCTTAAAAATGAACATTCCCGTGTTGCAAAAGATACTTCAGCTCTTCGAAAGAAAAACGAGGAGCTTGGGAAAAAGGTAGAAACACTTGAATTTGAAAATGCATCACTATCAGAGACTTTATTACAGAAGAAGAATGAGTTAAAAGAGATTATGACAGTTATGAAGGATGAAAACAAGTTTGACAATGACATTAAAGATTTAACAAATCAGGTTTCAAAGCTTCAGAAAGACAAAAAAGACATGGAGATTACCCACACAAAGGAGTTAAAAACTGCCATGGATGCACTTGAAGAACTTAAGACAAAGTCTGATAGCAGTGCAAAGGATCTGCATGAACTTAAAATAAAGTCAGATGAAATGGAAAAGGAATGCAAGTTGCTAAAGAAAGAAAACAAGACTATTGAAAAGGTGAAACAATCACAAGAGACTGAAATTGCAAGTCTAAATGCAAAACTAGAGAAATTTAAAGAAGATTTAAAAGATTCACGGGAGAAGCATGAAGCACATATCAATAAGTCAAAGTCTGATACTTCTGACCTGAAAGGTGCTAAAGAAAATGCTGAAGAGCTAAACAGAGACCTGCAAAAAATTGTAGCAGATAAAGAAAATCAAATAACCAGACTTATTTCCCAGCTTGATGCTGCCAGAAAAGACAAAGAAAAAGAATCAAAGACACTTCAAAGTGAAAAAGAAAGACTCGAGGCTGAAAATGAAAGGTTAAAATCGCTTGAAACAAACCTAGGAAGGACTGAGTCTGAATTCAAACATACTGTTGGAAAATTAGAAGATGCTGAACTGAAAAAGAAACAGCTAAGCATTCAATTACAGGACAAAGGATTTGAAATTTCAAATATGGAACAGCAAGTGTTTGAACTGAACATGAAACTGGACAGCAGTGCCAGGAGAATCAGCCAACTTGACAAAGAAAAACGAGAGCTTGAAGATGACAGGCGAGAATGGGGCGTGAAGAAGGAAAAGCTGAATGACATCGAGGCTAGTAACAAACGCCTGACAGAAGAAAATAAGAGACTGAGAGGCCAGCTTGAGATGACCAGCTATGCATCAGACTACAGACCTCCAGAGCCTGATAAGAACAGACAGGTGGTGGAAGCATGGGTAAATGACGACAGTTCAAAAACAGCTCAACATGCAATGTATGTGCAAAAGGAGAAAAAGAAAGTGCAAATAGTGCCAAATCCAACTAATTTTAAGAAAAGAGCCAATTTCAGCAAATCAAGCCCAGTCAAGTCATCATCAAAGACAGTTGCTCACAAAAGTGAGCCACCCAAAAATACTGTTCGATCTAGCAGGAGTCTTGAGGATTTGAGAAGAAGTCCAAATGGCAGATCACCAGATTCTGAGCCAAGTTTACCAGAGCTCCAGAAAGAAACAAGACTTACTACGCATGGTAGCATTGGGTCATATGGTGGCACTGGATCTTATGGGTATTCACAAATTCACAGAAACAGGATTAAAGCAATGCATAAGAAAGTGTATTAGATTATATTTATAATCAAGCTCATAGTCCAAACTACTTACAGAAAACAGAAGTATTCAGTGAACTTTACAATGTGATTTAAATCTGTGATATGGTATAGTAAAACCTCATTACTTCAAAATGTTAGTATTTTAATGAAGGATTGATGCCTTTTTAGGAAGGCGGTTGCTTAATGCATGGTGATAGTCTTGCAGAGATCTCCTAGAGGAGCTTTCTGCATGACTTTCACCCTGCATTAAGCTGCCAGCTGTCTTAACCCTTTCCCTGTTCAATATTCATGTAAGAAATAATGATATCATAAATATTTATTAGATGAAGTTTTTATAATGTTAGCTTTTCAAGGGAATATTTTGCTTAGACAAAACACGTAGAATCATAAATTATATACATGTATATCATGTCAAAGGCAAACAAAGCAGACCTTGATCAGATAGTTCTTATAGGAGCCATCGGATATGGGTCTACTCTGTTTGCAAATGCATGAAAAGGCCTTTATAAAGGAAGGGTTTAAAGCCGATAATATTACTTGATTTCGTTTTTGAATAATTAAGTTTTTACTGTACATACAGTGCTCCCTCCCTACAACGACCCTCTCAATAACGATTCCCTCCTTACAACAACGCATATCACTATTTCCGAAACAACGTACAAGGCTCCAGAAACAACTTTTTTCCATCATATTTTCTTTATACCTCCATCAAACCCTATGTTGTGACCACTCTTTAGAATCGTCACTTTTTGACGATTCTAAAGAGTGGTCACAACATAGGGTTTGATAGAGGCATAACGGTTTTAGTTCTCGAAATACACCTTATCTGGGAAGCTAATTATGTTTTATTTTCTCTCCCTATAACAACTCCCTCTGAACAACACATACAATCTCCGTATCCCAAAGGGTGTGTATGTCAGCTGGTGAAAGTTTACTCCATTCATGTAAGAAATAATAAACTCATGAATATTGTAGTGACCCAGTTTTCTCGTAACATCAGGTCAAATGGGGTCAAGCATGACTATGTAAAGAAGGACCGATTTTACCTTTAATTCTCTACTATGCAATGTGACAGTTATCTAGCAATGTGTAATAGGACTAGATCTTCCTAGGACTATCAGATTTTACCTTATATCCTTGATTTCCATGATGATAATAAGGTTTTATGTTGATGGAACTTGAGTAGTTTGTAACTGCCGCCATATTGGAATTGCATTGTGGGACAGGTATTTTGATACATTCTATTTATATCCGCGTCTCTTCTCTGTCAAAATCTCTAGTTTATCAAGTTTAATCCAAAAGTCTACAAAGTCCATATTTCTGCAGTTTGATCCTGGGTGGCAGCAACAAACCTCAGACATTTTAGAATTTAAAGGTAAATTTTGTTATAGAAAGTTAATTTAAGAAAGTGTTTAATTTTCAATTCTTTATCGATGTGTACTGTATTTTTGGTATTCTTAACATGTATAGCGCAATGACGTTGCACCAGAATCTCACCAAACCCCACAGTTTTCACACCAATGTTGATGTGGAACGACGTGCAAAGTTCCACAAGCGACGTTTGTGAGATTTTTGTGCAATTGTTACCTTGGATTCACGTGCTTGGCACGTAATTTCGTTCTTTGGGCTATAAAAGACGCCGTTTTCGGCAGTTCAGGGACTTCGCACTGGTTAATCATAGAAACCACCTCTATATTAATCGCTATCTTTAGGTTGATATTTAATTCTACTCTTTTATTTTAATAAGTTCATAGATCTACTTTAATACTTTTATGAATATACTTAGCGTGAGGCTTTACTGTTGCTTGATTCTTATGCTCAAGCTTTAAGAGTAGCCTTAGAGATAATAATTCTTTATCTGAACTTAAAGCATTTGGAATAGAAGACATAGATCTATTTTATTCTTTTACTCTATTTTTCTTTAATAAATTATAGATCTAAATTATGATCGCTGACTCTTGATATTAGGAATTAAACATATACTGTTCACTCCTTGGGGAAATACTGGATGGTCATTAATAGTGATAGATCTATAGTGAAAACTGGGTAGACCCAGACTTTAATTGTTTATTGTTAGGCATAGATCTGAGAGATATATTGATCAGTTCCCATTTGAATCCAGATATTTGTTGACTGTACTGGTGAATAAAGAGAGGGAACCAGAATTACATTGCTATCTTTATTTCACACTTCCTTCCTGTTCTCTTTTAATTTATTTAAGCGAAGTCCATTTTAGTTCACTTATTTACAAACTTTTGGTGTCGAGCGAGTCTGATCACGCTACCCATATACCGAGAGACTGCTCGGCACGTGCTTCACGAGCGCACTACATATTTCATGGTGGCAGCGGTGGGATCTTCTAAATTTTAACACAGTAGATCCAGTGATACGAACCTTATAAGATGCCTAGAAGAAAGCTGATGAGTGACAGACTATCAGTGATTGAAGGCGAGGGTGACGAAATATCTGAGATCGACCTCGAGAAAGAGGAGGTGACCAAGGCGCGTGTTGACCTAACCAACATTGAACAAACCAGGGTGGATCCAGAAGATGCAGAGGTTACCAACAGTAATGGGGACAGAGATCTGGAGATTCTAATCAATCAAAGTCCACCAACTATGATGGCAGACGGTAATGGGAGTACCATACCAATGGGTCTGGTTGACAATAGGCATACAGAGTGGCAGTCACATGGAATGACTCAAGCAGAGTCACAGTCATATGAAGTTGGTAGACGTCATAGGGGTATCCACCTGAACAATGAACAAGCATGCGGAAACATGGGTGATATAACTCAGGTTTTGAAATCTGTCGTCTCAGCATTACTGGAGCTCAAGAATAATTCTGATACAACGCAGCCTAATGAGAGAGAAGCTGTGGTGCGACATGCTGATGGTGAAACATCAGGGCAGAACAGGTCTATGACAAGTCCTACAGCAGCAGCTGGAGAGGACCGACGGGTTAGACGCCATGCACACAGGGGCTGTGATATGTCACAAGCTGAGCAAGAAGGCATTGATGCAAACAATTCACATCAACCGAGGGTAGAAGGTCCCAGAAGAAGCTCTATGATAGCGGCTAGCAGATACACTCCAGCTCAATTCTCTGATGAAAGACCACACATAGATGAGCATAGGCGGGTACCGAGACATTATGAGGGAAATCAATATGACAGAGAGGCAAATCAGCGAGATGTCAGTTCCCCAACTCGGAATGCTCGATTGCAAGGGAGACAATTTGGACCAAGGGGGATAACCCGAGCAATGCCAAATGCTGCAGAGTTAAAGTTACCGGCTTTTACAGGAAAGGAAAGCTGGCAAGTCTGGATAAACCGCTTCGAAATGATTGCTGCTAGACGTGGCTGGGATGAAGACACCATGTTGGATCAGTTATTGCCTAGACTCCAAGGAGAAGCAGGTGATTTTGTATTTATTCAACTGCCAAGGTCTACATGGTCTGATTATTATGAGCTCATAAAGGAACTAAATAGCAGATATAGGAGAATTGAAACATCAAAAACATTTGCAGCCAAGTTTTCAAGGAGAGTCCAAAGGGTTGGAGAGACAGCAGAGGAGTTTGCAGCTGAGCTGAAAAGATTGTATGACAGGGCACACAAGTCAAGAGACCAACATATCAGGCAAGAGGACCTTGTGAGACGATTCCTTGATGGTCTTCGTGATGATGAAGCAAGATTTGAGGTTGAGTTTCATAAGGAACCAGATAATATTGATGATGCAGTCTACCATGTCGTTAATTTCATACAGACTAGAAGACAGTGTTATACTGACCACCCCCCAGATAAGAAGGCAAGGAAGTATGCTTGTAGAACAGTGCTTGACAATGGTTACAGTGGTAGCGAAGATAGCTCAGAAGACGAGAATACAGATAACTTAGAAAATGCCAGACGGGTCCCAGTTAAAGAAATTGAAAAGCAGCAGGCAAGTAAAAGGAAAACGTCACCTGATAACGAAGTAAAGCAGATGAAAGATGAAGCATCCGAGAACACAAAGCTTTTGAAACAGTTACTGCAAAAGATAGAAGAGTTGTCTAAACCTAGTTGTCCAAATATACAAAATGGAGCCTCCCAAGATAAGCCAGCACTGAAGGAGCCTGGCCGACGAACTAATGTGACATGCTTCAAATGCGGTAAGACAGGACACTATGCTCGAGAATGCAGATATAATGGCTGGCAGAGCATCAACAATGCTAACAACCATCCATTACATAGCGGTAGACAGGGAATAAGCAGACCGGTTCAGAACAATAGTAACAGTACTTTAAACTAGAAAGGGCTATCTCTCAAGGCCAGAGGGAAGCCCAGCTGGATAAAAGGGGCCATGATTACTTAGAGAATTTGAAATCTGTTAAAAGAAAGAAAACTTTGTCAGATGGTGTTTATGTTAAAGGAATAGTTCAAGGCTTGCCCGTATTATTTGCTGCAGACAGTGGAGCATCAAAGACAGTGATAGCAAAACATGTGTATGACAAACTTGACGTCAAGACACGACCGCAACTCGGTAAATCAGTGAGTTTGGTTGGTGCAGGCGGGTCATCATTGAAGCAATATGGCAAGGCTGTCTTCGACGTAGATCTCGGGCCAGTGCATTTAAAGCAGGAATTGATAGTAGCTGACATAGATGATGAGGCTCTACTTGGAGTAGATATTTTGCAGAATGGCAAAGGGGGTCCAGGAGACATGCTACTGAGCAAAGGGAAACTTTTACTTCAAGGGAGAGAAGTACCGCTCATTCAAATCGGCATTCCTGACCGGATGAGAAAAGTTACAGCAGCAGATGACTTTGTCATTCCACCACAAAGTGAGGCAGTGCTTGATGTGTTTATAGAAAGAAAAGAGTCAGATGACTGGTGCCAGGCCTGCAATTACATAGTAGAGCCCACAGAGCATTTCCGTGAGGAATACCCATTGCAGATGGCGAGGGTGCTCGTCAATATAAATAATGGTGCCACCAGTAAGGTGAGAGTGCTAAACCCATTTCTTACTGCGGTGACCGTTAAACAAGATTCTGTTGTTGGACAGGCAGAAGCAGTGGAGGGTATACAGTCTATACTAACAAGACATGAGTATGAGCCAGAAGAATCAAGTAACTGCAGCGTGCGGCGGGTTATATTTGAGAGTGCGAGGCAAGCATCAGCCCACCCATTAAACACCACAAGTGAAGCAAGAGTCCCAGAACATTTACATGATCTATACAAATCTTCAGCAGAGAGGCTGGACCCTAAGGAAAGGCAGCAGATGGCAAACATGCTTCATAGGTTTCAAGACTGTTTCTCGAGGCATGAATGGGATATTGGCTTGACTAACCTTACGGAACACAACATAGAGACGGGAGACGCCCCTCCCATTAAGCAACGTCCTAGGAGGGTGCCATTAGCATTTGCCAATGAAGAGAAGAAGGCCATTGAGGATTTACTGGCGAAGGGGGTCATAAGAGAGAGCACATCTCCATGGGCAAGCCCAATTGTCTTAGTCAGAAAGAAATCAGGAGATGTAAGACCATGTGTAGACTACCGTCGTGTTAACCAACTGGTGAAACCAGATGGCTACCCCATGCCAAGAGTGCAGGATTGCTTAGATGCAGTAGCAGGCGCAACTCTGTTTAGCACTTTTGACTTGACCAGTGGATATTTTCAAATCCCACTTAAGGAATCGGACATACCAAAGAGTGCATTCGTTTGTAAATTTGGGCAGTATGAGATGACAAGAATGCCATTCGGTTTAAATAATAGCTGTAACACTTTTCAGCGTACAATGGAACTTGCACTACAAGGCCTTCAATGGGAGACTTGCCTCATATACATTGATGATGTCATAGTTTTTGGAACTACATTTCAAGAGCACATGGACAGAGTAACACAGGTGCTTGAGAGAATACAGCAGGCAGGGTTAAAGCTTCGACCTGATAAATGCAAACTGCTCCAGACAGAAGTTATCTTCCTTGGACATGTGGTTTCAAGTGAGGGGATTAGGCCTAATCCTTCCAACATCTCCAAGATAATGGAATGGCCTGTACCCAAAACTGCAAAAGAGATAAGACAATTCGTAGCAATGGGATCTTATTACAGAAAATTTGTGAAAAATTTCGCAAAGATTGTGAGACCTATGGTAGATCTCACAAAGAAGGACAGTACATTCATTTGGAGCTCAGCATGTCAGTCTGCATTTGAAGACCTGAAAAAGGCACTTGTGAGCCCAGAAATCATGAGCTACCCATTGCAAGATGCAGGAGCTTTCATACTAGATGTAGATGCATCAGATGTCGGAATAGGGGGTATCCTTCATCAAGTGCAAAATAACCGGGAGATGGTCATATCTTATGGCAGTAGAGCCTTGAACAAGGCTGAGAAGAATTACTGCATTACGGAAAAGGAGTTGTTAGCAGTAAGGTATTTCGTAGAATACTACAGACAATATTTGCTTGGCAGACACTTCATTGTTCGAACAGATCACCAAGCATTAAGGTGGCTATTTAGGCTGAAGGAGCCAAAAGGCAAGACCGCTAGATGGATTGAGATTCTCTCCCAATACGACTTTGAGGTCGAGTACAGACCAGGTAAGAAGCAGGGACACTGTGATGCCTTGTCAAGATGCCAAAACCCCAGAGAATGTGATTGCCCAAGTGTGGATACCATGGAACCACTCAAGTGTGGCCCATGTAAGAAATGTTGGAAACGAAGTCAGGACATGATGCTACAAGGTCTGTATGATGAAGTGCAGTTTCCCACACTATCTGAGGGAAATCAAGAGACAGTGTCCGGTATAGCAGACGAGAAGCAAACTCAGACAGTTGGCGATGTAAGCTGTATCCGACCAGTCAAACCATCAAGTAACTCGAAGACAAGGACCTCACCTTATACCTGGACATGGGCTGGAGGTCAATCAATAGATGACATCAGAGAACTTCAGGAGAAAGATGTGGCAATTGGTCCCATACTTAAAGCTAAACAGAAAGGCGATCGACCAAGTAGCCAGGAGGTAGCAGGTTTGAGCCCAGCTTCCCGACATTACTGGGTGATATGGGATATGCTATCACTGCTGGATGATGTGCTGTTTAGAACATTTACAAAGAGAGATGGTACAGGGGAATACCTCCAATTTGTGGTGCCACAGACAATGAGGAGTAATATACTACACCAGATGCATGATTCGCTCCTATCAGGACACTTTGGGTCCAAGAAAACAACAGAGAAGACATTACAAAGGTTCTATTGGTATGGTTTGAAGTCAGATGTCGCTGTGTATGTCAAGGGGTGTGATGTCTGCGCAGCTGACAAGAAGCCAATGAAGACACCTAGGGCCCCTATGGGGACAATAAAAACAGGCGCTCCATTTGATGTGCTAGCAACAGATTACCTTGGGCCCCTTCCCTTGACGAATCGAGGTAATAGGTACATCCTACTGGTAACTGACCTGTTTTCAAAGTATGTGGAGATCTTCCCAGTAGCAGATCAAACAGCCGAGACCTGTGCTTGTATTATACTGAATGATGTCATTTCCAGATGGGGTTGCCCACTCAACTTACACAGTGATCAGGGGCGCAACTATGAGAGCATCTTGTTTCAGGAGTTGTGCCGAATGTTAGAGGTGAGAAAGACAAGAACAAGCCCCAGAAATCCAAAGTGCAATGGCCAGACAGAGAGATTTAACCGCACTATGTTAAGGATGATAAAGGCCTATCTGTGTGGCGAGCAAATTGACTGGGATTTGAATTTGGGCTGTATTGCTGGAGCCTATAGGGCTACACCCAACACTTCGACGGGTCTAACACCAAATATGATGGTGATGGGAAGAGAAATTAGACTTCCATCAGAGTTAGTATTTTCAAGCACCATACAAAAGAGTAAAGAGGAGGTAACTACTTACGGTGCCTTTGTCCATGGAATGCGACAGAGAATGCAACATGCACACGAGATAGCCAGACAACACTTGTCTACAGCTGCTAAAAGGAATAAAGAAGCCTATGATGTAAAAACGATGCTTCACAGATATCATCAAGGGGATGTAGTTTGGTTCCTCTCTGAGGCTAGGAAGCTCGGTGTGACCCCTAAGTTAGAGAAGGCTTACCAGGGTCCGTATCTCATCAAGAGGAAAATGTCTGACCAGAATTTTGTTCTGCAGATGGATTCTAATGGGACAGAACGACTCGTCCATCATGACAAGCTCAAGCCTTATGAGGGTACAAACATTCCTAAGTGGGTCAAGAGGGCAAGACAGAAATTGGCTGTGGTCCCAAGTGGACACATTCCGCCCCAGTAGATCTGATCCAGTAAAGCTGAATTTGTTTAGAAAACTGTTGTTTATATATTGTTAAAGATTTTCTTTGCATGTTGAAAACCTACATTATTTATGTTTAACCATTGATTGTCACTGGCTGAGCGCAGAAGCAGATAATTTAGAAGTAGCTCCACGGGAGACCAATCCATACACAATAGGCCGTTGCGGACAAGTCCTTTTACTGACCATTCGAGTAGACAGCTAAATAGAGGATATATGACCTGACAGTAAATGATGAATACAGGTAGATGACATACGGCTCGTAGCAGAGAAGAAAATGTCAGTCGAAGAGAGATGGAGAGGAAAGCGTAGTTGAAGCGACAGTTTTAATTCATGAAGTAGTAGCATGTGTCAAAGTGACGAGAAGTAAAGGTGGTTAGCCTGGGAAGAAAACAGAATGAGGTCTCAGAATACATAGAGACGATGAGAGTGGACTGATAAGCGGAAGAGGGATGAGCCTGAATCTTGACAAAATGGTCAACCAATGAATTCCTGACAGTGTGAAGATATAATATGACATAAGGGCTTATACACGTCATGTTTGTGAAACATTGTTATAATCAAATAAATTATATATATATGCAAATGAGCGGCTGGAACGGGCCATGGAGCGATCAAGCCAGTCCATGGCTCGTGAAGTGGAGCGCAACACCAGGGCCACGCGGTGTATGGAGAGGGCTCTACAGGAGCTAACAAAGGCCACAAATAAACTAGTGGGGGCATTGGAGAGGGAAGAGCGGAGAAGAGAACGGGTGCCAGAGAAAGGTCGAAGGTCACCAACGGTTACTAGCCAAAGGCATGGGTTAGGTCATAACCAAGCGAAACCACGCAGGAACTGAGGGAAGACCATTGCAGATACATGTTGTGCTGTTAACTTACGCGTTCAAGTGCTAATAATGTTAAAAATTACCTAATTCACTACAGAGACTGTAAAATTTATATCTGTCGCGAAGTGAATAACATACTGAACTTTTCTAATAAGTGTAATTGTGATACATCTGATATGATGGTGATATTAATTCTCATTTTCTATCGCGATCAAGTGGAAACAAGTGAACTCTAAATACCTGTGTGGCAGTTTTCTGAATAATTATCTATGGACAACGAACTGTTATAATAACCCAGCGATGTATCCAAACCAAGGAGCCAGGATCGGCCATATGAATTGTTCGCTCAACAGAATTGTAAAACATAACCTTTCTGTACAATAGATTAATTAAGATAGTAACAACCAGACATTAGGAAGTGATGGTCAAATTAAGCGTGATTAGGCCAAACAGCTACTGCTCTTACCTTGGATTACTAGTAATTGTAACAGTTACAGTAATCGTAGGTAAATTGATTTGAGAACAATCTTCCTAATGTCTGGTCAAAATGATGATGGCACTAATAGGAGTCAAAGTTGCCACATGGTACGAACATACATTTTGTATCTAGTACTATGTCTAATTTGACTGCAAGATACTGTTTGATAGACAGAAGTAAATCAATTATTAAATTCTGACACTAAGCTGCTTATATTTTAGTCTTACTGTTTGTGTGATTCAACAGTTTAGATAACATGTTTAATGTCTTGGTGCAAACATGGTTATATGAAATAACTAGAATTACTTGTATCTTATTGGTGGTGATAAGGTAATATAATGAGGATGGTCTGAAAGCTTCCGTTGTAAAAGTAATTCTGCAAGTGCAAAATAATTGTTAGCATCAATGCTAACATTTGCAAACAGTAAACTTGGTGACTATATAGTTGATACATTTAGCTATTAGGAATACTTGTCTTTAAATGTTAAAGTAGGTAATGACTTTATGTGCATTCAGGAGTAATATCAAAGTTAGCCAAGTGGTTGGAATTGGTGTGAACCACCAGAGCATGACATGATACTCAGTAATTAATATTAAATAGGTCTTGGTGATGTAAATTAATATTTATGGAATGGGAAATTCTTAGGCCATATTTGAGCCAAATTCACTTACATTAGTGTATAAAACCAACAGCTCATAACTGTTGATGATATTGAGTAATGACTGAAGGTATTACTGATATTTACTTTGAATGGCAAAGTAGTCATTCAGAGTATTGAGACATAGCAACTTGAAGTTGCTAGGGTAGCCTTTACGTTGATAGGGAATTAGCCAGATGACCGGTGTTGACATGAATCACTAGGGTGAACCACAAACATGTTTGTGAAGACCAATTTAACTTGGTGGATATTATAGGTGTACATGCCTGTGAGATGAGAGAATCTGTCTTGCATTACTTATGTTAGGCAGTGAGAGCTACTTTTGAGAGCTAGTATTAGATAACATGAAACGGTCTAAGCACTCGAGTGACTGCATTAATGACTTAGAGATGAAGTTAGTAGTTGCAGGTTGTGTGAACTACTTAACCAGATATATTGTACCTGCTATGTATTAGGTAACTTGAAGTCTGGAAAGATGGGATTGGTAGATCAACACCCCAGTGCAAAGTACAAATTTATACTGATGTGTTATTTCTTCCAATGCAACAACTTTGCTGTTGTAGCAATTTTAATGTGTATGACAATCATTGGTGCTATTATAGTGTTAGTACCTGCTCTGTATGCGGTAACTTGGAATTGAGAAGGATGTGATTGGTAGACCGACACTCCAGTGCAAAGTATAAATTTACACTGGAGTGTTACGTCTTCTAATACAGCAACTTTATTGTTGTGGTAATTTTAATATTTTCGCAATGATGTATGGTTGTGTCTATAATCATTGGTCTGATGTTTTTATAGCTGTAGTAGCCGCTCTGTACGCGGTAGTTTTAACTTGAAATTTAGGAAGGATGTTGTTGGTAGATCAACACTCCAGTGCAAATGATAAATTTACACTGGAGTGTTACATTTTCCAATGCAGAAATTTATCGCTGTGGTAATTCTAGTATTTGTACAATGGTGTACACATGTTTCGACAATAGTTGGTTGATGTTATTATTACTATTGTTAGTGTTTCTCAACTGTTAGTCTCGAATGCACTATGTGCATGGGCATTTTGTTAAATGATTTATTGCATCAAAATAGGTGGTATAAGATAAGGAGTTATGCCTTAAATTGTATGTGTTCACAAGAAGTGTTATGTATATAGAGTGCATTGCTAAAATGGATGGAGAGTTCTGCGCGCCATACAGTTTAGCTAAACTTGTATAGGACTGGTGTTTTGGACCGATTTCATAATTGAAATTGAATTGGTTACTTAAAGGCAGAATTGAGCCAATTTCAAAAGGACCATAACCACTTCTTGTGACAATTCATTTATCTCAGGAAAACTCATGTTTATTAGGGTTGATGCTATGTTTATGAAACTTGGTATAGAATTTGTTGGTATATTTGTGATAAGGTGCTAAGACTTAAGTGTTAGCTATAGATGGTTACGTAGTTTGTGGTTTAAGATTTTTTTGTTGTTAGGTGTTTGTTGGAACTTAAACACTTTAAGAGGGGGGTAATGTAGTGACCCAGTTTTCTCGTAACATCAGGTCAAATGGGGTCAAGCATGACTATGTAAAGAAGGACCGATTTTACCTTTAATTCTCTACTATGCAATGTGACAGTTATCTAGCAATGTGTAATAGGACTAGATCTTCCTAGGACTATCAGATTTTACCTTATATCCTTGATTTCCATGATGATAATAAGGTTTTATGTTGATGGAACTTGAGTAGTTTGTAACTGCCGCCATATTGGAATTGCATTGTGGGACAGGTATTTTGATACATTCTATTTATATCCGCGTCTCTTCTCTGTCAAAATCTCTAGTTTATCAAGTTTAATCCAAAAGTCTACAAAGTCCATATTTCTGCAGTTTGATCCTGGGTGGCAGCAACAAACCTCAGACATTTTAGAATTTAAAGGTAAATTTTGTTATAGAAAGTTAATTTAAGAAAGTGTTTAATTTTCAATTCTTTATCGATGTGTACTGTATTTTTGGTATTCTTAACATGTATAGCGCAATGACGTTGCACCAGAATCTCACCAAACCCCACAGTTTTCACACCAATGTTGATGTGGAACGACGTGCAAAGTTCCACAAGCGACGTTTGTGAGATTTTTGTGCAATTGTTACCTTGGATTCACGTGCTTGGCACGTAATTTCGTTCTTTGGGCTATAAAAGACGCCGTTTTCGGCAGTTCAGGGACTTCGCACTGGTTAATCATAGAAACCACCTCTATATTAATCGCTATCTTTAGGTTGATATTTAATTCTACTCTTTTATTTTAATAAGTTCATAGATCTACTTTAATACTTTTATGAATATACTTAGCGTGAGGCTTTACTGTTGCTTGATTCTTATGCTCAAGCTTTAAGAGTAGCCTTAGAGATAATAATTCTTTATCTGAACTTAAAGCATTTGGAATAGAAGACATAGATCTATTTTATTCTTTTACTCTATTTTTCTTTAATAAATTATAGATCTAAATTATGATCGCTGACTCTTGATATTAGGAATTAAACATATACTGTTCACTCCTTGGGGAAATACTGGATGGTCATTAATAGTGATAGATCTATAGTGAAAACTGGGTAGACCCAGACTTTAATTGTTTATTGTTAGGCATAGATCTGAGAGATATATTGATCAGTTCCCATTTGAATCCAGATATTTGTTGACTGTACTGGTGAATAAAGAGAGGGAACCAGAATTACATTGCTATCTTTATTTCACACTTCCTTCCTGTTCTCTTTTAATTTATTTAAGCGAAGTCCATTTTAGTTCACTTATTTACAAACTTTTGGTGTCGAGCGAGTCTGATCACGCTACCCATATACCGAGAGACTGCTCGGCACGTGCTTCACGAGCGCACTACAATATTAATTAGATTATTGTTTATATACAGGAACATAAATACAGGAAAGTTTGACCATGGCAGAAACTCAGAATCAGATCTACATGTATATAATTCAATAGGCAAATAAAGCAGATCCTGATTAGTCGGCTCCTACAGGGTAAAATTCCTGTGTCCACGTGCTATTATGACACTTATTTTTATTAACCCTTCGCTTGCTGAATTTTAAAATGTCTCCTTCTTTGCCCATGCCTTGTTGTATAATTACATATATCTTCACTGTGTACAAGTATTTCGCTGTGCAATCACTGCTGTGGAGTGCACTGGTTGCACAAAAAACTTGTAAATAGTGCAGACCCTGATGAGACAGCTCCTGCAGGAGCTGTCTCATCTGGGTCTTCACTATTTACAGGTAGGTATATTGACGTGAATAGCAAGCGAAGGGTTAATATTCATGACATCATTATTTCTTACATGAATACTCATGGAGTAAATGGTTACGCTGCAGCTGATCTTGGCCTATACTGTTAACAGTTCTCATTTGCAGATGGTTACAGCCATATTATATACCATAATGGTTGTGTTATATATAGAGTATTCCTTAGAGCTACAGATAAAGGTGCAAGATGCTTTACTGTGACCACTCCTTAGAATGATTCTGTAGAGTGGTCACGGTATGGGGTTTTGTGAAGAAATAAAGGAGCTATTCTTGAAAATGTTTAAATTTACGCATCATATCTGGACTTCTGTTATTCCTGCATTTTTTATTCTATTTATATTCAAATTCAGTGTCAAAAAAGGTCACAGACGTATACTGGTAATATACATAAGATATAAGCCCCGGTGGATTACTAGGTATTTGACCCAGATCCAACCTTTTATCACTTTCAACCCTAAATTTTCAAAGTGGAATAACCTTTCAGTGTTTAACCCATTACCTCATAGGCTATATTTAGATACAACCCCTTTGAATAATTCTACCGAAAAGGAGCATTAACTAGAGAAAAGGAAACTTTTAGAATTTTGTAGTTTGAAACCAATGTGATAAATAGAGCATTTGCTCCTATAGGAGCAAATGCTCTATTTATCACAATGGTTTCACAAAGTGACTTCTACAAAGTCGTCAAAAGTAGTATATATCAGGAAATGGGTTAACTCAACAGTCCACACAGTATAAAAGGCTTAAACCTGCTAGACAATGCTTAATGAAAACAGTGCAGACTCTGATCTGAGAGCTCTTGTATGAGCCCCTAATCTCAGTCTACACTGTTTGCAATGATATTGCATGTGTGACCCACATTCAAAATGTTATAAGGGCGAATAAGTAAACTGGTATTTGCAAATGGTGTAGTACCAGATTGGAGTGCTTCTGGAGGAGGCCATCTGGTCTGGTTCTGCACTGATGTAATATATTTTAACCCTTTCCCTGTTCTATGTTTATTTCAAGTTTCAATACCTACTGAATAATCATTGCAAAAGAAGTTATTATGAGATATGGACAGAGGAACATTGTAGCCATTCTAGAAACTAAAGAAACAGAACTATCAAATTCCATAAGCAAACAGAGCAAACCCTGATCAGATGGCTCCTATAGGAGCCATCTGATCTGGGTCTACTCTGTTTGCAAATGTATGAAAACAAGTTTTAGTATATGAATTGAAGGAAAGGGTTAAAAATTTACAGTAACAGTAATAACACAAGCTCTACAGAGCTTTTAAACCGACTGATAAAAACAAACTGAAAAAGCACACCAGTAAAATAAGCAGAGTAATATTAAAAACATATAAAACAAGTAATTACAATGTAAATGTAATTTTTAAGCAAATTATTAATCAAAACCTTACTTCTTGCATAAGTTCTTATCTAAGCAAATAGAAAAGTTAGACTGTATGAATTAAGATAGAAAACCACATAATCAAATCAAATTATTAAAATATACGGTATTAATAGTTCAAGAAAAGTTGCATGTAGTTGAAGTTAAATCAATAGACCCAGTCATTTACAAACATTATTAAACTGAACTATATAATCAGTTCAAACCATAAATCTGCTTGTACAACAGAGTTGTTATATTCTTACATTAACCCATTCTCTCCTAGACTATTTATAGACCCAATCTCTTTAAATATATCTACTGAAAAGGAGCATTTACTAGAGAAAATGGAAAGTTTAGAACTTCTCTGTTTGCAAAGGCATATTTATGGAGGAAAGAGTTAAAGCATGGATGATATTTATATGTTTTTCAATCAAAATCCTCCAGCCACTTTACATATTTAATCCTGGACGGACTCTAAGAGTTATACTCAGATATGCGGTAGTTTTCACTTTCCTCCAATTAGTTAAGTATTCCAGAAAAGAATGTCTGGGTGACAAGCAGCTTGGATCCTGTTGAGACATTGAGTTACTTGGTGCCTGACCTAAGCTGTTTGCAAATGTGATTACAGTCATGTTCCTCCATAAATACGCCTTTCTGCACCTCTGTAAAAGTCACTTTTTGAAACCATTGTGATAAATAGAGCATTTGCTCCTTAGGAGCAAATGCTCTATTTATCACAATGGTTTCAATACGATACACTTCCAAAATTTTCCTTTTCCCTAGTAAATGCTCCTTTACCGTAGTTTAATTCAAAGAGGTTGGGTCTAAAAATAGCCTATGGAGGAATGGGTTAAACGTGTCTCTGGTAAATGGCTTGTGTTGTATGTCAAATATATTCAATAAGTTAATGTAAGAAAGGAATAAAGTAGAATCGACTAATTCAACAAAGTCTAATAGAATATAGTAGAATAGAATAATTCAACAGAGCTTACCCTTTAATTGTGGGAAACAGGTGGGCTGGATATATGCAAACTTTGTAGACCCAGATCACAGGCCCAGGAGCCTTCTGATCAGGGTCTGCACTTTTTGTCAAACTCCTTTAGCCTGTCATGCTGAATGGACTTTATTGTTGAACAATGTTGAACAATAATGGGCCATTCAACTTTGAAAATTCAGCATTCAAAGAGTCATTCCCCCCACTGTAGAATTTTGAACAAATGTATTTGCAAATAAATTTCATTCATACCTGGTAATAACCCTTTACTTCACAGATATTCCTTTTAACCCTATTAATGCCTTTGCAAATAGAGTAGACCCATTTAGGCCTGCTCTGATTCTTATTGTATGATACGGATTTGAATTGCAATTTCTGGCATGTCCAAAAATATCTTGTGTTCATAAATCATTATCAAAAATCAACTAATAAATATTCCTGGTATCATGAATTCTCATATAATGATTTACATTGTAAAGGGTTAAATAATTTTAATATATGTTCAAAGCTTAGTCAGCTACATGCGATATGATGGGACTACAGTAAAACCCCTCTAAACCGGACGTTAAATTTGGTATAAATATCGGTCTTGGAGACAGGTGGCAGCTTCATGCAGGGTGAAAGTCATGCAGAAAGCTCCTAGAGGAGCTTTCTGCATGACTTTCACCCTGCATGAAGCAGCCACCTGCCTAAAAGTATCTTAATTCTTCTCTACTAGAATTCCGATTTAAAGGGGTTTTACTGTACATGTATTTCAAGACATCCTTGGTCTTATGATTGAATGATTTGAATTGGTGGCTACCTCTCAGGTAGTGTTTTTGTAGAGAATTTCAGAAATGGAAGTAAAAATTTTGACCGAAAAATATAGTTCAAAGGGCTAGTTACCGGGTATATAATTGTTTCTGAATGTCATGTCAAGTAAAAGCTCTCTTCATCAACTCAATAGCAGCATATGATAACCCTTTCCTTCATATAAACGCCTTTTCACACATTTGCAAACAGAGTATACCAATATAAGTTTGCTCCTATAGGAGCCTTCTGATCTGGGTCTACTCTGTTTGCAAATGTGATAAAAGGTGTTTATATGAGGGATAGGGTTAAATGGAAGCAGAATATGTCACTATATCAACCTATTTTCATATTTTGTGTTCATTCTGACAGAGGCAAGAGAAGGGCCTAGATTAGATTTCCCTCTTTAATGCATTACATGTACAGTGTACATAAAAGATGCCAAACAAAATATTTATTTGTGTATATATATTGTACTGTACAATACACTTGGCACATTAGGTGTCCTAATCATGTACATGTAGGTACATGTATTTGTAAATATTACAAAATGCAACAAAATGTGATATGACAGAACTTTGTTCTCACAGATAAATAATAAATAAATTGTCATGACAAGGATGGCTTTTGTTTTCATATCTTTAACCGTTTCCCTGTTTAATATTTATAAAAGAAATGATATTGTCATGAATATTAACAAGCCGAACTAGTTTAAAGTCCCTGACCGCCTTTCCATAAAAAATAATACCAAAGTGTGAATTTTTCGATCTCAGGGACTCGAAAACGTTCCTAACAAAGGAATTATTGATTGTCTCAGAGAGTGTAGTATCAAATCTATATAATTCTATAAGCAATGTGGCGGACTGTGATAAGGCAGCTCTTATAGGAGCCATCTGATCTGGATCTACTCTGTTTGCAAAGGCGTAGAAAGGCATATTTATGGAGTACAGGGTTAACTCTTTCACTGCCGACAGTTTGATTTTGGTTTTATCAGGTTTTACATCGTTTTAACAGTATTTCAGACATATCACGACGTCCAGCTAATTACAGGCGGAGGAAGACCCCAGAGGTTCTTCTGTGCACAGAACATATTGCATTGTTTCATGCACAGTAGAACATCCAGGTAGAACCACCGACCTACTGCAAGTCAACTGGAAGGTTTCAAAAAATAACTTCAAAATCCGTCAATATGAGGGAATGGGTTAACCCTTCGCTTGCTGAATTTTAAAATACATTTCTCCTTCTTTACCCATGCCCTGTTGTATAATTACATATATCTTCACTGTGTACAAGTATTTCGCTGTGCAATCACTGCTGTTGAGTTCACTGGTTGCACAATCAACTTGTAAATAGTGCAGACCCTGGTGAGACAGCTCCTGCAGGAGCTGTCTCATCTGGGTCTTCACTATTTACAGGTAGGTATATTGACGTGAATAGCAAGCGAAGGGTTAAGAGCAGGTGACTGTTTAACCCTTTAGCTCATGAATATTCAAATACGAAATAATGACTATGAATATTAATCATCCTAATTTCATCATGAACTAGAGATGTTTTACCATAGCAACTGTAGAATGAAATCTATGTTATTTCATATGTAAACAGAGTCTCCCTGAACAAACAGCACCTACAGGAGTCATCTGATCTGGGTCTACTCTGTCTAAAGGCATATCTATCAGGTAACAGGTTAATACACACAAATGTAATGCAGAGATTTCTGCATAATTTTCATTAACACTTTTATCTATGAGTATTCATGTAAGAAAGAATTGCACGATGAATAATAATAAGAATCATATCTATATCATGACATAGCAAACAGTTTGACTGTAGCTTGGAACCAGATAAGACACCTAGTAACTTGGCGTCCCATCAAGATCAAAGCTGTTTTACACTCAGTCAATAGTTTCTCAAAAGCTTGAATGAACAGAAATTAAGTAAAAAGAGCCGGGATGGAACAAATTAGGTCCTTGACTTGCTGAGCAGACTGGTCTAAATGTAGAAATTTCTTCCATCTCTTTAATTAATTAAAGTGAACATAACAATGTCAAACCTGTTTTTTAACCTGACAAGTCAACTTCAAAATGTGGCAATAAAACAAACAAACAAGAGGGCCTGATATCGCTCACCAGACAATCAGAGAAGATTTTCAAAGTTTTCACTATATGTTTTTATAGAAAACTAGAACTACCACTAAAGGTGATGAATACCCCCACTAGCACATTGGACACAGAGATGGTGGTTATAGAAATAAATCACTACAATATCGGCTACAGTTTAGAAAAAACTCTGGAAGTCTAAATGATGTAATTCTGTTAAAAATCGATGTAGTGTAACAAAATTCAAACTGATCTGTAACTCATTATTATAAAGCTACATACCAAATATCACATCAATATCTGCAAGGTTTTAGAAACAAGAGGGCCAGAATGGCCCTGATATCGCTCACCAGAAAATCAGAGGAGAAGATTTTCAAAGTTTTCATTACATGTTTCTATAGAAAACTAGCCGACCTTAGGGCAGGGCCAATATTTATCAAAGGGGCATAATTTATATAACCTTTGTAGAGGATCTGAATATGATGCTATCTGCCAAATACGAAAGCTGAGAACTTTCCAGTTTCAAGGGAGAAGATTTTCAAAGTTTTCACTTTATGTTTCTATTGAGAACTGGCTACCCCTGGGGCAGGGACAAAATTTTTTGACCCCAGGGCCATAATTTATATAACTTTTGTAGAGGATCTGAACATGATGCTATGTGCCAAATATGAAAGCTGTGAACCTTCCAGTTTCAGGGGAGAAGCTTTTCTATATGTTTCTGTAGAAAACAAGGCACCCCTGGGGCTGGGCCAAATTTTGACCCCCAGGGGCATAATTTATATAACATTTGTAGAGGACATGATGCTATGTGCCAAATATGAAAGCTGAGAAACTTCCAGTTTCAGAGGAGAAGAATTTCAAAGTTTTCACTACATGTTTCTATTGAAAACTGACCACCCTTTGGGCGGGGCCAATTTTAACCCCAGGGACATAATTTATGTAACTTTTGTAGAGGACCTTAACATGATGCTATGTGCCAAATATGAAAGCTGGGAACCTTCCAGTTTCAGAGGAGAAGATTTTCAAAGTTTTCATTATATGTTTCTATGGAAACCTGACCACCCCTAGGGCGGGGCCAATTTGTACCCTAGAGCCATAATTTATATAACTATTGTAGAGCACCTGAACAGGATGCTATGTGCCAAATATGAAAGCTGAGAACCTTCCAGTTTCAGAGGAGAAGATTTTCAAAGTTTTCTCTATATGTTTCTATTGCAAACTAGCCACCCCTAGGGCGGGGCCAATTTTGACCCAAGGGGCATAATTTATATAACTTTTGTAGAGGACCTGAACATGATGCTATGTGCCAAATATGAAAGCTGAGAACCTTCCAGCTTCAGAGGAGATGATTTTCAAAGTTTTCACTATATGTTTCTATAGAAAACAATGCCCCCTGGGGCGGGGCCAATTTTGACCCCAGGGACATAATTTATATAAGTTTTGTAGAGGACCTACAGATGATGATATGTGCCAAAGATGAAAGTTGAGAACCCTGTAGATTCAGAGGAGAATATTTTTAAAAGTTCAAATTGTTGACAACGAACGACGCACAACGCACTCCAACGGACGACGGACATCAGACGGTCACATATAGGAGCCATCTGATCAGGGTCTGCTCTGTTTGTTAATGTAATTTGATAGATCTGTTCCTTTAGTTTCTAAAATGGCTACAATTTTCCACCTACTATATTTCATTATAACTATTTTGTCGATGAATATTCAGTAGGTTGTGAAATTTGGAAAAAAATTGCTACAATGTTCAACCTTCCATACTTCATTTTAACTACTTTGTTCATGAATATGCAGTAGGCATTCAAATAAATAATAAACATAGAACAGGCAAAGGGTTAAGACAGACTCACTATCACTCCAAGCTACTACAGCATTATACACACCAGCACTACAGGTGCACTAAAAATAGCCCATGGTCAATCCTCTCCACTGCTTGACAGATTGACCTCTCCTAATAAACTGACCAGCAAAGATAAGATGCTTAAAAGCGCAGTCTGCTTCAAGTTTGTAGAAAACTGGCCACCCCTGGGGTGTAGCCAATTTTGACCACATGAGCATAATTTATATAACTTTTGTAGAGGACCTGAACATGAATCTATGTGCCAAATATGAAAGCTGAGAACCTTCCAGTTTCAGAGGAGATGATTTTCAAAGTTTTCACTATATGTTTCTATAGAAAACAATACACCCCTGGGGCGGGGCCAATCTTGACCCCAGGGACATAATTTATATTTGTAGAGGACCTACAAATGATGCTATGTGCCAAAGATGAAAGCTGAGACCCCTGTAGATTCAAAGGAGAAGAATTTTAAAGGTTCAAATTGTTGACGATGAATGACGCACGCCGGCGGACGATGGATATCAGGCGATCATAAAAGCTCACCCTGAGCACTTTGTGCTCTGGTGAGCTAAAAACTGGCTACCCCTGGGGCGGGGCCAATTTTGACCCCAGGGGCATAATTTATATAACTTTTGTAGAGGACCTGAACATGATGCTATGTGCCAATCATGAAAGCTGAGAACCCTGTAGATTCAGTAGAGAAGAATTTCAAAGTTTTCACTATATGCTTCTATTGAAAACTGGCTACCCCTGGGGCGTAGCCAAATTTTGACCACAGGGGCACTTTTGTAGAGGGCCTGAACATGATGCTATGTGCCAAATATGAAAGCTGAGAACCTTCCAGTTTCAGAGAAGAAGATATTCAAAGTTTTATTATATGTTTCTATAGAAAACAAGGCACCCCTGGGGCAGAGCCAATTTAGACCACAGGGCCATAATTTATATAACTTTTGCAGAGGATCTGAACATGATGCTATGTGGCCAATTTGAAACCTGAGAACCTTCCAGTTTCAGAAAAGAAAATTTTCAATATTTTCATTATATGTTTCTATAGAAAACTGACCACCCGTGGGGTGGGGCCAATTTTGACCCCAGGGGCATAATTTATATAACTTTTGTAGAGGACCTAAACATGATGCTATGTGCCAAATATGAAAGCTGGGAGCCTTCCAGTTTCTATGGAGAAGATTTTCAAAGTTTTCACTATATGATTCTATTGAAAACAGGCCACCCCTGGGGCGGGCCAATTTTGACACCAAGGGCATAATTTATATAACCTTTGTAGAGGACCTGAACATGATGCTATGTGCCAAATATGAAAGCTTAGAATCAACTGATCTGGATCTACAGTCTTTGCAAGTGTCTGTTCACTCGTTTCCTGCATTCAAAAGGTTGCTGACAGGTGTGCTACCAGACAACAAAAGTCTGACTAACTTAACCCTTTCCCTGTTTCAGATATGTACATTTACCCCATCCATATACATACATGGTTAGTACATCTGATAACCAATAATCAATACTGTATAGGTCACAGTGCCTACGCTATCTTCATACAGGTAACTGGAGGTTAAGTGCTGATCTGACACCTGTCTTTTATAAGACACTCTTATAGCATTTCAACTTAACTTAAGCTTTTAGGTTTCAGAATAAAGTTTGTAAGAAATTAAATTTTCTTTCCGATGATGTAATTTTCACATAGGTAAGGTAAATAAGAGTAAAAATACAGGAGGTGTAAAGAAATAAATTAGAAATTAAATCCAAACCACTGTACAAATAACTTATATATATTGCAGGGATATAAAACAAACAGAATATCAGGTTTTGATTAGGGTCTACACAATCTATACTGATCAGGGTCTACACTATCTGACAGTACTGATCAGGGTCTACACTATCTGACAGTACTGATCAGGGTCTACACTATCTGACCGTACTGATCAGGGTCTACACTATCTGATAGTAGTGATCAGGGTCTACAGTTATCTTACAGAAGTAATCAGGGTCTACACTATCAGATAGTACTGATCAGGGTCTACACTATCTGACAGAACTGATCAGGGTCTACACTATCTGACAGTACTGATCTGGGTCTACACTGTCTGACTACTGATCAAGGTCTATACTATCATGGTTTTATCAGGTTGTGCATTGTAAATTTGATTTGTTGAGGTCTACATTGGTTATCAGGATCTACACTGTAATGCCAGACCTTGATCAGACAGGTTATATATATACAATCAGGGTACACGGTCAGGTTTTGTTTCAGGGTCTACATTGTTTATCTTATTTGTTAGAGGGTCTACACGTAAGTGTTGTTTTTATCTGAATAATGAATATACATTGTTGATCAAGTTTGGTTAGGCACTGTTTGTGTGGTCTACACTGCCAGGCTTTGATCTGGGCCTGCAGTAAAGAAAAAGTATCTGTATAGTCAAATCATCCAACTCACCAAAATGCCATCATTATGCATGGGTCTGTTTCCATATACATACATTATTCAACAATAAATCATCAGTTGCATCATTGTTGGTTGTTGCCGATCACACACATTTAGTGTGCGACTCGATCTCAAAACTCAAAAGAACTTCGATCAGGTTCATTGTAAACTGCTCTAAATAATAGCTAGTTTTTAACTAATTGCTTAGATCTAAATCATGTTAAATACTTTCGGTTTTAAATGAGTAATTTTGTATTCAATTTACAAACAAATGTGTATCACCTCCAGATCAATTAATTGTGGAAATTGTGTCGAATAAAACTCGGCAAAATTCAAACAAATATTTTTCATAGATTTACAAGCTTGTTGACAGGATGTGACTTGCGTAAGGGAGAAATGTTAATTGCCTCTGCCCTCTGGGCTAGTAAAACCCCTAATCGGATTAAAACCTGCTGTGTAAAACAATAAATATGGCTGCCACTGTTTTCAGAAAATGAAAGGGTCAGTGTCTTCTGAGAATGAAAGGTCACATGTGATGTCGCGTGATTTATTGGGGCTTTAAATTTCATTTGATTGGTCAAAGAGTACACACCCTTTTCTATATTAGCATATAACCTCCGACCCCAGCTCTGAGTCTGGGGTTTCCTTATGATGTTTTATGACGTACTTCCTGCTCAATGTTTGCAATTTTTTGCAAATGGCTGCCGAATTAAATAGTGAGGCATTTATACGCATCAAATCATTGCGAAAGACATTTAAATAGGCTGTATGGAAATGGAAACATACTCCTGGCAACTCAGTAAGTCCATATGAAATGCAGAGTAGTAAAACTTAGAACCCTCATTGTATTTGATCGCCAAAAACACCGATAATTTATATAGCAACATAATGGTTTTTTCTTGTCAACTTTCGTTAAAGTGGTTGTTGTTTATGTTTGCATAAACTTTGACGTGTTTTTTCAAAAGAAAATGTATTTAATATGCATTTAAAATCGAGACGCGTGAAAATGCGGGTAAAACGGGTAATGGATAACCACGGGATAAGGCGGGTATAACGGGGAATTGATACACGCGGGATAAGGCGGCTTGAACGGGTAATAGATACACGCGGGCTAACGCGTTTAGAACAGGGAAAGGGTTAAAGATATCTGTGTAAAAGCTGACAGTAGCTGTGATGTTACTCGCTAAGACTATGTTCTAACTAAAGTTTTCACATGCATCTTGATCCAGCAAGTTTCTATTTCACACTTATGTGTTCTGGTCTGTGTCACACTATTTTCATATACATTCCCATTCAAACATTAGGGGCACATATCACAAATCAAACAAGTCCTAATGATGTCCTACCCAACATGAGGTCACCTACAGCACACATTTTACAGCCATACTCTTTCGAGTAAACCTGTTTCATAACAGCATGACTGTCAAAAAGGCAGATTTCCTTGATCCCATACTAAACATGTATTTTGCTTGTAGTTTTGACTAGTTTCCATTCCAAGGCTAGTAGTACATGTATCTGCCAATTCAAGCTGCACAACTCCTGACTTCCCTATGTGTAACACGGCAAGAGTTATTCCCCTTGTTCATTGCACAGTCTCGTCTCTAAAGGCCAGGCAGACAACTGCCTTCTGATGTCCACTGTATTCCTTCTTTACCTCTCCTGTATCAACACTCCATAGTCGTGCCATGTTGTCAGAGGAAGCTGCAGCAAGAAAAAATAATGAGGAGGCATTAACCCTTTATTCCAAAGATACGCCTTTGAATGCCTTTATAAACAGCAGACCCTGATCAGATGGCTCCATTAAGAGCCATAATATTAGCATCAGGTCTGTTTGCTTATGGCTATGGTCTAAAACTCCTGTGTTCATATACCATTTTACAAAGTCATTTAACCATTCTCTTGCTGAATTTTAAAACACATTTCTCCTTCTTTACCCATGCCCTGTTGTATAATTACATATATCTTCACTGTGTACAAGTATATCGCTTTGCAATCACTGCTGTGGAGTGCATGGGTTGCACAATCATCTTGTAAAAAGTGCAGACCCTGATGAGACAGCTCCTGCAGGAGCTGTATCATCTGGGTCTTCACTGTTTACCAGTAGGTATATGGACGTGAATAGCAAGCGAAGGGCTAAAAGAGTAGCAGCACAGTGATTGCACAGCGAAATACTTGTACACAGTGAAGATATATGTAATCATACAACAGGGCATGGGTAAAGAAGGAGAAATGTATTTTAAAATTCAGCAAGAGAAGGGTTAAGATACACGATATCATCATCTCTCACATGAATACTCATGAAGTAAAAGTTTTAAAAAACTTGCTTTCAACAAGACAGAAAGACAGATGGAAGCCAAATACAAATTACATATGTTCTTTCTCATTTAGACTATAAATTTTACATTTCGCAAAAAAACATTGCACCAGTATGTATAATGAATGATTCAGTCAATATAATACATGTACCATAAATTACAAGCAGCCATCACTGTCCATACCATTTAACCTTTCCTTCATATAAACGCTTTTTCACACCTTTGCAAACAGAGTAGACCCAGATCAGATGGCTCCTATAGGTCTGCTCTGTTTGCTTATGGTATAATATAGATCTGATTCTACAGTTTCTGCTCGAGCAAAAATGTCCTGTGATCATGTATCATTATACTAAATAATCTAATAAATATTCTTTATGTCATTATTTGTTACAGGACTGTTCAAAAGGGAAAGGGTCAATCCATAGTGATGCCTTATGGCACCTTGCAAACAAAGTAGACATAGATCAGACAGTACCTCAAGGAACCGTCTGATCAGGATCTGCTTTGTTTGCTTATGAAATAGCATTTTCTACAGTTTCTGCCATGGCAAAATTTTCTTGATCTGGGTCTAGTCTATTTGCAAATGTGTGAAAAGGAGTTAATATGAAGGAAAGGGTTAATGCAGAATGAAATGTGGCAGCTTTCTGCATCACTGTTATCCTACATTAACCCTTTCCCTGTTCTATGCTTATTACAAATTCCAGTACCTACTGAATATTCATGGAAAACATAGTTATAATGAATTATGGAAGGTAATACCTTGTAGCCATTTTAGAAAGTGAGGAAACAGATCTATCAATATCTATTAGCAAACAGAGTAGACCCTGATCAGACGGCTCCTCTAGGAGCCATCTGATCTGGGTCTACTCTGTTTGCATATGCGTGAAAACACGTTTATATGAGGGAAAGGGTTAAGCCTAAACATTTCTATATTTTTATCCTGTAGACTGTATAACAGTAAACTGTTTTACCCATTACCCTAAAGGCTAGTTTTAGATTCAACCTCTTTGAATAAATCTACTGAAAAGGAGCATTTAATAAAGAAAATACTTTTTTTTAGAATTGTGTATTTTCTGTGGAGTATATGCTCTAAATATCACAATGGTTTCAAAAAGTGACTTTTTCAGAGGCACCAAAAGTGTGGGTTAAAGGGGAAGTCCCTATATTCGATGTGTTTCAAAAATACCTACGATATACAAAACTCATTTGTTTATATGCTGAAAGGAAGTATATCACAAGAAAACCTATCCAATAAAGGTTGAATATGACAAAACATCAATGTGTTTGATATCGAAAATCCCGATTTATTCCCAGATGTTTCAGTTTTATTCGGGTGTGGTTTTAGTTTCATATCTATTCGTGTTGTTCCCATCTCTCCCAACCACTTTCGAGAAAAGCTTTTACGTAAACAATGCTGGGATCAGGTGATCATAGGCAAAATGCGGAACATTTGAACGGAAAAGGCCGATAATACTTTGTTGTAGAACAAAAGTTATAGGTATTGATTAAATCGGTTTATTTTGTATCACAGGGTGTTTTTTTTTATACAAGTTCAAATTGACAATCTTCATAATAATGATTGAGCATAACAAATACCAAGTTTTATAATGTTATTGAAAATATGCATTCATTGTAGGGACTTCCTCTTTAATACTGGTTTATCTTCACTACCTGTGATGATGTACTGGGAGTCACCACTGAAGGCACAGTCCCATACCCATCTCTGAGAGTTCTCCTTCAATTCTGTATGTAGCGTTAGGTCAGCCGTCTTCCAGATCTTACAAGTCTGGTCAGCGAGTGTAGTGGCCAGCAAACTGAGAAAAAAAAACATGGTAATTTATTTTTTAAATATATGCAGAGAGACATATTTCTGAAGAGCTTGAATGAACGAATAACATGTCAGACCAAAAACCAATACAGAATCAGATGGTTTGATTGTGAAAACATTCAGCTGCTCAGCTTTAATCTATATTTAAAGCAATAAAAATAAGAGAATACCCTTACACACGAGCTGGCCAAAAAAAGTGATAATTTAATAAATCAAGGAGATATAACTCTGTGAAACATTATTTGACTGTAATGCTGTATCAATATGCCCATCTCTTCTCTATAATGAAATTTCCCATAACTGCGCCTAGCAGTCATATATAGTGAAAATTAAAATTCTCAAACAAATTTTAGTGAAAAGGTCACCTAAGAAAGTTTTTCACCAAATCATAGTGCTGGTTATCAGATCCAGGGTGAAGCAAGATATGTTTGTGAAACACTATGCCCCAGATATGACCTTTGACCTTGACATATGACATTGACCTTAATAAGTCACCCCTAAAATGCCTTCTTAAGTTGCACATGCATGCCAAAAGAACTGATATTTCATTGACTTTGAAAACATTAGCCCCTGTCTTGGCAGCCATGTTTTTTTAACCAAACATGACACCAAAACTTTCAACAGAGAGTCAATAATGGTGAATAAGTAGGAGTTAATGGCAATGTCACTCTAAATTGTCATAGTCAAATACCACAATATCTAACCTAAATAAAGTGCCCTGCAGGGTGTACAGGAGTCTACTTAACTGTAAATCGGTCATCAAGATCAAGAGAATTTATTTCTTGTACAACAGAAAGTAGTGCAAACCCTATTCAAACATAATATTTTGAAATCAGGAGATATATCCAACTCTGTACTGTTTGCAAACTCCATGTTCTCTTTATCTGTTACATAATCATACATTCATTTTTCTTCATTTTTTTGAACGATGGAATTTTTAGTGAAATTATCCATCATTGTTTAATGGCAGAGTCCATTCTGTGAGAGAAGATTAAAAGGATTTTAATGAATCTGCAGAACCTGGTCATGGGACTCATTGAGAAGCCAGGCCTTTTTCTGGCTTCTATACTGGTCGGTTAACCCTTTCCTCAATAAATACGCCTTTCTACCTCTCTGTAATAACCACCTCTTGAAACCATTGTAATAAATAGAGCATTTGCTCCTATAGAAGCAAATGCTCTATTTATCACAATGGTTTCAAACTACAAAATTCTAAAACTTTACTTTTCTCAAGTAAATGCTCCTTTTGGGTAGATTCATTCAAAGAGGTTGGGTCTAAAAATAGCCTATGGAGGAATGGGTTAAAAGGACCCATTCCCAATGCAAAACAGCTAACACTTTTCCAACCTTTGTAATAAACAAGAGGGCCATGATGGCCCTTTATCGCTCACCTCTTCTTAACAGATTAATGATTTCAATGACAGATTGCATAATTTGAAAAATATTGGTAGAAAACCATTAGATATGCTACATACTAAATTGAAAGAGTCTAGACCTTACAGATTTGGAGGAGAAGATATTTTAAAGATTTTCCTATGAAAAACTGTTAAGCCCCAGGGCGGGGCCAATTTTGATCCGGGGTTCATAATTTGAAAATCTTGGTAGAGGACTATTAGATAATGCAACATACCAAATATCTAAGGTCTATGCCTTACAAGTTCAGAGAAGACTTTTAAAGATGTTTAAGAAGAAGATTTTTAAAAACTTTCCTATGAAAAACTGATATGCCCCTGGGCGCAGCCATTTTCAACCCAGGGGACATAATTTGAACAATCTTGGAAGAAAACTATTAGATAGCGCTACATACCAAATATTAAAGGTCTCTGCCTTACAGTTTTGGAGAAGAAGATTCTTAAAGCTTTTCATATGAAAAACTGATAAGCCCCAGGGCGGGGCCATTTTGACCCAGGGGTAATAATTTGAATAATCTTGGTAGAAAACCATTAGATGATGCTACATTCCAAATATCAAGAGCCTAGACCTTACAGTTCTGGAGGAGAAGATTTTTAAAGATTTTCCTATGAAAAACTGATAAGCCCTTGGGCGGGGCCATTTTTGGTCCGGGGTCATATTTTGATTAATCTTGGTAGAGGACGATTAAATAATGCTGCATACCAAATATCAAAGGTCTATACCTTATAATTTTAGAGAAGAATATATCTAAAGATTTTCCTATGAAAAACTGATAAGCCCCGGGGCGGGGCCATATTTGACCCAGGGGTCATATTTTGAACAATCTTAGTAGAGGACCATTAGATCATGCTACATACCAAATATCAAAGGTCTATGCCTTACAGTTTCAGAGAAGATGATTTTTAAAGATTTTCCTATGAAAAACTGATAAGCCCTGGGGCACGGCCATTTTTGTCCTGGGGGTCATAATTTGAACAATCTTAGTAGAGGACCATTAGATGATGCTACATACCAAATACCAAAGGTCTATTCCTTACATTTTCAGAGAAGATGATTTTTAAAGATTTTCCTATGAAAAACTGATAAGCCCTGGGGTGGGGCCATTTTTGGCCCAGGGGTCATATTTTGAACAATCTTAGTAGAGGACCATTAGATGATGCTACATACCAAATATCAAAGGTCTATGCCTTACAGTTTCAGAGAAGAAGATTTTAAAAGATTTTCCTATGAAAAACTGATAAGCCCTGGGGCACGGCCATTTTTGTCCTGGGGGTCATAATTTGAACAATCTTAGTAGAGGACCATTAGATGATGCTACATACCAAATGCCAAAGGTCTATGCCTTACAGTTTCAGAGAAGAAGATTTTTAAAGATTTTCCTATGAAAAACTGATAAGCCCCGGGGCGGGGCCATTTTTGGCCCAGGGGTCATAATTTGAACAATCTTAGTAGAGGACCATTAGATCATGCTACATACCAAATATCAAAGGTCTATGCCTTACAGTTTCAGAGAAGATGATTTTTAAAGATTTTCCTATGAAAAACTGATAAGCCCTGGGGCGGGGCCATTTTTGTCCTGGGGGTCATAATTTGAACAATCTTAGTAGAGGACCATTAGATGATGCTACTTACCAAATACCAAGTGTCTATGCCTGACAGTTTCAGAGAAGAAGATTTTTAAAGATTTTCCTATGAAAAACTGATAAGCCCTGGGGCGGGGCCATTTTTGGCCCGGGGGACATAATTTGAACAATCTTTGTAGAGGACCATTTCATCATACTACATACCAAATATCAAAGCTCTAGGCTTTGTAGTTCCAGAGAAGAAGATGTTTAAGTAAATTGTTGACGCCCGCACGTACGCACGACGAACAACGCACATACGCACGACGCACGACGACGGACGCCGGACATAGGATCATCCCAATAGCTCACCTTGGCACTTTGTGCCAGGTGAGCTAAAAGCAGATGCCAAATTTTGATTGCAATGTTAAAACAAACGCAAAATAAGTTAAAATGGGGCCTAAAATGCTTTCCAAATTTTTGAGTTTTAATGCACGAAAAAAACACAATTATTGAAATGCTATTTTCCCAATATTGCCAGAAAACAGACTGGAGGCCCTCTGATCTTGGTTCTAAACCATTGGCAAATGCCAGTACACTCATTTCCCACACTAATTGGTCCTGGCACATACGTAGAGTCTGGACTGAAGAGACACTTGAGAGCATATCTATTGCTGACTGTAAACTCTGCTTTAGGGTGTAGTTGAGTTGGTTCCTCCAGACGTCCTCCAGTCAAGGTCCAGATGAAACATTTCCCCTAAAAGTAGAGCCAAGTTTACAAGAACAAATGAAAGACAACAAGAGACAAATACTTAGTACAAACAGCCCTCCCAATACTTTTGTCTGTTAACTGTCTTTACTGAATTCAATTTTCACATTAGATTTTCTTCCATCTCTGTTTCATTTATTTGGCATCTTTGAGATCAACCCAAATCCAAATCTGTTGACAAGGGTTATCAAAATTTACTAGAGTGTGACAAATGTTGGTATTAATTCTGCTATTCTTTGTGTCTAAATTCCCTATAACCATTAACATCTTTCCTGTCGCACAATAAAATACAGTAAAACCAGTCTTAAGCAGCCATTCATTTACTGAACATAGAAGTCTTACAAGAGGGCCATGAGGCCCTGAAGCGCTCACCTGAGATAACCGCTGGGATGGGGCCATTTTTCAACCAAAAGTCATCATTTGTACAACCTTGGTAGAGAACCCTAAGGCAAAGCTGCATGTCATTAATTAAAGGTCTAAGCCTTATGGTTTCAGAGAAAAATAATAATTTATAATTATTTTCCCCATGAAAAACTGATAAGCCCAAGGCCAGGCCCAAGTTTCGCCCGGAGCTCGGGGTCATAAGATGAACATTCTTGGCAGAGGACCACAAGGCAAAGCTGCATGCCAAATATGGAAGGTATAGGTCTTATGGTTTCAGGGACTAAGACTTTTTAAGGTTTTTCTTAACTGAGGTAAGTCTATGAAAAATTAATATACCCAAGGCCGTTTTTTACCAAAGGGTCATAATTTGTACAATCTTGGTAGAGGACTATATGGTTAAATTTTCAAGTTATTGGCCTTATGGTTTCAGAAAAGAAGATCTTTAAAGATGTATGCTGCGCAAATTTCCGCAAATTTTGCGTTTTGAACCGACTTCAGAATTGGAATCTATGTACCATAACACTTATTCAACGCTAAACAGCACGGTCAGTAAACGGTTGTTTGTGTCGAAAAAAAATAGAAAAATGGATTGCTACGGAAACCCAACGGAACAGCCTTCGCCATTGGCCGGAATCTGTCGTAAGATTCAAAACTTTACATACCGGAAATAATCATTCAATGTACTTGTATGAGTTAGCTCGCTTTGACCGTTATATTTGATTGATACCATTGGCATTATATTTAGCTTATTTGCATGTAAATTATATGTGGTAAGATGGGCATATTGCCTTATTTTCCTGAATAAAATCTATTATGTAGGTCAACAACCAGTGTCAGCCATTGTACATGTGGTAACAACCTAATTAATATTCAAAACATTGTTCCGAAATAGAATCTGAGTCATTCAAAACTTGGCCGAAGATGTCTGCTGACGTCCGTACAAAATCCCCTTTTCTATAAAGGAGGCTCCTTAATAATAATTTAGTAGTATTCGGATAGCGATAATATTTAGCTGAACAAATACATTCTGTCGGAAAATGGGTTGTAAGCATTATTTTCATTGTATGTATAACTGTACAGCTTCTGGTGTTGATTGATTAATACGAAAAATGCGCATAATACATCTTTAAAGGTTTTCCTATATAAGTCTATGTAAAAAACTGATAATCCCCGGGGAGGGGGGTTGTGATTGAACAATCTTGGTGGAGGAATATCAAATAATGATATGTACCAAATATCAAAGGTCTGGGCATTTTAGTATCAGAGAAGAAGATTTTTAACGATTTACCTATGAAAAACTCAAAAGGCCTGGGGCGGGGCCATTTTCAACCCAGAGGTCATAATTTGAACAATCTTTGTAGAGGACCCATTAGATCATGCTACATACCAAACATCAAAGCTCTAGGCCTTACAGTTTCAGAGAAGATATTTAAAGATTTTCCTATGAAAACCTGATAAGCCCCGGGTGGGGCCATTTTTGGTCCAGGGGTCATAATTTGAACAATATTTGTATAGGACCATTAGATCATGTTACATACCAAACGTCAAAGGTCTAGCCCTTACAGTTTCAGAGAAAAGGATTTTTTTAAAAGATTTTCCTATGAAAAACTGATAAGCCCTAAGGCAGGGCCAATTTTAGTCCCCGCATCATACTTTGAACAATATTTGTAGAGGACCATTAGATCATGCTACATACTAAATATTAAAGGTCTAGGCCTTATAGTTTCAGAGAAGAAGACTTTTAAAAATTTCCTATGAAAAACTGATAAGTCCTTAGGCAGGGTCATTTTTGGGCAGCGCATCATACTTTGAACAATATTTGTAGAGGACCATTAGATCATGCTACATACTTAAGATCAAAGGTCTAGGCCTTCTAGTTTCAGAGAAGAAGATTTTTAAAGATTTTCCTATGAAAAACTGATAAGCCCATGGGCGGGGCCAATTTTGGTCTGGGGGTCATAATTTGAACAATCTTCAAAGAGGACCATTAGAGCATGCTTCATACCAAATATCAAAGGTCTAGGCCTTACAGTTTCAGAGAAGAAGATTTTTAAAGATTTTCCTATGAAAAAAATTGGGCGAGGCCATTTTTGGTCCGGGGGTCATAATATGAACAATAATTTGTTCCCCCTAGCCACTGATGCTTCTGATCAAATTTGGTTAAAATCGGGTCAGCGGTTTCAGAGGAGATGTCCTTTGAAGATGTGGATGGACGCCTTCGGCTCAGGTGAGCTAAAAAGCAGGAGGTTGCTTTATGCAGGACAAAAGTAATACAGAAAGCTCCTACAGGAACTTTTTGCATTACTTTTGACCTGCATTAAGCTACCACCTGCATTATAGACCTACAATTAGACCTTTTTTTGATGGTCACTTAAGACAGGTTCTACCATATAAGTTGTTACCTATCAGTACCATTTGCTTGAATTTTAAATTCTCTTCTGGTAGCAGAATGTTTTAGCTAACTACAGATACTACCACAAATACTCAGCTAGACAAACTCAGCCAAACAGTGTAAACCCAGATCAAGCTGATCCTGAAGGAAGCAGTCTGATCAGGGTCTACACTACTTGCTTCTCTAGCTGTTAAATTTCAAAGTTATCAAAATCGTATCACACTGACTTATTCATCTTTACAAGCTGGTAGAGAGGAGAGAATGGGTGTATTGTACTTGATAGTTTTAAGCTAGAGTTATCATATACCAATAAATGTGCCTTTCTATGCTTTTGCAAACAGAGTAGACCCAGACCAGACAGCTCCTGTAGGAGCTGTCTGATCAAGGTCTGATCTATTTGCTTATGAATATAGATAAAAGTTCACGGGGAGCTAAATCTGCAATGCCTGGTGATAAACACATGATAATTGCATCCTTCACATCTACTACACATGGTTATTATGTATGGCAAGTATCAATCAATTCAATTACTTTCAAACTGAAAGAACTTTGTGACACCAACTACCCATGTTTCATGACAAAAAAAATACCCAAAGTTTAAGAGAAGATTATTCTGCAATGCCCCGTCCTAAACACATGAAAATTGTGTCTTGCACTAGCTTCTACTATTCAAGGTTATTCTGTGCGCCAAATATAAATTCAATAACTTTCAAATTGAGTAGGGAGTTTGTGACGCCAACTATTCATGTTTTATTACAGATGGACTGCTGGATCAACGTATAATATGTTACCTTGTTGTTCACTGCTGCCATCATTGTACCCATGGGGTCTATACTGATAGACTGGATAGAAGCATCCTGCTCAGGTATCTGAATTAGTCATATTACTAAGAGTAGAAACTTCATTTTTGCAAATGAGTTCAAGGAATACTGTCATTATTACTACCATATTCTAAAACGAATTATGTCAACCAATTTGTTAATAATGTTTTAAAAAATCCACATCTTTGTTTACATTTAAATAACCATTTTAAAGTAACGAATTCCATGTAGCTGTCTGTTTGAGTTGTCTGATACTCTGTTTGCTTATGTACTTATATAGATCTGAGTCTACTGTTTCTGCCAAAGCCAAAATCTCCTGTGGTCATATACCATTATCAAACTTACGCAAATACAGCAAAACCTCTCTATAACAGCCACTAAATTACAGCAAGTTTTTTGTGTTAAAGGCAGGTGGCTGCTTAAAGCAAGGTGAAAGTAAAACAGAACGCTCCTATAGGAGCCTTCTGTTTTACTTTAGCCTTGCTTTAAGCAGCCATCTGCCCTAAATACCAACTAATTAACACATTTTAGTGGCCGTTAAGGAGATGTTTTACTGCAAATGCTCCTGATGACATTATTTTGATCATAGATATTCATGTGGTAAACTGTGTACTTACCAAATGTTCATTTTTGTCTGTCTTTAGGTCCCATATATGTATAGATCCACTCTGGTCACCAATGAACAGCTCTCCCTGTGGATGAAATTATACATACAGTAAAACTTTTCTAAGACAACCCCTCAAAAGAAGACTAATTCTGATCCTAAAGGAAGGTTTGCTTAATACAGTATTACCTCTCTATAACGGCCACTAAATTACATCAACTATTTTGTGTTAAAGGCAGGTGGTTTCTTAAAGCAAGGTGAAAGTAATACAGAACGCTCCTATAGGAGCGTTGTTTTACTTTCACCTTGCTTTAAGCAGCCACCTGCCCTAAATACCAGCTAATAACCACAATTTAGTGGTCGTTATAGAGAGGTTTTACTGTATAGGATGAAAGGTATGCAAAAAACTCCTCCAAGAGCCTTCTGTATTCAGCTGCTATCTGTTTCCAGAGGTCCAGATAAGATGCATGAATCAAAACGTTTTCAATAATAACTTCTTTATTTCTCTATCAAACCCTAAGTTGTGACCACTCTTTAGAATTGTCTCTTCGAGATGATTCTAAAGAGTGGTCACAACATAGGTGTTGGTGGGAAATGGCGATTTTAACATTTGAGTATGCACCTTTATCTGTTGCTCTGGCTTCTAAACACTTATATTTACAGGGATCATCCTAGGCCAAAATTTTAGGGAGAAGTGAAGTGGGCGCGCGATGGGGAACAATGAAGTCGTTATATTAATCAATCACACAATCTATTAGCCATGTTCATTATTGAACTAGTTGGTATGCCATTTATCAATCAGTTGATCCATTTAGATTCAAAATACAGTCAGGTTAAAACCGTTTTGATTCAGGGTCTACATAGTTTATCTAATTTGTTAGAGGGTCTACACGTTAAAATGATTTTTTATCAGAATATATACTGTTGATCAACTTTTGGTAAGTGTATATACTGGTTGCCAGGGTTTGATCTGGGTCTACTCAACACTGTCAGGCTTCGATCAGGGTCTGTAGTGTAACTCCGAAAACCCTAAAATCTACGATCAGGTTCATTAGAATTTGCTCCAAATAATAGCTAATTTTGAATTAATTGGCAATTTGCTTAGGTCAAAATTATGCCAATTACTTTCTGTCATTACAAAAAGAAAACAACAACAACAAACAAACAAACCAAAAACACATGCACATCACCTCCTAATCTTGTTTTATTGACTGTGGAAAATTGTTGTGTCGGTCTTTATCAAAGTCAGCAAATTTCGTAGATTTTTAACAAATATTTCTCATAAGCGACAAGCTGATAAGGTCTTGGGCTAATTGACAGGAAATCGGCTTGTGTAAGGGACTATTTAATTGCACCTCAGACTAAGTCAAAAGCCGTAATCCCATAAAAATGTGTGAATTCCCTTCTGGGTTAAAGATGGCTGTTATTTATTTCAACAAGTGAAAGGTCATGTGTGATGTCATGTGATTATTGTGCTTTAAAATCTCATTGGTCAAATAACAGGTGTTTCATAACCTTTTGCCTGCATTAATCATATCTAGAATCTTCGACCTTGCTCTAAAAGGGGTACGGATAACTTCCCCATAGGGTGATTACCCCATAGGACCATTGCCCTACAGACGATTGCCCCCTGGATGACTACCCCACAAGAAAACTGCCAAACTGGGCAATTCCCCCATGGTTATTAAAATCTCTTAAAAAGTGTATTTAGTTTCCTTTTTTTATATTATAATAGCATTATAAAATTATTTGATGTTTTTGAAGGCTAAATGCCATTTAATTTTCTTTGTGCTGAATAAAATATTGTATTTGTATATCCAATTTTACCTAATGCTCCTAACTACCCCCATGGTTATAAAAAACCCTAAAAAAGTGTTTTTGAAGGCTAAAAGGTCAAATAGTTTGCTTTATTTTTTTCCTTGATGCTTACTATAGGAGCCGTCTGATCTGGGTCTAATCCAAACAGGGTAGACCCAGATCATAAAATAAGGGATGAGAGACGTGTGTTGTCATACAATTTATGCTTATAAATACAATATATGCCATATGTGCTGGTATAATGTATTACATTGTCTTTCAATGATGTGCTTTACCTAATGAATATTTATTAATTGTCATTGAGCAAACAGAACAGAAACTGATTGGAAAATATATTTTTTATATTGAGGGGCAGTCAGCCTATGGGGCAATAATCCTAAAGGGTTATTATCCTAAGGGGCAATGGCCCATAGGGCAATCACCCTATGGGGGAGTCACCCTACACTCGTTCTAAAAGCCTGGGGTTCCTTCTGATGACGTATTTCCTGTTCAATGTTTGCAAATGGCGGACAACTTAAATATTGAGGCATTTTCACGCATCAAGTCAACGCAAAATGCATTCTAATAGCCTTTATAGAAACGGATTCATTCTCCTGGTATCTCAGTCCTTATACAATGCACAATAGAAAAAACGTGAACCACAATCACAATCGTATATTGAGCCTAGTGATTTCAATTTGATCATAAGCGCTATCCCATGGTCAGGCATGTCAAAGACCTATGATGTATGTGGGTATATGTACCAGCTACCAAAAACAGTGATTTTTAAATCGCTTTGATCATAAGGAAAAGCGATATCAGACAAACCTCGGCGACCACATCGCTCACGCCGCCCTCTAGGATGATCCTCGATTTATTCCTTTTAGAGTTTCTACTGTACTGTAAATCAGAATGGTTAAATCAAGACCTATAAAAGATACCACTCTGGTTGTGCTGCTCTTAAGTTTTTAACCCTTTCCTCATTATATTCATGTAAGAATTAATTATGTCATGAATATTAATTACATTAATTTGCTATAACAGTACATGGGCACAGGAATTGTTCGCCTTGGCAGAAACTGTACAATCATATCAATATTACACCAGATTAGCCATCTGATCTAGGTCTACTCTGTTTGCAAAGGCATAGAAAGGCATATTCAAGGAGTAAACGGTTAAAGGACTGGAATGTCTTAACAATTAGCCTGTTGGGAAATATTTTGTAGGTAGAAAATATTGTCTTCTTCATTCTTTCTCACATTTCTTGCATACCTAAAGAAACAGTTTTGATCCTGATATGATGCTGGATTACATGATGCCTTATATGGATCCAAACTGATTTCAATTGTAATCACAAGTTTGTCCGTAGCAGATAAAAGGTTGAAATTCTCCATGGCAACAGAATTACAAGTATAACACAGGGCAATACTTACTGGAGTGTTCAGATTAGTGAGGTTAAACTGTATTGGAAACGCTTTTAACCCTTCCCTTCATATAAATGTGTTTTCATGTGTTTGCAAATAGAGTAGAACCAGATCAGACGGCTCCTATAGGAGCTGTCTGATCAGCGTCTGCTCCGTTTGCTTTTGACATGATATAGATCTGATTCTACAGCTTTTGTCAGAGCAAAAAGATTCCTTGACAAGTTTACATAATAAAAGTTCAGCTAATAAATATTCATGATGTCATAATTTCTGACATGAATTTTGAACAGGGTTAAATGATGAACATTGCTTGATCTCAATTACACTAAAATTGAGGTGTGCCAATGCCTTGCAAAATATTTAGTGGCTGATCCTGATAATTTTACTTCACGTAAAAAAAATAATATTGAATATATGAAAATCAACTACAAGAATATTGTTAACCCATTCCTGCATATAGACGCCCTTTGACCCCTCTGTAAAAGTCACTTTGTGAAACCATTGTGATAAATAGAGCATTTGCTCCATAGGAGCAAATGCTCTATTTATCACAATGGTTTCAACACTACACAATTCTAAAATTTTCCTTTTTAGTAGTAAATGCTCCTTTTCGGTAGATTTGTTCAAAGAGGTTGGATCTAAAAATAGCCTATACAGGAATGGGTTAATGGATGGATTATTAACACAGATATTTTTGGCCAATGACAGAAGTTGTGGAATCAGATCTGTATAATTTCATAAGCAACCAGACCAGACCCTAATCAGATCACTCCTACAAGAACTGTCTGATCTGGGGCTACTATGTTTGCAAAGGCATAAAAATGTGTAAATATATGGAGTAGAGGTAGTGTAATGGCTGAAAATCCTTATCATCTGGAAAGTTCTCTTCCATCTAGTTTTATTCTGAAGGACTAATGTTGCTTGAATAACGTACGTTCAATAAAAATATAAAAAGGAAAAAATTGTACCACAT
Source organism: Azorinus chamasolen (assembly GCA_963576725.1). NCBI lineage: Eukaryota > Metazoa > Mollusca > Bivalvia > Cardiida > Solecurtidae > Azorinus > Azorinus chamasolen. The sequence goes on along the minus strand of OY755236.1, from coordinate 77,773,602 downwards.
TTTTTGGTACTACCTGATTTGGATGGAGACATATGCAGTTTACTGGGGCGTGAACCTGGAATATCCTTTGACATTGCACATTTCTAGATCTGAAATAAAAAAAACAACAAGACTGTAATCTTAAATTTCATTTCTAAATACAGTAAAAACTTGATACTACAAAATTTTAGTAATGAAGAATTTATGAATTTGTAGGCAGGTGGTTGCTTAATGCTGGGTGAAAATCATCAGGAGCTTTCTGCAAGACTTAAGTCCTGCATTAAGCTGCCACCAGTCCTGTGTTAAAGATCGATAATGGTACAGTAAAACCTCTCTATAATGGCCACTAAATTGTGTTAATTAGTTGGTATGTAGGGCAGGTGGCTGTTTAAAGCAAGGTGAAAGTAAAACAGAACGCTCCTATAGGAGCGTTCTGTTTTACTTTCACCTTGCTTTAAGCAACCACCTGCCTTTAACACAAAATACTTGATGTAATTTAGTGGCCGTTATAGAGGCTTTACTGTACGTGTTTGATTGTTAAAAAAATCAGGTTTTTACCTTAAATACCTATCCTCTGTGTGCGTTGAACAGTTCATTGATGGGGTCACAATTAAAATATTGTTTGTTTGCCCTTTACCCATCCTGCACTTTAGAAGTGGGTAGGTTGGTAAGAATTTATTTTTTCCCTGAAAAATTGTTCTCTTTACATGTATAAATATTTATAAAACTGTTTTGGCTAGGTAGCTATAGTACCTTATGTATGCATCTAATGTATAACCATAACATCTTATTTCATTTGTTATGCCTTTGTAGTGTCATTAATGTCTTAACACATCTGGTATTCATGTCTGACAATAGTGTATGATTGCCTAGGTACTAAGATGTAATAAATGGACGAAAATCACAGATCACAGATTTGGCAATAAAAAATGTTGAGCCAGTAGGAAAAAAATGGGTTGGTGGGTAAAGGGCAAATAAACTTAATTTTACTTTAAGCCTGCACCCTTTACCTGAAACACTGCTATTTGTTCTATATATACATATTACTATTAGTTGTCGTCTTTCACTTGTAATATGCTAAACATCATGAAATAATTGATATACTGACATATTTGCAAACTCTGATTTGAAAACTACCAGTAATACTAAACAAAACAGTTGTAACAAACAAGAGGGCCAGAATGGCCCTGACATCGCTCACCAGGCAATCAGGAGAAGATTTTCAAAGTTTTCACTATATGTGTCAAATATGAAAGCTGAGAACCTTCCTGTTTCAGAGGAGAAGATTTTCAAAGTTGTCACTATATGTTTCTATTGAGACATGGCTACCCCTGGGGCGGGGTCAATTTTGACCCCAGGGGCATAATTTATACAACTTTTGTAGAGGACCAGAACATGATCCTGTGTGCCAAATATGAAAGCTGAAAACCCTGTAGATTCAGAGGAGAAGATTTTCAAAGTTTTCACTGTATGTTTCTATTGAAAACTGGCCACTCCTGGGGCGGGGCCAATTTTGACCCCTGGGGCATAATTTATATAATTTTTGTAGAGGACCTGAATGTGATGCTATGTGCCAAATATGAAAGCTGAGAACCTTCCAGTTTCAGAGAAGAATATATTCAAAGTTTTACTATATATTTCTATAGAAAACAAGGCACCCCTGGGGCGGGGCCATTTTTTACCACAGGGGCATAATTTATATAACTTTTGTAGAGGACCTGAACATGATGCTATGTGCTAATTATGAAAGCTGAGAACCTTCTAGTTTCAGAGGAGAAGATTTTCAAAGTTTTCACTATATATTTCTATTGAAAACTGGCCACTCCTGGGGCGGGGCCAATTTTAACCCCAGGGGCATAATTTATATAACTTTTGTAGAGGAGCTGAACATGATGCTATGTGCCAAATATGAAAGCTGAGAACCTTCCAGTTTCAGAGAAGAAGATTTTCAAAGTTTCACTAAATAATTCTATTGAAAATTGACCACCCCTGGGGCAGGGCCAATTTTGACCCCAGGGGCATAATTTATATAACTTTTGTAGAGGACCTGAACATGATGCTATGTGCCAAATATGAAAGCTGAGAACTCTGTAGATTCAGGGGAGAAAACTTTCAAAGTTGTCACTATATGTTTCTATTGAAAACTGGCTACCCCTGGGGCGGGGCCAATTTTGACCCCAGGGGCATATTTTATATAACTTTTGTAGAGGATCTGAACATGATGCTATGTAGTTGGGCATCCAACTGAGGAAAATGTGTCGAGCCATGGCATGAAATAGTAGAAGTTGGCATGCACTGGATATGTAATATTTGATGTCTTAGTATTCAGAAACTGCCCCATGCCACCTGAAATTTTGCCCTCGTTTCTCTTAATTAGGTCAAAGGTCAACTAAGTGCATATTTTATATACGTTATTTGAGAAATCATTATATCTTTATCAGTTTTGGGTGTAAAATAATAAAACTGGTACCAAAATGAAGGTTAAATGTTGGCCTTTAATTTGCACTTATTTTGTGTAAAATATTTTATTCAAATATTCATGAATATTAATGAGAGCATCCAAAAACAGTAAAAAATCGTTAAAATCAACATGTAACTATGATACATGTTGTCATGTCTTCGCAATTGTTGCTATTTGATAAGCATAAATGACATCAAAATAAAGGTTAGACAGAATGCTACTCGAACAAATAACTGGATGCAGTCATACCAGCTATATATTATGCACAAGTACTTTAAAAGTAAAGTGGGTGGGGTAAATGAACACCTAAACAAAGCGTTTAGTCCTGTTTAAAGTAACTAATAAATTCACTATATTTGTATGGATATTTGCTGGGTTGGTACAATTAACACCATCGCACACATGTTAGTGTGCTTTTTAAAGCTGTTTTGAAGCATTTCAGCGAAAAGAATTTGTACTTGATTTTGCACCCAAAACTTGTTTAATGCATGCATCAGGTGCAGTTGGTACATTTCCAAACCACTAATAAAAGTTCGGCACCATCTTGCTATGCGTTAGTATCAATAGCATTTATGCATGTACGAGCGTATCTATGAGCTCAGATCCATTTACAAACTTGATAGTTTGCTCTAGCAATTTTTAGTTCTACTGCATCATTTGTTGTGGAAGCAGTTCAAGTGTTTTCTTAACCTTAACCATATTGTTTAATTATTGCATCATCAATGGTTTCTCCATTGGCACCAAGCGTATCTCTTGTATGACCGTACACCTCTTCAAATATCTGAAAGCAGATCGGGCATGTAAAATATTTCTTCCAGCAGGTCTTCTTTCCGATTCCAGTGAAAGGAAAGGTTGCATAACATCCAGTTATTGCATGAAACCCAATGAAAATGCTCCGGCAGACATCTTGAGATAACTTGCGGAAAATACAATTTTGTTTTCTTGGAGGTCCCAGCCCTCATCCTGACTCTAATGCCTTATAAAGGTCCAAGATGGTATATCAGTACTACTAGTACATCAAAATATTGGCATTTGACAACTATCCAGCCTTGACCCTTTCTAGCAGCATCCAAGCATTGAACGCATACAAGACAATCAATGTATCCACCTTGTCATGATTTGGGACACTTCGGGTCTGCATTTGCCTTGAATGACGATATTCCAATGCATCTGTTGAATACTGCAGTACTAGTATACTGCATCAACTCTGTGTTTGTGGCTTCTTCTTCTACTTCTTATTTTGTTGTGTTTGGCAGCTTTAAAACAGGCTACTCGCACCATTGTGGTATACACAAAGGTGAGGGAGGGTCCAACGTTCAGATTTTAAAAACAAGTTAAACATTGCAAACAGAAGAATATTACATGACAGCTGAGATCCCAGCCTGAAAAGTTGGGAGCTATCACCTGATGTTATGGTAGCTTGTTCAAGATGATATTGACAGCAGAGTGAAAGCAATATTCCCAAAGGAACTTGGTCCTGCAAAACCGTGAAACGGATCTTAAGGAGTGTCCTCTTGTAGGTGCACCGTGAGGGCGTTAGAAGGTCGGGTGTCAGCTGCAACAAAATCATTCACGGACCTATAGAACATCGCGGCCTTTACTTTTTCTGCCTCTGAATGAGCAAATCATATTAAACATGACACCAATTCTGCTTCTTCTACAATAATTCAAATAACAAATCTGGTAGCTCTATGTTGGACCATCTCCTCACGACTTGTCATGGCCTTGGTATGTGGGTCCAAAACGCAGGATGTTTACTCAACCTGCAGACTGATTAGGGGTTTGTAATTTGCCTCCTTGGTTGGCTTTTGGCAGGATCCAAGATTCCTGCTAAGAAAGGCTGTGAATCAGTCTTCCGTCTTTATAACCATCTCGACATGGGCTTTCCAAGACAATTGAGCAGACGGTAGCGTCCCCAGGTATTTTGCCTAGTTTGTTGTCTTCTGTCTCTTGCTATGAACAGTATAATTGGTATATATGTTTTTCCGCTTGTTGATAATAAGCAAGATCTTAGCACTTCTCTGCAATGAACCCAGTCTTTCCCCATTCCTACAGACTGTCGATATCATTCTGGAAGAGTTCTGCATCTGCTATTGACTCAGCACGAAAGTGTAGAGTCGACAGGGATAGCATAGGAATTCCGTGCGGTCATCATTGCATGTGAGGGAAAGGAAAGGACTGAGAACGGCACATTTGTGAACATCGGGTGTTATCGGTACTGACACGGAGGAAACACCTTCCAGCGTGATTAATTGGATATAATCAAGCATCAAGAAGCAGGTATCTGTAAGACAATTTGTCAAATGTTTTGGAAAAGTCAAAATTGCGTCAATCTAATGAGACTGGTCCAGACCTGACACAAGGTCATTGACCATATTGATCACTTTGTCTCACAAAAGTGCTGCTTCCTGAGGCCATTCTGGCATTGGCTGATGATGTCAAGGCACTAAGAAAAAAACAGGTTACTGTGTATTCCATGTCTTACATGTAATAGAAGTTAGGGATACAGGACAGTGGTTTGAAGGGGTTATTCTTGACGACCATGTATTTGTAAATAGGATTAACGTGACGGTCTTCTCAGCACTGGAGACTTTATCCTGGTCAAGAGGCCTGGAAGATCAGAGCAAGAACAGGAGCCAGGGAATGTGCCACTTCTTTTTGGAACCTTGATAAGATGGTGTCTAGACATGTAGCTTTGTGGAGATTAAAGCCCTTAAGAACCTTGCAGACACTATTTATCATGACATGAGTAAGAAGGGTATCCGAATAAGAATACTCTCAAATGGCACAAGGGAGATATAGGTCCTAATGTGTAAAGACAGAGAACTAGTGGTTCAGTATTTCAACATTGCTTTGTGTATCAACATGGTTAATGTCATCTTGCTCCTAACAAAAGCGTAGAGCTTCTTACAGCTGGTGCCTGTCACTAGGTCAATCACATACCCATCAGTGTCGACGGGCCGTAAAACACCATTCATTCATTCATCCATTCCTTGCACTTCTTCTTTGCAAGTTTTCTGTAGTTCCTTGTATATGCCCAGTTCATCTGTTCATTAGTCCTCAGCACTTTTTTGTATGCACATTTCTTTTTTCGTGATAAATGGCGGGTGATAGAGCTGCACTATGGCTGGCTGAAGCTGGTGCATGTTAACCTTAGAAGGGACCACTAATTTGAGGACGGCTGTGTACTATCCAATAGAGTACAGATTGGTAAAGGGGCTGATTTGCCAAGTGTACTGCAAACTCAGTCATTTTGATGGGTCATAGAGCATTTGTTAGTCTCCTTCCACAGGTGGACAAGATGTGGGGTAGGCTTCCTTCGTGAAGGAAAGATATTTTAGTCAGTACTATGACATGCTCGCTCACTTATTCCGGGTATTGAGGTATATCTGTTTAACTAGTGATCGTTTGTGGCAATAACATATAGTGTTGTCATTACGGATAGGGAATGTTACGCATATTCAGTGGCAATGAATATGTCTATGAGTTCATGGTTGATTGAGAGTGGGTACCTATGGCCAGTAACTGTTAAAATGGCCAATCGATATCCGAGAGATTCATTTTCCTGCAAATGTAGAAAGGGTTTTGTCATAGGTACTGCTCGTGTAAAATATATCAATTCCTTATGTAAAAACATCGTCATACTCACCAGGAGCTATGACGTTTCAATCACGAATGATACAGAAAGCTAATATAAGGTGTGTACAATCTAACAGACAATGTTTCACTGAGACTATTGCAATAAGAGACTAATGTTCTGGCGTTTTTATTATCATCTCTAAATAATACATCTGCGTGAAAAGGTACTTTAACAAATTTGTATCAAATTTATAATTATACAGTATAATACTGTACTGTAAACGTATTTAAAACGATGTTTTCCGAACTTGCAATCATCACAGGTCACTAAAATCTTCTTTAAATGTGCCATAAATATATCTATACTTACTAGGGAGACATTGCTAAAAACTTAAATGAAAAAAAGGGTCGAAATTGTCAAAATTAAAGTTATTTTATACTAAATAGAGATTTTATTACATTTTTGCACTCATTTGACCTTTGACCTAGTTTCTGACCTTCAAAGAGGGTTTTGGCAGTGGCATGGACCAGAACCACAAATGATTAGTATCTGGCAACACAAATATGGTATTCAAACATTTCTACTAAAAAATGCCATGGACCTTGAAAAATAAGCGACTTTTTACACCTCGGATGCCCAACTAATGTGCCAAATATGAAAGCTGAGAACCTTCCAGTTTCTGAGGAGAAGATTTTCAAAGTTTTCACTATATATTTCTTTTGAAAACTGACCACCCCTGGGGCGGGGCCAATTTTGATCCCAGTGGCATAATTTATATAACTTTTGTAGAGGACCTGAACATGATGCTATGTGCCAAATATGAAAGCTGAGAACCCTGTAGATTCAGAGGAGAAGATTTTCAAAGATTTCACTATATGTTTCTATTGAAAACTGGCTACCCCTGGGGCGGGGCCAATTTTGACCCCAGGGGCATAATTTATATAACTTTTGTAGAGGACCTGAACATTATGCTATGTGCCAAATATGAAAGCTGAGAACCCTGTAGATTTAGAGGAGAAGATTTTTAAAGGTTCAAATTGTTGACGCCCGACGACGCACGACGGACGACGACGGACATCAAGTGATCACAATAGCTCACCCTGAGCACAAAAGTGCTCTGGTGAGCTAAAAAGAGTAACCAGAAATGGTGTCAAAGCCACCTGATGTTCGCCTGCTTAAAAGTTAAGTCTAAAACATGTCATATTAAACACCAAAAAAATCATCCAATTTCCAATTTAGTCTTAACTGCATCAATATCAGAACCAAATTGCAACCAAATTCCAGTTTTCAGCAACTTAAAAAGATTATTAAACAAGAAAGATACATACCAAATGGAGAAGCTCTAGGTCTATTGGTTCCAATGTAATAGGCAGTTAAAGATTTTTGCAAAAGTAGGTCAATGGTGAAGGTCAAAAGGACAAAAATGTTGGCATGGTCATACCAGGTATAGAAGTCTTATGCCCATCGCATCCTATATTATAGGCATTTAAAGATTTTTGCAAAAGTAGGTAAAAAGGTCAAAGTCAAGATCACATAGTAAAATCAAAAGCCTGAATGGCCATAATGGCTTTCGGGTTTGATATGGATGTTAAGTGTAAGGGGAGAAATTGCTGTACACTTAATAACAATGCCTGACGTCTTGGAATTGATAAAAGTATTAATAACAACACGTTTTTGTGAAACACTATGCCCCCTGATTGTCACCAATATAAATTTGACCCGTAATTTGACATTTAACTGTTATATGACCTTGATTTTAGATAAAATAAAATGTTCGCCTCTGCAAGTTGCACAGGCATGCCAGGTTTGAAGTATGTATGTGCAATGGCTACAAAGTTATTGCCAACATTAAAGTTTGAGCCAAGCCAACAAATCAACAAACAGTGCAAAATCAGCCCCCCCCCCCCCCCCCCCATTGATTATTGATTGGGAGCATAATGAGAGACTGAAACAAAAGGAGCCATCTGATGATCTGCTGTTTATATATAGACATGCTTCTAGTTTCTACTGTGGCCAAAAGAATATCTTAATTATATTCATGATGTCATTATTTCTTACATGAATAGTCACGGAGTAAAGGGTCAATTAATGCTTTTATGTCCAAAGCTGATGCAAAAACTGAAGCACAACATCAAAGTTATACAAAGGGTACCTATAATCTATAATCCTACATTTTTTGTTCAACTAATTCTTACACATAACATTTATTTTTCCATGTTCAGCACTCATTTATTTTGATTAACAGTAGTCTGCTTACAAATTGAAGGTCGACTGGTTTTATTTTCAATTATTAAGTAGATCCATACATACAATCACGGTAGTTGTTTGGAACCTGATGAAACTCTAATTCAGAACTACAGTCTGAAGTAGTGTTGTAATCCGGGAAAGACATTTCAACAAATTGCTACCTACTTTCGCTTTTACATGACACAAACGTCTTGGGCAAATGACAGTGTCGGCGGTTACACAATAAATAGAAGAGGCTCTATTTTCAAAGTTGTTATTGACACTGGAATACATTTTGATTGAATATGTGTTGAAAACCTTCTATGGATAATACTTACTTTGATAAGCCGATAGAACCCAGTGTTTTTCCTGTTTTGCTTCTTGTAAGACTTAGACTTCTGTTGAGGTTGGGTGCCATTGTCAAAACACGCTGTTCGTTGCATGATACATGTGTATATGGGAATTCCGAATTTCATTGGTTGATAATTTTAGATTTCTTTTGACCTTGTCCTTTATAAAAACTTCCTATGTTCTAATTTGAATACGGGTCAAACGGAAATGACCAAATACAACGCAAAAAGGCAGTTTGATTGGTTGAAGATGTAGGTCTATATGCTAATGTGTATAAATATGCAATTGGAATCCTCAGCTATATTCCTTCTGCTTTAGAATGCCAAGGTGTTGCGAAACTACGGTAAAAATATTTGTTCACGTCTTCTTTGGAGTTTATTCAAATTCAAGCTTTTTAAAAAGTTTATCTTTGTGTAGATTAGTAGTAATTATCTTACAGAGCGAAGCATTATTAAATACACGAAGAGTAAACAAATATATGAACATTTTACAACCAAACTAGAGCAGAATGGAAAATTTTTGTCTTGCGCATGTTCACTAAAATAGTAAACTCCTTGCCGTAAAAGTGACCGATAGCTAAATGGCCCGAAAGCCTTAAAAATTGGTATGGGTGGAAAGCCTTAAGACAAAAAAGATACATGCCAAGTATGGAAGCCCTAGGCCTATTGGTTCAAATGTTATAAACCACTTAAAGATTTTGCAAAAGTAGGTCAAAGGTCAAAGATCAGGAGGGCAAAATGTTGGCATGGTCATACCAGGTGTGGAAGTCCTAGGCCTACTGGTTCCAATAATATAGGCATTTAAAGATTTTTGCAAAAGGAGGTCAAAGGCCAAGGTCAAGGTCAGAAGGGCAAACAATGATATTGCTGCAAAAGTCTGAACACAGGGAAGTTGCATACCAAGTATGGACGCCCTAGGTCCATTGGTTAAAATGTTATAAGCATGTAAAGATTTTTGCAAAGGTTGGAAAAGTCTTCACACAAGCAAGTTGCATACCAAAGTATGGAAGCCCTAGGTCCATTGATTCAAATGTTATAAGCATTTAAAGATTTTGCAAAAGTAGGTCAAAGGTCAAGGTCAATGCCAGGAGGGCAAAAATGTTGGCATGTTCATACCAAGTGTAGAAGTCCTAGGCCTACTGGTTCCAATAATATAGGCATTTAAAGATTTTTGCAAAAGTAGGTCAAAGGTCAAGGTCAAGCTCAGGAGGGCAAAAATGTTGGCATGTTCATACCAAGTGTGGAAGTGCTAGGTCTATTGGTTCCAAAAATATCGGCATTTAAAGATTTTTGCAAAAGTAGTTCAAAAGGCCAAGGTCAATGTAAGAAGGGCAAACAATGATAATGTTGGAAAAGTCTTAAAACAAGCAAGTTGCGTACCAAGTATGGAAACCCTAGCTCCATTGGTTCAAATGTTATAAGCATTTAAAGATTTTTGCAAAAGTAGGTCAAAGGTCAAGGTCAAGGTCAGGAGGGTAAAAATGTTGGCATGTTCATACCAAGTGTAGAAGTTCTAAGCCTACTGGTTCCAATAATATAGGCATTTAAAGATTTTTGCAAAAGTAGGTCAAATGCCAAGGTAAAGGTCAGAAGGACAAACAATTATATTGCTGCTAAAGTCTGAATACAAGGAAGCTGCATACCAAGTATGGAAGCCCTAAGTCCATTGGTTAAAATGTTATAAGCATGTAAAGATTTTTGCAAAAGTAGGTCAAAGGTCAAGGTCAATGTCAGAAGGGAACTAGAAAATTGTGTCTGTAAGACACAGTGATGCCCTTGTGTGGGTGCTTGCCTAGCTGCACGTAAAATTCCTAAGTCATTTGACCTTGACCTTGGGCTTGCTGGCTGCATGGGCCGGGTGCGTATGCAAATAGCTGCAGTGGTTAGGGAGATATAAGACTATGAAAAAACTGTGACAACCAACTGCACATAAAATTCCTAAGTCATTTGACCTTGACATTGGGCTTTGGGCAGCATGGGTTTGGTGTGCAATGAAAGCATAGATGGTATTTAATGTGTATATGACATATATTATGCATTTCCATGTGAACAGCTACAGTGGTTAAGGAGATATAAGATGATGAAAAAAGTGTGACAACCAACTCCATGTAAATATGACAACCAACTGCACGTAAAATTTCAAAGTAATTCCTAAGTCATTTGACCTTGACATTGGGCTTGCGGGCAGCATGGGTTGGGTGTGAAATGAAGGTATAGATGGTATTTAATGTGTATATGCAATTCAATTCTAATAGCTACAATAGTTAGGGAGATATAAGACGATGAAAAAACTGTGACAGCCAACTGTACGTAAAATTTCCAAGTCATTTGACCTTGACCTTGGGCTTGCAGGGAGCATGGACTGGGTGTGCAATGAAAGAATGGATGGTGTTTAATGTGTATAAGCAATTCCATGGCAATAGCTACAGTGGTTAGGGAGATATAAGACAATGAAAAAACTGACAAAAAACTGCACGTAAATGTGACAACCAACTGCACGTAAAATTTCCAAATCATTTGACCTCGACCTTGGGCTTGGGGGCAGCATGGGTGGGGTGCCAAATGATAGCACAGATGGTAATTGATGTGTATGTGAAGTTTCATGTGTATAAGTGTAGAAATTACTGACTTATAACACTTGAAAAACTGTGACAACCAACTGCACCTAAAAGCGTGACACACGGACACACGGACGGACATGTGCAAAACATAATGCCCCCTGACTATTGTCAACGGGGGCATAAAAAATGTTGGCATGGTCATACCAAGTATGGAAGCACTAGGCCTAATGATTCCAATAATATAGGCATTTAAAGATTTTTGCAAAAGTAGGTCAAAGGTCAATGTCAAGGTCAGAAGGGCAAAAATGTTGGTATGGTTGGAAAGGACTCGATATGAACCTTCCCATCAAACTTCAGCATCATAGCACAAATATTAAGCTTTATGCCAAGCCGTCCCAAAAACTTTAACCTGGTGATTTTTGGCCAAAAAACCTAAGGGCTGTTCCATTTAAATGTGTATGAGGGTGTATGAGGGTGCAGGAAGGCCTTTCAAATTCGGCCACCCACCCATAGAAGTTTTTTTTACTAATGCACAAACCAATTAGTACCATTTTTGCAGCAAAACCCATCCATGCATAGCTGTTTTTTTAAAGTGCCCTCCTGCACCCTAATACACATTTAAATGGAACAGCCTTAAGTCCAAAACATGCCAAAAATTAAATAAAATTTAAAAACATTTTTAATGTTTAACTTCATAATAGCAATATTTGACCCAAAATGAACCTCCATACAAAATTTCAGCATCCTAGTACAAAAACTAAGCTTTAAAACAACCCGTCCAAAAACTTTAACCTGGTAATTTGTGGCCAAAAGAACTAAGTCCAAAACATGTCAAAAATTGATAAAATTGAAAAATACTTTTAATGTTTAACTTCATAACAGCAATATTTGACCCCAAATGTACTTCCATACAAAATTTCAGCATCCTAGTACAAATATTAGGCTTTAAAACAACCCGTCCAAAAAACTTTAACCTTGGCCACGCTCACGCCGGGGGTATAACATAAGCTCTACTGTTCTACGAACAGGCGAGCTAAAAATGTATATACATGTAGATTTTTTTTTTTTACTGTTTACAAGTGAGCTGAAACACAAGATAAAGACATATATTTCATCTACCTAATTTAGTACAGTAGGATTAATTACAGACAGAAGGGGATAAGTTGAAACATTTGAAAAGAATATCCTTTTCATTGCTCTACCTACATGTGGCCAAACAAGGACTTTAGCATCTAAAATAATTCCTATATATAGAGCTCTGTTAACCAATTACTTGATAATCCCACCTTTTAATGCCTTGGAGCTGTCTGATCAGGGTCTGCTCTGTCTGTCTATATTAACCCTTCGCTTGCTATTCACATCAATATACCTACTTGTAAATAGTGAAGACCCAGGTGAGACAGCTCCTGTAGGAGCTGTCTCATCAGGGTCTGCTTTATTTACAAGTTGATTGTGCAACCAGTGCACTCCATAGCAGTGATTGCATAGTGAAATACTTGTTCACAGTGAAGATATATGTATATACAATTATATATACAATAGGACACAGGTAAAGAAAGAGAAATGCATTTTAAATTCAGCAAGAGAAGGGTTAAAGATCTGATTCTTTACTGTTTGCCAAGGCAATAAATTTCCTTATGTTCTATTCCCAATACAAGACTTAATTTATTCCATGACTATTCATGTAAAAAATATTGACATCATGAATATTAATTAGATTTGTTGCTACAAATGCACATGGGTACAGGAAATTTTGCCATGGTAGAAACTGTAGAATCATATGTCAAAAGCAAACAGAGCAGACCCTGGGTAGAAAGGCATATTTAAGGAGTAAAGGGTTAATAGTCAAAATTGGTAATGTATATTGCATGAATATTCATTAATTAAAGTGTAAGTAATTAATTTGTAAGTTACCTTAGATCCCAAATCTTGGCAGAGTTGTCCTCTCCCCCGGTGTACATCCATCGCCCCTTCTCATGAAAACCCACAGCTGTGACATTCTTTGTTATACCATCATAGTTGATTACAGGGTTAGGGTTATTAGAACTTAAATCATACATTCGTATATGCTGGTACCCTGTGAAAAATTTAGGATCAATAAGTTGACTTGAAACTATCATCTAATACCAACATTAAAATTTTGAAGTCAAAAGCCAAATGCATCTGTTTCTTAAGACTTGGGTATGTTTCCCTACCAATTTGAATGTACAAATGTACAAAAATCTTCAGTGAAATTCTCTGGGAATTAATATTTGAAGCCAAATATAAGCATGTAAAACTAATGCTTCATTTCAATTTACTTCATGAATATTTATGTAAGAAATAATGTCATCAGAACTATTACAGGTATATTGGTCTATGGATAAATAAGATGTCCTTTGAAAATATCATAATAACCACTGAAATAATACTACACAGACCATTTTATAAAAATTTCCCTGAATAGCTTATTGTGTAAAATGCATTTACATCGCCACTCACAATTTTTTGTTGTAGAATATATTGCAAATACATATGTAACCAATCAGAAGGTCTTCAGAAACTAACTGGAATACACACTGAGTAGTTAGGAATGATACTGAACTAAAATCACATGATAGAAAATGTCATGTTAATATCTGTGTACTAGAACATTCTTTTAAAACCTCATCTTTGGCAAGTATATATAATAATCAATTTCATAATATATGAATATGGCATGTCTCCTCCTGACTGTATATAAATAAAGAACAAGCTCAACTGTGATTTTAAACACAATACATCATTCCAATAAAAGAAAATGTGTCCATGGGGCATGGATGCCGCCCCCCAACAGGAAGTTGATGAACGACAGACCTGATAAGGGGAGATCCGGTTACAACTCACTATGACTATGCTTCAGACAAAATATCAAATCATTGCAGCTTACACAAGCGAAGAAATCTTTTACGAAAATTGTTTTTGTCATTTAACAATCACCAAAACTCAATCAAAGTGTTGGCAAACAGGAAGTAGCTAGATGGCAGACCTGAAAAGGGAAGACACCTTACAACTCACTATGATAATGCTTCAGACCAAATATCAAATCATTCCATCTTACACAAGCCAAGAAATCCTTGACGAAATTTTCACGTACGTACATACGGAGAGACGGACAGACAGATGGATGGACAAGGGTAAAACTTAATGCCCCCATCATCTAAAGGAGGGGCATAAAAATGTATGCCACATTTGATTCAGCTGGGTTTTTTTTTTATTCATCTCCTTCGAATATTTCATCAAAGAAATGATCACTTTAAAATATTATATCATATTATCACTTGTAGGCAATCGCATGTGACTCATGTTCTAGATCATTAGAATTTATAATCATTAGATCACTTAAAGTCAAGTACATAATTATTATGATTGTAGTTAATGTTCTGTTTGTCTTTCTTTACACCGCTTATCTATTTGTAATGTTTTAGTGGGATGGCCAAATGTAATGTAAAGATGACATTATATGCATCAAAAGTACCCCTTCTTGAAAAAAAACAATGTAAGTGATAGTAAATAGTACTAAATACATATAGAATTTGATGTGAAATAATGATTTAATCACAGTGATATATCCATGTGTCAGATCATAGTTTGTCGTTAAGACATTAATAATCAGATCGCTTGGCCTAAATGCATTGTAAATTAATTGTGTGATCTGAATATTCCATGTCACAACTCCTGTTATTAAATAAATGATAAATCACTGTAATGAAATCATAACTTCATGAATTTCTCCTTTGATTAAACCTAACTGTAAACAAGAGCCGCATGCGGCGCTACTGCTCGTCTGATTTAATGGTGCTTGTTCAGCTAAAATTAAACATTTTTGAAAAATATAAAGGGCCATAACTCTAAAATTTTGAAATCAAAAGTTATGGTTCTTATGTAGGGGCCTTCCCCTCAATGAGATCTACTAACCGATGTAGTTTCATATTGATAGCTCTTAAACTTTTCGAATGATGAGCTAGTACCGGTACATTAAAGTTTTTGCATGCCGACTACGACTACAATGCCTACCACCCAGTGATCACAATAGCTCGACTTTTCTTCGAAACAGATGAGCTCATTATCATTACCTGCAGCTGCAATTAGTTTCTTGTCAGGTGTAATTTCCAGTGCATTCACTTGCTAGGTGATGATTAAGGAATTAAATGGTTACATACATTTCAATTTGATATGTGAACATTTTGAACAAACACACATTAAACTATATAAAATACATGTAATATATAATATATACAATACATGTATCTAGAATCTAGATTATATATACAGATAGTCAAATCAATACTTGTTAAACAGAATGCTGATTGCTGATTGCCAATAAGCAGAAATGTAAATCATTGTAAAGTATCTGCATTATTGTCCAAAACACTTGTTTAGATCTTCTTATGATCAAAATTACAAAGAATGCTATCTCCCCTGTCTGTAGCACAAAACAACAATGAGTGATATATCTAAATATCTAAAAATAGTGCTGGAAGTGTTACCTATTGCTGGAGAGTTAGAATCCATGCCAGTATATCTGGGGGGTAAGTGTACAAGAGAAAATAGCTATATGGTGACCACCTTTGAATGTTATGACATAAAAGTTTTTTAATCCAGAAATTGTCTAATTCCAGCACAGCTGATCAGATGTAGAGTAAGAGCATATGCTATTGGACACCTCCTGCTGTCACCTTCTCCTGAAGGTCTCACACAAGTCTGGCGCCATCACATTAATAGTCATCACCGTTATTGAAGTGTGCGGAACATGTTCCGCTTTATTCATTAAAATTCGAGTGAGAGACCTTTCTATTGGATAGATAAAACTTGAGCTAATCAGACGTAGTACGTCATCGGTCATGTGCTATCGGTGTTTTGCTATCGGACAGCCACTTCTGGTGCTATAGGACAACAGGAGTATGCTATATTTGTTTGCCAAAATTGTAGCAAAGACCCTTACCTACAATATCCTACCAGCAGACAGAGTTAACCCTGATGAAACTGCTACTACAGGAGGTGTTTTAAGTCTATAAGTCTATACCGCTTCATGACAGTCTATGTTTGCTATACAATAAACAAGGGTTCTAACTGACATCTAATGGACACCAATGTACCTCAAGTACAAACAAGTCTGTACCTCTTACATTTTATATGATCGGATGATTTCATAATTCTTTCGGCTACTGAAAATAAAGATATTTCACTACCAAGTAAGTATACTCTTCTGACGGTATCAAATACATTATTATAAATCAACCAATGATTTTCTAAAATAATTACGTCTTTTCTGGGCCATTGACAAACGTTCATTCACCCCAGTCTCACCCTATCACAGCGATAACCTGACCATATGCAATTCAAATCATGGCATGATTCAATAAAACGACTCGATTCTATCACCTATCTCCATCTTTTTAGTTCCCAGCATCAAAAGAATGATGTAAAACTAGCAAGTTTTGTCAGTTAGCTTCAAATCATCGAGGAAGGAGCCATTGTACTTGACGTCACAGATTTTCCAAGTTTTCCTTCGCTCATCCAATGAAATGGCTCCATTCACATTTTTGCAAAATGGCAGCATCCGAATTAAAAACATAACGACAGACGGAAAGGCCACTGTTTCAAGCTGCTTACGCATTTAGAGGACAGAACAAATGGAGATTGGTGATAGAATTTGGTTGTTTTATTGAACCACACCCTCTTTTGAAATGCAAATCGTTAGGTTATTGCTGCGATATAGTGAAACCAGGATGAACAAAAGTTTGTCAATGACCCAGAAAACATGTGAAATTTTGAGAAAATCATTGTTGGATTGATGTTTGTGCATAAGTTACCGTCAGAAGATTATATTTATTTGATAGTAAAATATACTGGCTTTCAATAGCCAAAAGAATTATGAAATTATTATTAAAATTGCAAGAGTTACATTCATATTTGCACTTGTGGTACAGGAATGTCTGTTCTGCTAGTTGAAACCCTTGTTATTATATAGTACATGTATGTAGACCCCCATGAAGCGGTACAGACCCCTGTGGTTTTAACAGGGTCTTCTTTGCTTGCAAACACATCAATACACGTCATTATCAGGTAAGGGGTTAACAGTAACGTTCCTTGTTCGATAGACGGTGAGACCATGCTATAAGGTAGCGAGGTCAGTGCTATTTATAACTTCAGCTTTCCTATCTGCCTCCAGCTAAAACTATGTGTGTTTACTGCTCTATATAAACTATATAATCAATAAAACTTCCTTTTTTTCCAAGTCGGTTTCAAAGTCTAAATATTAAATATTCATTTCATACTAAAAATATTTATTATTACATGTTCCTACATGCCGTAATGGCTGGATTTAAATGTACCTTTCCGGTATTTCATTCCCAAAATGGCAGCTCTGTTGACATTTTGCATAACGGGTTCCCCTGAAAATTGCGATATTTAACAAATAAAAACTGAAGCAAACGTCATGAAATTTTACCAGAAAGAGGCTTAGAGGTTCCTTAAGGCACATTTCTGAAAAAATCCGGAAATTTTCCATTGACTTATTGTAAAATTTCTTAATAATTTTGCCAACATTTAGATCTTCATAGCTAGAAAACGACCAGACGCTTCAGGCTGCTTCACATGAAAAACAAGCCAGTGGCCATCATTCTATTAACTAAACAAAAATTTTTTTTAGAGAACCGCCGCGCTTTGCAGCGATATTCCCCTAAAGAGAACCCCTAAAAACACGCTGCGCGAATAAAATCAGCGGCAAATGATTTACCTCCCTTGGCAAGGATGAAGACCGAACACTTCGCATGAAGCCATCACTTCCGGTTTACGAAAAAAGATGTGGAAAAAATCGGTAAGAAATTTATTTCATTTATTTTCAAACGCATTTGACTTCGACAGCTGTACATTATATTTCGTTTAGATATATATAAATGGTTGTTTAAGATTTGATACATCGAATTTCAGGTTTGTTTAATTATTTAGCACATAATCAGTCGTTTAACTTTAAGCCCATCATTCCTCGCTTCGACCGATACTAAAGTGAAACCAGTAATCGTGCAACCGCTGAAACCCTGCACTGTTTTTAAGTTGCTAGCTGATTATTAATTTAGCATACATTTTAGATTGGTTGACGGGACTGTTTTTGAAGCAGGATACTTAACTTAAACATAATCTTTCTTTTCCCTATATAAAAAAAACTGGTTAGTGGTTATGAAATAATCTCTTGACGTCTTGTGTAAGGATACCGAGTCCGGATGCTGCACAGTCCGGTAACATATTCCACTGTGTGCTTGCCAAAACCTAATGGTGTGGTCATACCCTGCGGTAGCTAGAATCACTGGGTTGTGAGAATCATCACCAGTACTCACATTAGACATGACAATGGCAAATTAAACGGGTTTTAGCAAAAATGTCTAAAAAATGTAAGAACTTCTGCACTGTGAATCAACTTCCTGTTCATTCGGTTACCTTCTGTTGAAAATGGGTCTGACTAAAACTCTAACCGCCTACGCTGTCCGGCGCCGGTATGACTAAAATACGAAATGGAATCAAAGTACGAAATGGAACGAAATGGAATCTAAACATACGAAATGGAAACACAGATTTTTAACTAGATGTTTTTTGGGGAAAGTGAATTGATATACGTATACCTAATATAAATACAGACTCTTGTACAAAATTTCAGCAAGAAAATGTGAAAAATAATGATTTTACAACGATTTATATATTCACGCATTAACAGCCTGGACTGAAATGGAATCTGAACATACAAAATGGAAACACAGATTTTTAACTAGAATTTCTATGGAGAAAATGAATTAATGTACGTATACCTAATATAAATACATACTTTTGTACGAAATTTTAAAAAGAAAATATGAAAAATAAGGATGTTACAACGATTTATATATTCCACGTATTAACAGCCTGTCCTGAAATGGAATATGAACATACGAAATGGAACCACATCGTCAAAGAGATGCATTTAATCAACAATACCCATATATATATGCATGCTAAACATTATTATTAACATATGCATTAAATTTGGAATAAATTGATCATAAAATAAACACTTTATAACGATTTACATATCCCCATATGTGGATCAGGCTAAGGGAACCTCATGAAATGGAATCCGAACATACGAAATGGAAACAGTTTTTTTACTAGACTTTTTTTTGCAAAAATGAAATCATGTATGTGTACCTAATATAAATACAGACTTGTGTACAAAATCTCAGCCAGAAATTGTGAAAAATAAAGATTTTACAACTATTGATATATTTCATGCATTAACAGCCGGAATTGAAATTGAACCTGAACATACGAAATGGAATCATGTTTTCAAAGAGGGGCGATATATCAACACTATTCATTCACAAATACATGCTTAACTTTATTTTAGACATTTGCATTACGTTTGGGATAGTTTGAATGAAAAATAAATTGTTTTTATAGCGATTTACATACTCCCATATGGGGATCAGGCTAAAGGAATCTCATGAAATGGAATCCAAGCATACGGAATGGAAATACAGTCGTTCAGTTTGTAGTGAACGTGTATCTGCAAAACTTGATTGATGTAAGTATACCTAATATAAATACAGACATGTATAAAGATGAGATCGGAAATAGGAGAATTAAAGATTTGACAGCGATTTTATATATACCACGAATTAAGAGCCAGGCCTAAAATGGAATCTGCACATACGAAATGGAACCATATTTTCAAATAGAGGCATTATGTCGACAATCTTCATTTATGTATGGATGCTAAACGTGTTTTTAGACATATTTATCAAATGTGGCATATACTGATCAGTAAATAATGATTTTGTAGCGAATTACATATCTCAAAAGTGCATCAGACTAAAGGATCCTCCTGAAAATGGAATATGAACATACGAAAGAAAATGGAACTGTAGTTTTAAAAGCCAATGTATTTTTGGAAAATAATAATTTACTATACCTACATCTAACACTTGCATATAGAATTGTGTACAAATCTATATTCGAAAAGGGTGAATAATAAAGGTTTTGCAACAAACGGTTTATCCCCTAGGCTAAGGGTCGGTCGTGAAATGAAATTCCGAATGACACTAATCAGCTCCCGTATATATCTGCAGGTGTTTGACGGCGGGGGGCAGTTAAAGGATTATTAGCATGGCGGTGTATGTCCGGCGCCGTCTGTTTAGATAACTCCTGCAGTTTACACCAATAGGGCGAATCTCTGTTTGTAAACAAACCCGTCGATTTCGCGCATGCGCAGTTTACTGGTGGGCAAAAAGACCATTACCTACCTATGTAACCCTATGTAAAGGGTAGGAAACAGTTAGCCTACACATCATTTAATGACTGTGTTGGTTTTGAATTGTTGATTTCTGTACATTTACTGTATCCTCTGACTATAATGACAATTATGTTTTAGTTTCTAAGGATAGATATAACAAGAAGATTGAATAAATCGGCCCTATAAACTACCAGCTGAACTTTGAAAAAAAAAACACGCACAAAAAACCCGATCCCTTGATCTGGCCTTTCTTTGAAATGGGAGACATTCTTATATATTTGTTGGACGTGCCTGATATGTCGAATAATTTAGATCAACAATATTAAAAAAATTAATTCTTGTTTTATTTCAATAAGATCTAGATATTGAGTTATACAGTCTCATGTCGTTCATTCGTGTGTTGTAAATTGTCTTTCTGGCTACTATACAGTACCGTAGCAGATCTAATAAAAGTATTTTAGAATAGATCTAGATCATATCTATATTATCTTTAGAACTATATTTCACAATAAACTACCTTTTTAAATATACATGTATCTAAATCGTTGGGATTTAATTATGCTTAGCCATAGACATAATTAGTCAAAACATAGTTATCTTCCATTGTTCGGGAAGCTATTTAACAAATCATTACTTTAGACAATTGGCACATAGTTTGGTAGTTGTCACAATAGAAGAATTCTTGTTACGTAATAGTTCATAACTTTGTTGATAAGACAGTGTGTGATAGATGACAGTTCCGCACGTGATCGCTGACCCTTGTCCCCTGCTGAGAAATTAGGGGATTGGCACCTTTGATCGTTACTGTTAGGTCTAGTAAGTAAATTAGCAGTATTTCGGCTGAGTAAGTAATGCAATAATACAGTCTCCAACTGTCTTAAACAATTCATTTTTAGTACTCAAAAAAAATCGTGTGTATTGTTAGAATCTTTGAATGCGGTGAATAAAAGTACTGAATAAAAGTACTGACATTTGCAAAATGTAGACCCAGACAATATATATATATAGCTAAACAAGCAACCCTCTGACCAGGGTCTTCAATGTTTATTATTCAAAATCATATAGCAAATTTAAGTCTTATTATATAATGAATGGGATCTACATGTGCAGTTAAACAATGATGGGTCATTCTACCTTAAAATTAAAGCATTCAAAGATGTAACTCTTTCTCTAATATAAGCGTGTGTTCGTGTATTTGCAAACAGCGTAGACCCAGATCATACTGGGGCTGCTCTGTTTATTTATGAAATTGTAATAGGCCCGACTCCTCAGTTTCTACCAACAAAACAATCCTGTCTACAAATGTCATTAGAAACATTAGCTTATAAATAGTCATCATGTCATTATTTCTTACATGAATACTGAGCAGGGAAAGGGTTTGTGTATTTTAACAATATTTTTTTTTTTTTTTATTATAATTTTGTACTGTGCATTACCCATGCTTTGACAAGCTTATATCTTTCAATTCCACAGGTTGTCATGTCAAACTGTTGTTATTTTTGTTACATAGCCGGCAAATAGTTTATTGTAGATCTGTCGTGTTATTTGTTGTACAACCGACTCCAATTATAGATGTTTGTATCGTGTAAATTCATCTTCCAGAATCAATTTTCGGTTCATTTTTATGTTTTCACATGTACTATCGATGTAACTATCATCAACGATTGCACCATAATCGTTTTTTATTAATTTTAACAGAAGTTTTCAAAGTGCTGTCAATGTTTCTGTTATTGTTTACATATCAGCTGTCAGTCTTTTTGCCCACCAAGCTTTTCTCGGCTAAGATAACAGGTGCGCGTGACGTCACGGCGATCATTCAACTGATCGGATGGACTCATTGGCTTAATCAAAGACCTATGATAACACAGATAAGAAACTTGGAAAAATCTCACCAAGTCTCGCGGCAAATGTATCAAATCACGTAAAATTACCTCAGCTTGCAATTAAAAATCAAGATTTCTAAAGATTTGCATACTTTCTTCAAAATAATATGGTATATTTTAATTGGAAAATGATTATAAATACTATTAATACAATTTTTATCACAGATAAAACTTTTGTTTTTCAGTAGTTTATAAAATATAAGAGTTTGCCACGTGCTGAAATAAGGTATGATTTTGGCGTGTACAAAATCAAACAAAGTCACGTTTGCAAATATCTCGGATCGTAAGAAAAACTCGGGAAATATAAGCATATCATTGTGTAGTGCAACTATAAAGCTACAATATGATACCTGGATTGTTAAAATCTGTTCACAAACAAAAAAGTTTTATGCAAAGACCCAAACCACCTATCAGAATAAAGTTCTCCTAGTGTTATACAGTAGTTTCTTATCTATGTGTTATCATAGGTCTTTGGCTTAATGCATAAGATTAAATATACAAACGATGTCAACAGATAAAAATGAAGTAATGTTAGATAGCAATGAAATTTATCAAACGACACAATTTGGTCATTTTTAACTTGTTCGCCTATTTTTAGCTCACCAGAGCACAAAGTGCTCAGGGTGAGCTTTTGTGATTGCCTGATGTCCCGTCGTCCGTCGGCGTGCGTCGTCCGTCGTGCGTCGTCAGTCGTCAACAATTTGAACCTTTAACAAGAGATGTTTGTAAAACATGTATACCCCCCCAGACCCCCTGACCTTTGATCTAGTGACCTCAACTATAGAGGTCATCTAGCGGTCATGACTAATCACCACAGCAACTTTGAAGATCCTAAGCCAAACCACTGATCATTTATTGATTTGAAAGCATTTCACATATTAAGGTCATGGTGACCTTGACCTTTGACCTAGTGACCTCAACAACTATAGGTTTCATCAAGTGGTCACAACCAAACTACCACAGCAAGTTTGAAGATCCCGAACCAAACCATTGAGCAGTTATTAATTAGAAACCATTTCATCAGTTAAGGTCATGATGACCTTGATCTTTGACCTCAAAATCAATAGGGGTCATCTAGTTGTCATGACCAACCACCACAGCAAGTTTGAAGATCCTAAGCCAAACCCTTGAGCAGTTATTGATCGCAAACCATTTCACCAGTTAAGGTCATGGTGACCTTGACCTTTGACCTAGTGACCTCAAAAATAATAGGGGTTATCTACTGGTCATGACCAACCACCAGAGCAAGTTTGAAGATCCTAAGTCAAACCCTTGAGCAGTTATTGATCGCAAACCATTTCACCAGTTAAGGTCATGGTGACCTTGACCTTTGACCTAGTGACCTAAAAAACAATAGGGTTCATCTAGTTGTCATGACCAACCACCTAAGCAAATTTGAAGATCCTAAGCCAAACCCTTGAGCAGTTATTGATCAGAAACCATTTTACAAGTTAAGGTCATGGTGACCTTGACCTTTGACCTAGTGACCTCAAATTAAACTGTGGGCCATCCAGTTGTCATGACCAACTACCGCAGCAAGTTTGAAGATTCTAAGCCAAACCCTTGAGCAGTTATTGATCGGAAACCATTTGACCAGTTAAGAGCATGGTGACCTTGACCTTTGACCTAGTGACCTAAAAAGCAATAGGGGTCATCTAGTGGTCATTACCAACCACCACAGCAAATTTGAAGATCCTAGGTCAAACCCTTGAGCAGTAATTGACCGCAAACCATTTCACCCTATAAGGTCATGGTGACCTTGACCTTTAACCTAGTGACCTAAAAAACTATAGGACTCATTTAGTTGTCATGACCAACCACCACAGCAAGTTTGAAGATCCTAAGCCAAACCCTTGAGCAGTTATTGATCAGAAACCATTTTACCAGTTAAGGTCATGGTGACCTTGACCTTTGACCTAGTGACCTCAATTTCAATAGGGGTCATCCAGTGGTCATGACCAACTACCACAGCATGTTTGAAGATTCTAAGCTAAACCCTTGAGCAGTTATTGATCGGAAACCATTTAACCATTTAAGGTCATGGTGACCTTGACCTTTGACCTAGTGACCTCAAAATCAATAGGGGTCATCTAGTGGTCATGACCAACCACCACAGCAAGTTTGAAGATCCCAAGCCAAACCCTTGAGCAGTTATTGATCGGAAACTATTTCACCATTTTAGGTCATGGTGACCTTGACCTTTGACCTAGTGACCTAAAAAACAATAGGGGTCATCTACTTGTCATGACCAACCACCATAGCAAGTTTGAAGATTCTAGGCCAAGTCGTTTATTAGTTATCGTTCGGAAACCATCGATCTACCGACCGACCGACCGACCGACCGACCGACCGACCGACAGACCGACCGACCGACCGACATGTGCAAAGCAATATACCCCCATTTTTTCAAAAGGGGGGTATAAAAATCTTCTCCTCTGAATCTACAGGGTTCTCAGCTTTCAACTTTGGCACATAGCATCATCTGTTGGTCCTCTACAAAAGTTATATAAATTATACCCCTGGGGTCAAAATTGGCCCTGCCCCAGGGGTTTTCAGTTTTCAATAGAAAC